>CM045772.1:95058558-95435893 GCA_025200525.1 Camellia lanceoleosa | reverse complement strand
ACATTTTTTATAAAAAGATAAAAAATACACTTATTTAAATCATTTCAAACAACCCTTAGTATTCTAAACCTACTTAGATAATTTTTGGTGTTAATCAACATAATTAGGTAGTCCTATGTTTAGGCTCACAAGTAGATGTTAATCAACATAATTAGGTACTCCTATGTTTAGGCTCACAAATAGATGGGGTAGTTGATGTTCACACTCACAGACTGATTTGCCAGCCAACTTTGACACGTGCTCACAACTTGACTCCATTTATTTTTATCTCCTCACATTTGATTTGATTTGATTTGATTTGAATTTTTTTATATATAATTTGAAAGAGATTGTTTACAAATAATTTGTAATGGCTGCTCATGCTGGTTAGGAATTGTTTGGGATGTGTTAAATAAGTATATTTTTTAATTTTTTAAATTAAAAAGTTGAGTACAAAAATATAATTGTTTGTGTTAATTTTTTTAATTTTTATGAAAAAATATGTATTAAAAAATTGTATAAATTAGTGAGTAGGGAAAACAGGATTGAAAAGTCATAAGTAAATAGGTTTTTGACTTTATTAATAGTGATAACTTTTTAACGCTTTCAATAACTTTTTTAACTTTTGAGCACATGCCAAACTTGACATTAATAAGTTTAAAATATTATATATATATATATATATATTAATTAAAATATTTAGTGAAAAATGTAATATTATTTTAAGGAGAGTTTTCTTGTTAAGGTGTTACATCATTACGTACACTCTACACAAAAGTAAGTGCGTAAGTATTAAGATATGTAAAGCTGTAGCGAGTGTTGTGCCAGAAGCGTAAACGACAGACATACAGGCAACCTCAAAAAGGTAACAAGGTTTAATTTTCACAAAAAGGTGTAAATAAGGCGAAAGCAAAGATAAGTATAAGATATAAGGTGCAAGTTGCACCATAACCAAACCTCTTTATTTTAAACATTGTTATCACTAATAAAAAGATATGATAATAAATACAATAAACAAATCCTTTATAGTTAAAAAAAAGAAAATAACCCATCTTTGATTTTGAAAATCAGTAGTGTACGTAATGTTAAACGTCAAATTAGCTAATTAAATCAACCCAAAGTAGGTCACTGGAGCAGGTTGGGAAAGAGTCGCTGAAAAATGATTATCATCCTGACCAAAAATAATTGTAAAAAATTAACTAAGTTACCGTTAGGAGGTGATTGCTGACGGTGGCTAACTGTAACTAATACTGGGTGCTGGGGCGGAGACTAATTGAAATTTCAATTGAAAACATTTTTGTTATATTTTGACCATATTTTAACCTTTTTCATTAACCTAACTAAAGAAAAAAAATATTTGACTTATCTTTATAAAAACAAATTGAGAATAAGGATCATCGATCGCCAAAACCCATATTCCTTGTGTTTTTGTTCTCGATGCTCAAAATAAGCAAGATTTTTCACTTTTTGTTCAAAAAAGGTATTTAAAAAATTTTGATTATTTAAGAACTTTTTTGAATTTTTTATGAAAAAATGTGTATTAAAAAAAAATTGTATAAAATTAGTGTGTAGAAAAATTAGAATCAAAATTATGTAACCGCAATTTTTAACTTTAAAATAATGGGGCCGATAACTTTTAACTTTTGAGTACCTTTTAACTTTTGAATATATGCCAAACTTGGCCTAATTCTCATTACTGCGATGGGTTGATTTTAGTAATTGCATAATATCTTCTATTACTTAAACAAATAAGTAATAAAATAAGAAAATATTATAGATTTCAAATATTCTATTTAATTTTTTTACTAAATCTTTCACACGAAAGTGTAGAGATCCACACAAAACCCACATATGTGGGTCCAACATCCATATTCGATATATTTAATAAAAAAATTAATAAATTATTTAGAATTCCTAACATAACCCATAAAAATAAATATAGTAACATGAAGAATTAATATCTATACTATTATATATGTGAGTACATAACTTATATTTAATAGTGTGGTAACTTCTCTTCTCTCAAGCATGCGTCAGTTCTTTTCTATCCTAAAATAGTAAAAAATATTATTCAAAGACATGAGCAAATTCGAATTCAATACTTCAAGTTTTTATTGTGAATAATATTTTTATCATATTGCACAACATACATATTGGTTATGATATTAATTTCTTTTATTATATATTTTTATACTTACTTTATTTAAATTATACATAACTTACATGTGCCATATATATATTACACAATGCAATAGCCACGTAAAAGACAATAGCTAAAGGGTCCCCACGTATACAAAAAAATATATATCTTTGCATAAAATAGTGGTAAAAGAACGTGGAAAAATGTTTGAAACGTGACAGCAAAAGTAAACCCATCGACACTCAAAAAATTATTTTAAAAATAATAATATAAAAAATAGAATACTTTATTACTAGATAAGATGAGAAGTTTTTGGATGCTTCCAAGAGGGAAACAAAAGTGCGCTCCAAATCCGGGTTCTTTCCAGCTTGGGTGATTGGTTTGACTGCTATGTGAGACCCCACTGCAGCAAGTGCTCTTTTCGGGTCCATTTTGTTAAATTATTTAATTTTTTTATTATTCTAAAATACATGTTCATTTTAAAAGTAAAAATTTTAAATTTAAAAGTTTTTAAAAATTATTTTGTAAATAATAATTATAAAATAAATTTAAAAAATGAGAATAAAATAATCCTTTTTAAATGCCAATATTTAAAAATTCAAATTCAAGTGTAATAATTACCTTCCATCTCAAAGATAAAGGTTTTGTTTTTAAAAAAACTTGGTTAAAAGTTGATTTTTTTTAATTTTTGTAAATTTTTTTCTTAAAAATAATATGGAAAATAAAGAAGTATTGTAATCTAAAAATAAATTAAAAACTGAATTTTAACTTTTTAGTTAAGTTTTCAAATTAAGCTTTCAAAAAAAATTTATGTTACATACGGTTGGGGATTTAAAGGATTTCAAAAAGAAAAAGAGAAAATATAGTCGAAACGGTAATAAAAATATATTTATATTTCATTTAATTCTTTATATACCTTTTCTCTTTTTTTTTTAAATTCCTCCCTAAATCCTCAAAAAAAAAAAAAAAAATTCACATAAAAGCCACTATCAAGAGATAGGAGAGAGGAAATATCAGAGTATGGCCACCAATAACATATATATACACCAAAACAAGCAACTACACGTAAATACTATCATGAACTTTTTATTATTATTATTATTATTATTATTATTATTACTACTACTACGCCAAAGTTGTGGGATGTTTTAAAAATAAGTCAAAAATTAAAAGTATATGTGAATCGGTAAAAATATTTTTAAACGATTAACGCTTACGTAGCTTCAAATTTCAGTACTTCAAGTCGACTTCCACAAACGCACAAAAACGACGCCAAGCTTTTGAGTAATGTGATGTAATGAGGAAAATGGCTCAAACGACGTCAAGCTTTACCATTTTAACGCACTTTGAACCAATAAAATTCCGAAAGTTACGCAGACATTTTTTCTGGTTTTAAAATTTAGAGAAGTAATATGTTTTCATCATTTGTTTTTGTTTTGGTTTTACCTCAAAGACCCTAGTTAGCAAATATTGTCCTAGTATAAGAGATCAATTTTATTTATCCACATAACAAGTGAATTATCAAAACTTTCCACATTGATTGGTTAAAATAATAAGATCCCATGAATAAACTTTCCTTCCTCACTCATTTATCTCTCTCCATATCACTCTATACTCCCTTTATGAGTTCTCTACTCTAGACACACACATAGATAATTCAAAATAATTAATTCAATTAACAATTTTAATAATATCATAATTATATTTTAATTAATAGTTCTAAATATAATTTTATAACTTTTACAACCATATGATCAATTTATAAACAATTTCAAGAAGTAATTCTGTATTTGATCTATTTTCTAATATATATTTGATGTGAATATAATTTTGCATATATATAAAGAAAATAATATGCAAATATACCTTTTAGATCTATTTTATAGACTCAATAATAATGTATATGATATGATTAATTAATAATTAAAAAGAAATATAAAAAGAGAATATTACATTTAAAATTATCTTAATTCGATTATAACGTTATTAAACTTAAAATTAAATTAAATTTTGTAAAATTTGAATAGCAATGCTTGCCCAAATGATAGCGATATATATAATTACACCAAATTCAAACTCCACCAAATACTTGCCCACACACAACCAAGACAAGCAGAGTGATAGAATAGAATAGACATATAGGTGTGTACTTTCTAAAATTTTTTCTACACAAAGGTTGGCTTGACTTTTGACTTGATAAGCAAAATTTCATTCAAATCGACCGACATCAGACTCTCCTCCCTCCTGGCCACCACCTTCCTACACTTTTCCAATCCAATACCAACAGCCACCATCCATTTCATTCCACCACCCCCCCCACCCCCAAAAAAAAAAAAAAAAAAAAAAAAAAAAAAAAAAAAAAAAAAATTATATATATGAGTACAACCAAAAGTCTTCCCTAACCTCATCAATAATATATATCTTTCTCTCTCTCTCTCACAGTCTTCCCTTCCTTTTCTTCTTTTCCTACAAGCTGCAACTTCTGCAACAAACCTTCAACTTCTATATATTCTTCTCACTTTTCATTGCCTTCTTCAACTCTGTGTGGGAATTCTTGGTTTTGCAAAGTTCTTTCACAAGACAATTAGCTCAAATATCTCAGACTGGGTTATGGAGTATTTTTAGTTTGGCAGGATACTCTTGGATCTCAATGCAAATCCCCCAGACATATCGATGAAGTTCCGGTGTGTCCAAGATTCAAAATCCTTTTTTGTTATATATTTATTTCCAATTGCAAACACCCCTTGCTAGAGTTGCTAAATTGGTATTTTTTTTTGGTTCTACCCTTTTTAAGCTTTTCAGGATGTAATAAAGAGATCCAAAGCACTTTCTTAGAGTTGGGAAGGAAGATATCAGCCAAAAGAAGAGGTACTAACATAATTCTCTCTCTCTCCATAAGGAAAAGGGAAATTGCATAGAGCAGCAATAGACTTGAATCTAGGCATCACGCCAAATAAGAGAGTGTCTCTTCTTTCTGATATGCGAAAAAAGGAAAGTTGCATAGCGCAATAATAAACTTAAATCTAGATATGACGCCTGATAAGAGAGTGTCTTCATCAACCAGATGATAATTCAATCTCTAGGCATGCCATATATTAATATACATATAGATACATGTTCATATCATTTTATTTATTTTTTGGCTGCTATGCTTCTAGTGATGATGAATAATGGATTTCTAAAGCTATGTTTCATTGCTTTTGGTATTCAGAATAGAGCTTTAATGGAAGAATTGAATCGGGTGAGTGCGGAAAACAAGAAGCTGACAGAATGTTGATAGTGTTGTGTGGAGAACTACAATGCTTTGAGAAGCCAATTGCTTGATTATGAGCAAGAATCCAGTGGCGGAGCAAGTGGTGGTTGGGAAGAAGAGGAAGGCCAATAGCACTGCCACTGCCACCGCCAATGGGTGGAGCTAATGGAGGAGGAAACTCGGAGAGTAGTTCATGATGAAGATTCATGTAAAAAGCCTAAGGAGAACATGTCAAGGCAAAAAATTCCAGAGTCTATGTCCGAACTGAGGCCAATGATACAAGCCTAGTAAGTCTTTGAACTTCAACAACAATAATGTTAGTGTTCAGAATTTGAAATATGTGAATCAGATTCTAGTGTCATATATTCAAATTTTGAGGATTTTTATTTTTATTTTATAATTTCAATGCTCTTGTTGTATTCAAATTCCAAACCATTTAGTTTCAAATATTTTTTTTCATGGTATATGAGATGTTTTGAAAGTACTTACCAATATTTTATGTGTTGTAGATAGTGAAAGATGGGTTTCAATGGAGGAAATATGGACAAAAGGTCACAAGAGACAACCTTCTCCAAGAGCTTACTTTAAATGCTCTTTGCTCCAAGCTGCCCTGTCAAGAAGAAGGTGAGCCACTGCCAAAACCTTATTTTTACACTTTCTCCAACTCCAAAATTTTGAGTATCAAACTAATTTTCTCTCAAAATCCTTTCTAGATTACCCATTTGGTAGATAATAAAACTCTTAATTTTGTCACCCCTTTCTAGATATAGAACTTACAAAACAAAACAAAAATGAACATTGAATACTACTTGAATACAAGATCCTATGTCTCCAAATCTCAATTCCTTTGTCTCTCCTGCACTTCCATTGAGACAGAGGAAGTAGAGAGATTTTTAAGAATCGAAATCGTTTTTTCCAATCAATTTACCACCATTTTCTACAATAAAATTATTTGTAAGCACGAAATTTCGCCTTCAATATTTCATGGAAGATGAAGGTTATTTCCTCCATATAACAATCATACACACTCAAATTTCACATTCAAGTTAATAAATTTCCCATCTCATGTAACAACACAAGTGAAATTAAACATTGTTATAACACCTAATTAATCATTTTTTCCCCCATCTCCTCAGGTACAAAGAAGTATTGAAGATCAATCAGTTTTGGTGCAACATATGAAGGAGAGCACAACCATCCACACCCTTCAAGAGTTGAATCGACACCGAGCTTCTAACCGGTGTGTGACACTAGTGGGTCAGCAGCCCCTTTCCCAGCCTCCTCAGCTCATTATTATCCGGACCAACCATCACTCTTGATCTAACCAAATCTAATCCTAATTCCTGATTCCAAAAACTCAAATCAAGCAATGAATTCACCGAATTTCAACAATTTTTTGTTGAACAAATGGCATCTTCATTGACGAAAGATCCGAGTTTCAAGGCAGCGCTGGCGGCCGCCATTTCTGGAAGATTTACAACAAAATCAGACAGAAAAATTGTGAGGACCTTTTTCAGATCGGTAAGAAAAACTTTATTGCAGAATCGATAAAAGATCGGATCAATTTAATACAACGGTATTAAAGATCTAACAAAGAAATAAAACCTCATTGAAGGAAAGATTCGCTTCTACAAAGGAGGTGGAAAGACCTCACAAGAGGGAATCAAACCTTCAACAACTTTAAATTTTAGTTTTTATTATAATTTTGATGGGTTTGACCATGAAGTGTTTGGAAGAGTTGAAGTGCACCAATTGATGTAAATATTTTAGCATATTGGAAAGAAAAGACAAAAGAGAGTATTATTATTGTATTTTGGAAGCATTTGTATGTAGTTTTGAACTTTTCCAAATATGAAGGACTACTTTACTTCTAGTCTTTTTTGAACAACAGAACTACTTCTAGTCGTCGTCTACTACTACTACTTACTACTACTACACCATTTATAGTGAGGCTGTGACTTGGGCTAGTTGAAAGACACGGCCCATTTGTAAACATCTACTTCAATGTGTTTCCACTTTTCTAGTTCTAAATTTAAACGGCGTTTAAATGATAAATTTGAATAATAATTTAAAAAATAAATATAAATAAAAATATGAATAAAATATAATTATATTTGGCTTATCATTCTTTTTCCTTTTCAAATCATTATCTATATTCATGATTCAAATACATTCTTAGAATTTCAACGATAAAATTGAAAAAAATTACACCCATTCATTCAAGATTTATAGGTTTAAATCGTCAAATTTAAAACCACGGTATTTAGTCAAATTTGTTGGAGAAATTACATATCGTTGATAACTTTTAAAAATAATTATGACTCATGGTAAAATTCTCCTTAAGATTTTAATTATTAAAATTTGTAAACTTTTATCACTAATTTATATTTGAAGTCATGATCGCCAAGGTAAGGTTGTCGTCACGATAAAACGTAAGAACACCAAGAGTTTAACTTATAGCTATACTATGTTATAATATTTAAGAGAGAGAGAGAGAGAGAGAGAGAGAGAGAGAGAGAATGAGAGAATGAGAGAATATATTCAATATTGTGTTAAATAATTATGTAACAATATACAAAACTCCTTTATAGAGGAGAAGAGAAACTTAAGTATGCTAATCCTAAATATGGTAATGAATATAATATGGTATGTATAGATAGACAGTAATATATAGTTACTTATATTTAACATCTCCTTCAAACCTCAAGTAAGGATACTAACTTGATTTTGAGTTTGGAGAGAAAAAACTAAAAATATGAAATAAAACTAAAAAATAAAATAAAAACAAATAGATTGTAAAGTCCTAACAGGTTTAAGGGCACTTGAGATAGATCAAGTCAGAGCTAATGCTAAGAAACAATTTATGATTGTGTCGGACCGCTGTAGGAATCGTTGAAACTAATGCTAGGACGCTTTAAGGTCGCTTGATCAAGTTGTAGAAATTAGTTTCAACTAATGTCGGGACAATTTAAGATTATGCCAAACCGCTGTAGAAATTATTTGAACTAATGTTGGAACGCTTTAAGGTCGCCGACAGCTAGAAACTAGTTGGAACTAATGTCGATAATTTAAGGTCGTGACGACCGCTAGAGAAACTAGCTTTTAACTAATATCGATAGTTTAAGGTCGCATCGACCGCTAGAACCGGTTGCAACTAATGCTATGATAGTTTAAGGTCGTACAGATTGATATAAAACCCTAAAACTAATGCAGTGACAGCTTTTAAAGTCGTTGATCAATGTAAGAGCTGATCGACTAAATGTCAAGATAGGGGCCTTTACGAGGTCATGCTAGACCATTATAGAACTAACAGAATCAATATCGGGACAATTTAAGGGGTCATGTCGCCGTTGTAGAGATCAAGTTGAACCAAAGAAGTTTAGTACACACATAAACTATGTAGTGTTGAATGACGATGGCAACAGATGACCTGAAAAGCACGGGAATGACTTAGATGGTGCGAGGAGATGACTTTGGTGGTGCGCCAAGAGACGGTTTAGTTATGCTGAGAGAACGGCTAGATTGTGCGCTTATGTCGAGGGGCAGCTTGGGTGGTGCACCAAGGAGCGTTGGTTGTGCGCCACAAGGAGTGACTTAAGTTAGCGCCATAGAGGCCAACTTAGGTGGTTTGCTTGGTGTATAATTATGTTCACCATGATATAGGTATAATATCCTTTTCAAACTCAAATAGGTTTGAAGATAGAAACTTATTTGAGATTGAAGGTAGGGAAAAAATAATAGCGTAAGTACACAAATACACATACACATGCACACACACAAAAAAAGATTACGAGTAAAAAATATGATAAAGATATTTAGAATATGAATAAACTAGCTCTATTAAATGAAGAGATTACTAATGTGATACTAAAAAAGAAAAATATGGCAACAAATGAGTTGAGGTCCCAGTGGTAAAATAAGGCTATCATCCGATGAAACAAAATTACTAGGTATTTAACCTAATTTCGATATCACGCTACAATATCTAAGAGAGGGAAAAACAAAATATTATATGATGTGTATATTCAATATTGTGTTGAATAATTATGTAACAATGTATACAAGACTCCTTTTATATAGAATGAGAGAAGCTTAAGTATGGTAATCCTAAATACGATAATGAATATAATATGATATGTATGATAGATAGAATATATATTTAATATATTTAATAGTTATTTTTCCTATATTTTGGGGTATATATATATATATATATTAAAGCAAACTGGTATTCAAAGCTTATTTATAAGCTCCAACTTAGATCTCCAAAAATTTGAAGATATAACCCTTGAGCTTATATTCTTTGTGTTTTCTTGTGAGAAAACGAATATTTTTCTTATTTTTGATCCAAACTTTTAATTTTTTGATGAACGAATAGAATTTCTTCAATTTAAAATTTTTCTTCAATTTCACCGTTGTGCTATTTAGTTATTAAATTTGTGAAATAATTTATAAAGAAAAAAAAAAAAAGAAGAAAAAAAAAATTAATAAAATATAAGTTTTTTTTAAAACTTTTTCCTTCTAGTTTATTTCTCTTACAAATTGAACATCCAAACACAAACTTAAAAGTTTGAACTCAAATTCAACAAATTCAAATTCTGGCCAGAATGGATGGGAGCACATTTAAAGCTTTGAACTTATGTGAAGTTTGACTAAGACCTTCTAAACTACGAAAGCAATTAGTCTAATTTCTCCGCAATATATTATACTCTTTATCACATTAAGATAGGTCAACAAAAATATATAATTAATAATTTAAAATAAAATTCAAATAAAATGACAAACCATAAACTCTAAGATAAAATTTCAATTTCAAACATAAATTGTTAATATTGACAACTTTATACAAAAGTTAGACTTTCTCGAGTTTACATATTAATTTAAGAGAATTTGAACATTTTGTAAGATCTATTATAAATCATGTTTCAATAATACAAAATCAATCATTTTATAAAATACTCAAATATATATCATTCATGATATTATTATAGAATAAAATTAATTTGTTTCATTAATCACATAAAAGACCTACAAAATACATAATTCAAATCACTAAAATAAGACGTATAATAAACTTCATAACCCCTATAATTCTCTAAAATTGAAATGTAAAATTGATAGAAAACCCAACTCGTACACAAAGGTTCTTCTAGAAAAGACAAGGTGGAGAGTGGCCTCAAGACACACTAGTGCTAAAAAGCGAACCCGTCCATGATATTGGCAACTTGACTTGACTTTGTATCATTAATTATATATATATATATATATATATTTATGACATTAATAATTAGGATAAATTACAATTGCATCCTTAAAATTTGTTAAAAATACAAATTATTTTTATAATTTAAAAAATTATAAATACCCAATTGTTAAAAAATTTTATTTAACAAAATTAACTAAAAATAAAATAAAATTCATAATTATTCTCATATACAGTAATAAAATTACTTAAATCATTAATTGAAACATATTTCTAATATCATTAAAAACTGTTAATTAATTTAATAATTTATTAATAAAATAGCGATTTGTTATGAAATTAAAAATCTCCATATGAAATGTAATTTTCAAAATCACATGAGACAATTTGTATTTTAATGTATTTATAATTTACCCTAATAATTATTTGAAATGGCTAGGCCACAAATGGTTAACTCACCCTCACTGTACAAAGATGAACCAACACCACATCTCAAACACATCCAAGCACCTCCAACAACTCTTCTGGTTTACAAATTGTATTCTTTAATCTACATACCAAAGAAACAAATTAAATTCATTATCATTTTGTACACAAACCACATTTTCACCCCCACCATCCCATCTCGTGAAACCCTTTCATGGTGTGCAAATTACAACCCCATATCAATCGAAACCCTAACATATTACTCGGGGGACAAATTCACACCGTCGATAGCCCTAGCTAGTCCCAGTTCGGTTGAATTCTCATGTTGTTTATCTTCAACCCTACTACCCTTGAGGCTGATGCTGTCTTTATTGCTTGAATCCCCTGCAGTACAGTCCTGGAATCTGAAGCACGAGATGAGATGGTCATTTGTTATTCCAGCAACTTGCATGAATGAGTAGACCACCGTAGGACCAACTCCTCGAAACCCTCTTCTCACCAGGTCTTTGCTTATTGCATCGGCTTTTGATGTCTTGATTGGAACCTGGCGGGGGTATCGGAACTGACTAACAATGGGCTTGTGGTTTACAAAACCCCATATGTACTTGTCAAAAGACCCAAATTCATCTATTATCTGGCATCAAAAGCAAGGCACAAAGAGAGTTTATAGTCTAATATTTAACTTCTCCAATCAATAAAATACATCATGTTCACTCTGTTCAAAATAATTGGAATCTACAACAATTTCCATTTAACAGCCCCAGGAATAAATAACCAAGATACTATAGTCTACAGTAACCTTCACCAGAAAAGTAATCACAAATCTCTAACAAGGGAGACTTTAGTTCAGCGATAGTAAAGATGCAATTATCAACTGATAAAAACAAGAAATAGCACATACCTTACACATTTGACGTGCATTTTCAATGATGCCTCGGAGCTTCAGCTCTGAAAGAAGAGAGCTGGCAGTGCTTCCTGGTGTCACGGTCTTCTTCTCATTTAATTTTGAAACAGCAATTGGGTCAAAGTCCAGAAAGACTTCCCTGTGTTCAAATAAAAGTGTAGCTGTGATTTATCATAGGTCAAAAGCATTAAATAGAAGGTGACCATTTGATGAAGGCAAACATGAGGAGATGATCATACCTGAACAAGTGCCTTTTGTTGAGAATGACAGGCCAAGAAAGTTCAGCCAGAGCAATTGACAAGACGAGCAATTCAAATAATTGCCTGCAAGCCGTTATGGAAAGAGGACAGTGAATGAAATTCCATCTGACAACTGGAAAGCAGGAAAGAAACATGTGACTGACATCATGAAGGTTACTCACTTGTCATTATGGATTGGAACTCCCCATTCTTCGTCATGAAATGCAGCATAACACGGATCTGTTTGACAAATGAAAACCAATAAGCAGATAGGACTCATAAAAACATTATTTCATCCAATTTTATAAAATGTGCATGCAAGAACTCAAGCATGAAAGATGAAAAATGGAGCCAATTATGTATATGGCAAAATCATTATCCTAATGCGAATTTTTTAACCGATGCATGAAAGGTATATGTTTAACCACACACACATACACAAAAAAAAAAAAAAAAAAAAAATCCCAAGCACCATGCATTGGATAATTAATAAGCCACAATGAGGAGTTCTCAACTAAACCAATAAGAAGAATAACAGGAATAAGAAAGGCAAAGGCATTCTAGTAAACAACCTCTAACCCACCAAATCCTATACCACAATCTCTTCCTCTGAAAAAACATGGCTTCCCAAAAACAACAATAACTAACTTCAAACAAGGGAAAGTGGCTCATTACTAATCCAACCACAATCTTCTTCTCCCTTTTTAATCTTAGATTGAGACAAAACACCAATGCAATTCAAAAAAACTCAACAGACACTGCCATTAAAAGGTCGCACATCCAATGCAAATCATATCATAAAACTTAACATGGGTATGAATGCAAAGAACAAAGACACTAGACTACATATATATGACACAATTCAGAAATCCCAGATTACATGTAGATATATTTGTCATTAAATGCCTCAAATAGCAGAAGTAACATATAGGCTAAAAACCATGTGAAATAGCAAATCAATTTTCTAAAAAATTTAAGAGTCAGTGGAGGTAGGTATAGTATATAAACCATGTTCTTTTTTTAATGACTGGGTGTCCGAGCCAACATACGCACATCTCAACTAATCCCTAGACCCACGCAAAACGCCCCTCCACGTGGATCGGGCAAATCTCAAGTAGAACCCCACGAGCATGGCCCCAAGTAGTTGATAGCACCTAGTAGGAGTTGAACCACCTAAGAGAGCACATCCCAGGCTCCAAGCTGCACCCACTAGGCCAACTCCTTGGGGTTATATATAAACCATCTCTAAAGTAGGTTGACATTGATCCACTCTTGCCTACCTTCTAGTTGCTAAACAATCTATTTTGATATTAAATTTAAATGGATGCCTAGGTTTTGCTACTTCAAAGCCTGTCATACCATAAATCTTGATATAACATTACTGTCATAAATGGCTAGAATCTCCTTATCCAACATTCTTTATGGTTAGTAAAACAAACACTTCAATTCAAGGATGAAGCCATATCCCCACTGATTGATATGAAAGGTTTTCGGTGAACTGTAAATACTTGGGCTGATTAAATGAAAATCAAATAGAAAATAAGACTTTCAGCTGGAGATGAAAAATTACAAAAATGAATTAGTTGCATACATAATCACACCATTATATGCATAGTTAAACACTTCAAATCATTGAATGTGTGATGACATGCTTAACCAATCCTGTGTCCTCAACCATTCAACATGTTTTCTGAAAGTTTTGTGCATTTTAGGTGCCCCAACCCCATTACCAGCAAAGAGCAAGGTTTTTATCTCTTTTTGTAATTTGAGATCTGTTACGTGCTATATGAAGAGAAAATGGGGATTTTTTAAAGAATATTATGCCTAATTTTCTGAGGGTAAACAGTATTATTCTTAAAGCTAGAAGGCAAAATCGGGTTCAGATTTTGGCATCTTTTTTAAACTGCACTTAGCTGAGTGAACAGTTATCAATTTTGGAGACAAGCAAATAAATTAGTGAAAAAATTTCAAATGTCGATTGAACAGATGAGGTTGAGCATGCAAAGCATATGACAACCAATAATAAATCTTACCAGTCCTCAAAATTGTATTGCTTGATCTTTATACTATCAGGATCATCCACCTAATGGATTTCCACACTTAAGTGGGGAAAAATATTACAATAGTGAAGATGTCAATCACGAGGCCTATGCATTATTATGATTCATCGTAAAAGGATATACTCTCCACATCCTTTTTATATAGCATATCTCAGTTTGTTCACCAAGGACATATAAAAGGCATAAATGAAAATAAAGCTTATTCTATATGTTGCTAAAGCATTCAATGCTCAGAAGGACCAAGAACTCCTTCCTTCTATGTCCTTGACTTTCCATTAGTAGAGTGGATACCAATTTACCTAGATGGCTTTACGGTCATCTTTCATAGAAATGTAAATTTCACATGAAAATAAATATTGACACATTGAAGAAACTGAACACAGGCACAAAAGAATACAACAAAATGTAGATTGTGTGTACACACAATTGTGAGCATGCATCTATTCTTATGCACCCAAACAATCAGACAGCTCCTTTATCATATGGTTGAATTTGAAGAAGCTAAAAGGACATGAGAGAGGGCAACAGTAAATGTACCAAGGCCATGTAAAATGACATAATGGCTTGCCATTTAACTTGCCATAGTAGGAAGTCAATTAGTAGAAATAAATTTGCAAAACTAGAGCCAATAGTTGAGACATAGCAGGTGTTTGGCAAGAGCTTTTTTTGGCTTTTGGGCTAAAATTCACAAAAAGACAAAATAGGCTAAAATAGCCAATAAGACAAAATATCACATCAAACCCATAATCATTGCACTTTTTTCTATCACAAACATCACATCTAACTACAAAAAAATTCAATTCTCTTTCCAAACACAAATATTTTAACCTACTAAAATAGCCAACTTCCCAAACACCCACATATTGTTGTAGAGTTGAGTTAAGCTTTCATGCTATGCCAAATTAGCACCAAGCAACAGACAACATGCTAGATTTGTCTTCATTGGGAGATCTAACAATTTGAGTGTAAACAAGCATAGAAATTCCATTTGATGACCTAGGTAACTCCAAATTAAAAAAAGGCCAACATTTAGAATTAGAAGTACTAATAATATAATTATAGCTTTTGGGGTTGATCATAGCTTAGTTTGATTTGGGAGTCTAGATTATCTGGTGCAACTTTTGCTGATATTAGGCAGAAATTGCTTAAATAATTTGAAAAAGTCGATTATTTGAAAGTTTGAATGCGGATGCTTTAAACTACTTTCTAATTATCAACTTTTAACTTCAAAAAAAGCTCTACCAAACAGAGCCAATGTTTGCTCCATTACATGGCACTAGCTTCTATAGAGAGTTTAGCTTTCAAATGTTGCAAGTTTTCACCTAGACTAACAACTCAAAATTTCAGCTCATGAGAAGAAATAAATAACCATTTCTTCCCATTTCAATCCATTTCTCACCTCTTTATTAATCCAATCAAAAGAAAAGCATTTCTTTTCTTTTCAAATCACCCATTCCAAATGGATGGTGCTTCTTTGACGGTTTTACTAAATTGAACTGTAAGGCATTGTTTGATTAGCACAATTAATAGTTAGGGGATTAACAAACCATGGAATTACTATAAGATTGATTATCCAGCTATATTAGTGGGATAAATAATTTTCTCTTGCCCACGTTTGTTTTGCAATGGTTATGGAAAAATATAATCTCAATTATATGTTTATATTGGATCACTAGTTGTAGAATTAAACAAATCCATCAATTTTGTTAAATAGAATGTTCATTAAAATCTAACCCAGATAACAAAAATTATAACGAACAATGGAATGTGAGTCCTATTGATCAATAATCCCAATTCTATGCTATAATCCATCCAATCAAACAAGCCCTATGGATGCTTGATGACAAGAAAATATATTTTAAGGCACCTTAATTCACTATTTCCAAATCACTTCACTTGCTATGCACTATTGCTTAGTATTTTTTAAGTAATATATCTCCCCAGGTTTGGTCAATTGCTAAAATTTTCACATTCACACAGTTCATATATAGGCAGCTAAAAGTAAAGCAACAATTATAGTTTGAGAAAATCAGTAAACGTAATTAGCTCAAGAAATCAACACAAACATACCAGTGTTTGGCGTCACCCAAGCACACCTTTTCTTGGCCGGAGAAGTATCAGCTGAAGCCGCCGATCCACTGTCCGTATCGATAACAATCCTCTCAACTTTTTCCAACTTCGGACCACATTGCTTCCTCCGAATATGCGTCGGCGTAACACTCCTCCTGCTTATCTTCCCAGCCGAGGCCCGACTGTGAGACGAATCGGACGAAGTGTCCGACGAACACGACGCGTTCGGCGACAAATTCGACTTCAGTAATAGCTTCCGGTGGCTCTGCTGCCTCAAAATCGATGGTACAGTAATACAATGCCCTAACGCCGCCGCTGTTGTCGCCGTTGCCGGTTGCTGCAGCGGCGATGGCGATGGCGGCGAATTTACAACAGACAACAAAGGAGACTTCTTCGCGTTGTCGTCATCGATTTCCTGCGGTTTCTCTGCTTTTCTCTGCGGTTTCGAAACCTGCTTACGCGTATCGATCGGCCTCGTCTTGTTCCCAGCCGGACCGAGAACAGGTCGGGACTCCGATTCTGGAAAATTCATCGATCTGACTCGCGGAGGACCAGACATCGGAGAATGAGATTTGAATTTTCCTCCAATTTGAACCAAACTAGCGCCTAATTAACCCCTTCTATGAAATCAAATATCTACAATCTAGGGCATAAATGATGAAACCGTGGAAAGATTGAAAATGTGAGAGTGCATTAGTATATGGAATTCAAAACCCTAGAAAGTGATGGAAAATGTGGATTGAGAGTTGAGTGAATCGGAGGCTGGAGAGTTGAAATCTGGATTCAGAAACCCTAGGTGGTGGCAGATTTGAAGCTGCATTGGACGATGATGAAGCTCACTGAGCAGTAGTAGTAGTGGTTGGTGTGTATTCGATCGAAGAAGCCAACCAAGAGCACAGAGAGAGAGAGAGTACAGAGAGAGGAAAGTATAGTCAACTCTCACACCAGTAACAGAGTGCCACGTCAGTACAAAACCAGCAAGGTTTTGGGCCCTCCTTGTCCGACCCGGTCCCGCAGAGATTTCTATTTTTCACACTTTTTTTGTTTTTGTTTTCTCGTAGAAAGGCCGTTTGGATCCATAGGCAGGTAGGCATGTCACGGGTTGTATAAATTGTTTGGGTCATATGTTTTAGTACTTTACTTCTAAAATTGATGTGATAAAATATATTTCATTTATTTATTTTTTAAAATTTAGTTGATGAGTATAAAAAAATTTATTTTTTAAATTAATATAGGATAAAATTATATAATTATGCTTATCAAATTAATTTTTTTTTTATGAAAATTTTATATATAAAAAAAAAATTATAAAATAAATGAACCAAAGAAGGCATGATGGGTCTACATATTGAAATAATTTAATTTATTTCAATAAAAATTGTGTTAAGTAACAGCATATACTCTTTTTTTTTCCCTCTCTTTTTCCAAAGACCAAAATTATTCTTACCAAAGATCTTTTTTTTTTTTTTTTTAGCCTTATCTCTTCATACTTTTTCATTCCTCAGTCTTAATCTGAACACACACAGATGATTCGAATTGTCTATCTCATATACCTTATAGTAAAGGTTATTCATGTAAAAAATTAATTTCATTAGATAATTATAAATAAAGGAACAAATGACTTCTTATTTTATAAAATGAATGTTTAAATATACAATTTACAAATCGTTCATTTTATAAAATAAAATACGATTTGTTCCGATTTGTTCTTGTGTTTAGTGACTTTGGCATCCCTCTTATACCTCATTCCGTCCTCAGTTCCAAAACGATAATTGTCTTGGATGTATAGTTATTGCATTGGATTACAGATGAGCTAATTCAAACTCTTCTACCTTTCTTGGCCTTTGATGTTTTGGACTTGTGTGATTGCATTGAATTAAGAAGTCAAAACATTAAGATGTGCTGCAGTTTATCTTGTGAAAGAAAGAATCTGTAAGCTTCTTTGTAGATTTCACGTACTACTTTATTGTTTTACATGAATCACAGTTCTTCTATGAAATTTGGCCTTTCTTGATTTCCTTAAACCAACCATCTTTTTTCTGTTGTGCTCTGCAGTCTCTAAATATGTAACAGATTTGATAAACAGTACTTTTCTGTATTAGGCTGTGTTTAGATCATGAATTTGGATTGCAAAAGGTGTGCAAATTCCTACCCAATATATTTTGAAACAATGCTAGGTATCATGAAAAACCTTTCATGAAAATAATCATGAAAGTTTTGTGACTCTTGGATTATACTTAGAATAAAGCATCACACACTAATCAAGGTAATCCAATAATCATAAATTTTTCATGATCATTTTCATGACAAAATTTTCATGATCCCTAACTTTTCCCATATATTTTATTCTTATTCCACCCACATTTTTCCTTTTCCTTTTCAAATCTCTATCCAAATCCATGATCCAAATACAGACCTTAAGAGTTGCAGCTGAATCTGATTTCATATTGCTCATGGCTTGGCTTTGCAATACAATTGATGAAAAATGAACACAAACAAATTGAAGGGAAAGATGAAAGAAAGAAAAAGTGATCTTCTAGACAAGAGCTAAAGGCCTTTCAAAAATTTGGACGGCACTTTTAACAGCTTCGACATCAATATCTACCAACTTTCCCGTCTTGGATGAAACAACCGTGCATTTTTTCTCTTCTGCATTTGCAATAAAGAGTCTTCCCTTCTCTGCAGAACAAAACAATGCAATGCTGCAGAAAAGACGCCACAAAACAAAATTAGAATTTACACTCGGGGGTCATTTATGAGCATACTAAGTGAGTTTTTGGTTGGACCAAGTTTATGAGAATTTATTCGACAGAAATAAAAAAAACTTACCTGGGTTTTTCACGTGCATGTGCAAGTTGGATAGCTGCTGTATTCGTGGCTATTACCCCGATAGAGTCATTAATAAGAGCAGCCAGCTGAAATGAAACAACAACACGATCATGCGACAGTTCGTATTTAGCAAAGCTCCTTTCAGTTGCTTTATCATAATCTGTGTTTAATTCTTTTGTGAGTTATTCTTGTTAAAAGGCCTGTCTCATATCTTAATGAGGGATGACAAAGCTGTAAGACGCTAGTCTGGCATAACAATTTACTTCCACCCTGAACATGATATTCCACAATTTATTTTTGCCTTCCAACACGTTTTTTTGTTGTGTTAGAACTTGGATATACTCAATAGCTATAAACGGAGAAAGAAAATACCTGTCCAGGCGTAGTGATGAAAACGATACTAGCATCATCTCCAACAACTTCCTCAACATTTTCCCTTTCTTTCTCGTGTGGAATGACAAAGATTGGCTTGACTCCTCTGTTTACACGACAAATTAGCAATTCGATTACATCTCATATTGTGTTTTTGGAACTTGTTTTGACCAAGACTTTATTTGAAACACATTATTTGGATTTTATGGTTTGTGTCATTGACTTCGATTCTGATTTACCAAATTCCATTTCTCATAATATGTTGATAAACCAGCCAAAAGAGCATAGAAAACATGATTCTTATCAGTAATACCTAATTAGAATGACGCCAAAACTATGCAGTTTTTCACACATAAATGCAAAACAGAAAAAATGGTTCTTTGAAAGTCGGTTCTTAGTATCTCTTCTTTATTTCTTTTTCCCATTCAGTGTGTAATTTGCACGCAACGAAGGGATCCCTTGGTTGCAATGCATGCAAGATACAGCTCGAGTCCATAATTCCTGGAGTAGATAGAATATCTTGACATCATTGAGCAAAATAATTGAATTAATTGACAAATAGTTTATAAGCCAATGGCGAGTTTGGTTGTACAGCTGAGGAATTGTTTGGTATAAAATAACTTTGAGAATCAACACTCACTCAAAATAACCACCGACTATAGTGAAAGCATATTTAGAATTTCTATTTTACTTTTTTTTTTTTGTCTACTTAGTTATTTTGTGTTTATAAAATCATTATTTTCTCTGGTTTTAATTAATGTTGATTTCTTTTTCTTTTTATTTTTAATTTTGGCTACTAAATTGGGATGAAACCAAGTCGATCAGTTTCTCAACATTAGCATACCTTATTGCCTCGGCTATTTCAGCCCAAATTTCAATGGGTAGCAAGCTATCAGTGTCTCCTCTGGACTGCATAGAAGCTTTTGAATCTGATTGTATCCCATGAATCACTATATATTTTCCCTTTTCTGCACCGGCTTTCTTATATTTTGCCTCTACGACCTCCTTCAGCTTCCTTGATATTGACACTTTTAGAGGAGGCACAGGCTGCCTTGGCACATTACGCCCCGGTCTTCCTAACCAATCAATCATCTGGTGGTACCTAAAAAGAATGTTAAAGTTCATTATAAAAAAAAATAATAAATAAATACACACATTTGATCGAAAAGTAGTATAGTTTTTCAAATATGAACTACAAAAATCTATTGTTTCACATGTTGTATCCGCCCTCAGAAAGATTCATGCTATCTGGAACAAATGTTTCTGATAGAAGTAATCCAGCTCCCGCGGCATTTACATTGGGGTATATGTAGCTCACTCTGTCACGGGCGGTTGACATAAACAAAAATGCAGCATGGCCAAGCCCTGCCAGTTTGGTGGATAAGATCATATCATAATACCTACCCTGCAAGCAAGAAACAGCAACATATGCATTATGCTACCATTCCCAAATAACAAAGCCTTGTGAATTATTAGTATGCAAGTTTAATTGATTTTTTCTAAATGATGCAAGTCAGATCCATTCAAAGGAATAAAAGGTTCATTTTCTCTTGAGAAGCAGAAGGAAAAGCTGTCCTGAAAAATTGTGAGGACATAAAAAAACAAACGAACAAACAAATTGTTCTTGCATTTTCCTAGCAGAAACAACATTTCAAGTGGTTCTTCAAAGAATAAATTACACAAATAATTCCCAAGTATACAGTAGCGGCTCAAAGTTTTTGGAGGCCTCAAACTATATATCAAAATGAGGCATTATCAAACTAAACGTTTGATAATTTGAGGCCTCCAACAATAAGAATTTTTTGAAATTTTTATATGGGCTTTATACAACAGCCTAACTGGCCTAATGGTTGAGCCACCTCTACAAGTATACCATGTATTTCATTTTGGTCCCTAATCTTTTATTCGTATCAATTGTATCCCAATTTTCATATTAATCCAATTCAGTTCCCTACCCTAGTCTTAGAAACATATGGAAAATAATTACATTAGCCTCATATCACGTATTTGAAGGGCATTAGCAAGAAATCTCATTATCAAATGAACTACGAGCTAGGCGAAATGCACATTATTTACAAAACAAAACAACACATCAAAACTTTCCACTCCATTACTATTGAGAGCTGAATACATAGCATTTTGACTATTTGATGATGTGCTAAAATTTTCTTAGCGAAAATATTTTTCCGTGTATTCATTAGACAACAATTAAGAGAAGAAACTACATTAGATTAGCGTGTGAAGTTTAAGAATGCAATTGAAACAAATAATTAAAATATAAATCAAAATTTTCTTAAATTGCTAAGAAAAATGAACATGAATTACCACACAAAATACCCAAACTAACCTTAATTATCCCAATCATGTCAGTATAAACAGCAGGCTCAGGAAAATCCTCATCAGGATCATAAGCATCAGCCCACCTCACATTCTTATTCAACTCATAACTCTGCTTCCCTCTCTCCGCCGCCACCACATCCACCTGAACACCAGGATACCGATCCTTAATCAACTGAATTGCCGGAAAAAACAGCAAGTTCTCATAAACACCACCCGAGACAACACAACAACATCGCCGAACATCTCCTCTGATCTTCAGACCCAGAGAAGCAATTTCCACACTGTAACCCATTGGGAATTTGAGGAATCCATACGGGTTCTCAGGGTTGTCTGGTGGTCTTGGATCTTCCTCTTGCTTGCCATCGGTGAAGAGAGAGCCGTATTGTAATTCGGGGTCATCACCGTCGTCGAAAGGGTCGAGCCATGGGTTCTTTTTTTTCTTGGTGGCGTTTGGAATGAGAGTGGTGGTGGGTTTTTTGGTGGAGAGAGGTGGTTGGTTGAAGGAGAGATTATTGGGGAAGTGGGTTAGGGGAGATGATGAGGAAGAAGATGATGGGTTTGTGGGGAAAGGTGAGATGGATTTTGGTAGAAGAGAAGTTGTTGTTGTTGTTGTTGTTGTAGTAGCCATTTTTGTGTACGGTAGAGCTTTAGAACACTGCTTTCATGGTTTCTGGTTTTATGGTTGAGATGTGAAGTGGCATATGAATGTGTGGAAGATGGTTGGATAAGTGGGTCCCGATCCCAGTGTTTGGAGTTTTGAGTTTTTTTTTTTTTTTTTTTTTAATACACATTGTTTTAAAATAATTTGTTAAAGTTTATTTATTTATTTATTTATTTTTTATATTAAACTTATATTGTTTTATAAAATTGTGTTTTCAAAATACAATTTTAAGGTTCCAACTATTATTTTACATATATTTTTTAAAATCTGTCTTATTTCAACTAATATAATTTTTTTTAAAAAAATTGTATTAAAGTTGTGTTTTGAAAACAACTTGAGTTTGGAAAATAACTTCCAAGTTGTTTGAAATTGAAAATTTTGTTTTATTTTGTTGTTGTTGTTGTTGTTTTTTTTTTTTTTTTTGTGGTTATGTAGGGTATTCTAGGCCAGCTTTTGTGCATCAGACTAAATCCCTACAGTCCAAACAAGCTTTTCAAAATAGGTTTTCCCGCGATTCGTGGCTTCAAGAGTTTTATGTTGGTTGAGAGAATCGAAATTGAGACCGAGAAGGAGTAGACCCTTAAGCCTCAGACATTTTGCGCATCAGACTAAGTCTCTACAACCCAAACAAACTTTTCAAAATAGGTTTCCTGCGATCCATGGCTTCAAGAGTTTTATATTGGTTGCAAAAATCGAACATGAAACCTAAAAGAAGCAGATCCTTAAGCCCCAGACCTCAAGCTATTAGGCCAACCCTTTAAAGTTAAATTTTGTTTTAAAAGAACTTATGTTTGGTAAAAAACACAAAAACACAATTCTCTCTCCTCCCGTGGCATCCTCTCTCCCCAAAATTATCCGCACCAATTTCATTTGTGATTTTTGTTGATTAATGACACCATTTATCTCTCCCCAAAATTATCTGCACCAATTTCATTTGTGATTTTTGTTAATTAATGACACCATTTATGGATTGATGACATTATATAAAATGATATTACCATTGCACTCAATATTTATTCAACTCAAATGTTCTCTTCACCTCGCCATATTCTAATTTTTCAATTTAATAATGATTATTTTACCAAATTGGGCAGTGGGTCAAAACTTGGGACAAGGGTACAACATACACTTCGAAGGCCATGAAAATCCAGTGCCTCCTGGCCTTAGCAACTGCCATAACAAAGGGACACTGCATTTTGGTGAGACAGATCTATCTACCTTTCATAATCAAAAGCAATGAATCACACATCACCTGGCACACAATTTTTGCACAAAAAATTTCAGATCTACCTGTCATCTATGGTAACTCTATATTAGGGTTTTGTGCTATATGCTAATCAATTTGTCCCAGCAATGGCCCTCAGATTTTTACCAGCAATACCAATATGTAATGAAATTATTCGTCGGTGCCTTGTGTCACGGACACAGTCTAAAAAAATCCCCAGATGTGGCAAAGCAAGTGCATTAATCTCATTCTTTTTTTTATCAGAAATGATAGTTTAAGGTACAAATCTGAAACCTTATTATGAAAATTTAAACAGATTATTAAGTTATGATTCCCCATGAACAATCATTCTAAGCAAAACGAAATGAAGCCTCAACATCAAAAAATACACTCAGCAATTGAGTCTTTTTCCCAATCATAAATATACAAGTTCACATTCTCCATATTACAAAAATCTGCAAAACAACACTCAATGCAAGTACTTCAAATCAGATACACAAACTTTAATATCATTGCTATTATTCATTATAATACAGTTAATTCTTCCGACCAACAGGTAAAAGTAATCATCATGCAGAAATTCTACTGACAACAATAAGGTCATCATTACATCTCTTTTGGTTTTACCACTCGGTAAAATTCTAGTGCGTTAACATTACTGCAAAAATAAATAAATAAAGTCGGGTATGGGGTAATAATTTATTGAACCAAAAATATAATAAGAGACCAAAACTTCAATCTTATGCCCGAAAAAAAAAAATGAAAACCTTCATATGGGGAGTCTGATGTGCTGGTTCCTCTAACTCACTGTCTCTGGTCAGTTTCTTGCCAAATTTAAAGGAGCGGCTTGGCACGAGTGGCAGGATCTTCCTTAGATTCTATATAGATCATAAACACATAACCAAGAACCCACAGTAGAATGTAGAGGAAGGGGACCCAAGATAGACAAGCAACAAGACTCAAAATACTTCCAACGTATTGAGGATCATTTATTACCCCAAATGGAAATTCAGTTACCCATGGGATGTTCTTCCCAAAGCGAACACCATAGTAAGTACCTGATTCACCAAGCAATTGGTATACCCTGTAATTGTTTGATGTCTCAGTACAAGAAGCTAATACATAAATTAAAGATGATATGCAACATTAAAAAACATATTAATCACATGGGAAGCACATAAAACTTGCACTGTATTATAAGTAGAAACAGTTTCAAGAAATGCTTTTAAAAAGTTATGATGCTCGTGTGATTTAAGAAAATGAGATTTATGGTTCGTGAGAACAGATTCAATGGCTGTCTGACATCAAATGAGAGAACTTTTTTTTCCTGTGTACTATTTTCGGGAAGAAGAACGGGGGAGGGGGTGGTTCAATATTTCCTTCCTACTTATAGCAATCTTTTTGCAATCGCATGACAGAAGAATATTACTAGTTATGGACAAAATCCTATTCTTCCATGAGAACACAGTTGTGTATTTGTTTGGATAATCTTTTTTACTAGCATTTTAATTTGACTTTAGGCATTTTTCCCAGCATTTAGTTTTGGATTTCAGTAAAAAAGAAAAACACCACACCAAATGGCCATAAAAAGTATATTAAAAAAAAAAAGGAGGAATGTTCATTAAAGAAATGCCCATAATAATAAATAAATAAATAAATTGAAAAAGGCAACAAAAAAGCTGATCCAAACCATAAACATATGAACACTAACCCTTCAAAACAAGTGTCGTAGTAGCTGTGTCAGACAGGGGACACACCACATGGTGTTTCCCTATATTTATTAAATTTGTTTTAGAGGACATGCCAAGGACATTCCAGAGACACCAACTAATTTTTTTCCTTAGTATTTTTGATGGATGTTGGATGTTGATTTTTATTTTTTAAAATTTTTTTTTTAAAAGATTTAATAGATCATCCATAAAAATAAAAATAAAAAGATATAAATGATAAGTATTAATTTAAAAGTGATTTTTTTATATCAAATTAGTATTAGTTTTTGTTAATTTTGATTGTTTGTACATGTAATATTAATTTACATAGCAAATAAAAATATATAAAAAATATTTTATTGTCTTGTCTGTGTTCTCATTTTTTTTGAAATTACTGTGCTCCATATCCATGCCCGTGTTCGTGCTTCTTAGCCATAAACAGTCCCTCTTCACTAATATTGACATGTAGTGTTGGCTCCAATGCAAATAAAAAGGGGGAGAACACAAAAGGCTCTAAACCATTTTTACAAGATCCAGTTGCAACTATTCCTACTTTAAACGATCCATGTGCGTCTAAACTAGCAACTACCTTTGCAATCCCTCAATGGAGCGGATGTCTGACCAATCTGCAAACAAAACTTGGCTCCACATACAATTTACCTTTTTTTTTTTTTTTCTTCTTTTCTTGATCAGTTAATTGTAAGAAGTCGTGTCTTAAAACTTAGGCATTTTGTACCAGCATTCTCTAGACTCATCTAATTGCAGCACTGGAAAGCTGGTCTAACTATCCTGTCTCATATTCCCCTTTTACACCCATATGTTCTACTCATTTTCTCCTTACTACTTTCTACATGAAAGACCTATTGTTAGCATATATATTATATTATCATATTACTTTCTGAGTGTGTGTAATTATTCTATGCCTCAGGGCTCGCTTGTAATTTGTCTAAATCTTCATTTATATAAACAGGGAATGATCCCAATCAAACCCTAAGCTGGTTACTCTCTACAAGCTTCATGGTATCAGAGCAGAACCTCTAGGGTTTCGGCACCAACAACACTCTAGGGTTCGAAACTCAACTCTAGGGTTCGAAACTTACCTGGGTTGGTCTGCGTCAATCTCTGCTTCGTCAATCACTTGCCGCCTCTCCTTCGATTGTCACTTCGATCGCCTTCCTCCGTCTCTCAGTCGACCTCCTCTGTCGATCGATTGATCTCGCCTTTGTCGATCTCTGGTTCGTCTTCCTCACCTCATCGATCTTCTCAGCTCGTCGATCTCCTTCTCTGGTATACTCTCATCTCTGTTTGGTATAACCTATGTCGTGTATAAACATACCCGTATCTCATCCCACTATGTCGTGTATAAACATATATAAATACAAAAAAAAAAAACTTTATGGTTTCTTAATTTTGTTATGCCTTTATAGTGGTCATTGTGCCTGTTCTTTCACCACCACCTTCCCGGTTTGTGATTGCCACTAGTTTTGTTGCTGGTTCAGTAGTATAGTATTCATGGCAGATTCCACCAGTGTGTCCCTTACTTCTCAAACACCGAGGAGTGAGAGTCCCATTATACCTACTACCATGATTGAGAACCCCAACCCTACTCTGAAAATCACCACCTCTCTATTTAATGGTCAGAACTACCTAGCATTGTCTTAAAGTTTGACTATATTTTTGAAGAGCAGAGGGAAGATGGGGTATGTTGATGGCAGGATACAGGCACCTAGTACCACTGACTCGGGTTATGACCAATGGGAGATTACCAACTCTTTGATTATGGGTTGGCTTATTCATTCGATGGTTCCTGAAATTGGTGAGGGCTACTTGTCTATGGAGATTGCCCAGGATGTTTGGGATGCTGTGGCTGCCACTTCTTCCCGCAAAGGGAATTTCTCACAGGCATTTGAGTTGCGCCGCTCTATTGAGAACTCACTTCAGGGGGAGCAGACTGTTCTTCAGTATTTCACTTTCCTCACCAACGGCTAGAAATGCCTTGACCACCTGCAAGACTATAAGCCTGTTTGCCCTGCTGATTCTGTCAGGTACAAGAAGTTCATCGCACAGGAACGGATCTTTAAATTTCTGGCAGGCCTAAATGTGGAGTATGATCCAGTTAGGGGTCGAGTTCTGGGTATGGACACTCTTCCTTCACTTCAGGAGGCATTTGCCTATGTACAGAATGAGGAGAGTCGCCGGTCTGCTATGATGTCCCCTGTCTCTACTGACTGCTCAGCATTACTGTCTACTCCTCGAGATGGCCTCAACCTAACTCTCATCCCTTCGTCTGCTGCTAAGGAGTCTGTATTCTGTGATTATTGTAAGAAGCCGTGGCATACTCGTGAGACGTGTTAGAAGCTTCATGGGACTCCATCCGGGGGTCGAGGTGATCGGTCTGGTTCTAGAGGAGGTCGGTCAGGCCAGCCTAGAGGACGTGGTTCCTATTCCCGGGCTCATCAGTCTAGTGCCGTTGATACACTTGATTCTAATTCTGCTTCTGTTGGCCAAGCTTCTAATGCTGAGCTTGAGGATGCTCTGCGCCAATTGTTGGACCGCCGGTCTTCTACTGCTCTCAGTACAACTTTCTTGTCCTTTGCCCGCTCAAGTAAGTTAACTTCTTTTCCTTGTGTTTTCCTGTGTCATAAGTCTTTGCCTTGGATTATTGATTCCGGTGCCTCAGATTATATGTCTGGCATCTCTGATCTTTTCTCTGCCTATAAGCCCTCTTCAGGTCAGAACAAAGTTAGGATTGCAGATGGTACCGTTTCTTCCATTTCTGGAAAAGGTTTAGTCCAAGTCACTCCTACCATACCTCTATCTTCTGTTCTCCATGTTCCCAATTTTTCTGTTAATCTGTTATCCTTGAGTTGTCTTACCCAGGATTTGAATTGTAGTGTGACGTTTTTTCCTGATCATTGTCTTTTTCAGGACCTTGTCACGAGGAGGACGATTGGCAGTGGTAGTGCAGAAAATGGTCTCTATTTCCTGGATCAACAGGACAAGCTTGCTTATTCTTCCACCTCATCTTCTACTACCCCCGCTGATTTATGGCTGTGGCATCGGCGTCTTGGGCATCCTTCTTTTTATTTACTTAAGCATTTATTTCCATCTGGTTTCGCAAATCATCATGTGTCTGACTTTCTTTGTGAGTCTTGTCAACTTGGAAAATAACACAGAGCTTCTTTTGCTCCCAGTTTTAATAAAAGTTTAGTTCCTTTTTCATTAATACATTCTGATGTTTGGGGTCCCTCTCGTGTTATGTCTGTGAAAGGTCATCGATGGTTTGTTACATTTATTGATGATTTTTCTCGTACTACTTGGGTGTATCTCATGAAAGATAAGAGTGAGGTTTTTTCTGTGTTTCGCAATTTTCATAAGATGATTTGTACTCAGTTTGGGCCCATTGTCAAACTATTTCGTTTTGATAATGACGGGAATACAGAGATTCTGAGTTAGGACAATATTTTTCTACTCATGGCATTATCCATCAGACCTCTTGCACCAATACCCCTCAACAAAATGGGGTGGCGGAATGCAAGAATCGGCATCTTCTTGACATAGCTCGGTACATGTGTTTTTCTATGAGTGTACCTCGGCCCTATTAGGGCGACGCTGTTCTCACCGCTGCCCATCTTATTAATCGTCTCCCTACCCAGGTCTTGCAAAAACAAGCTCCTCTTTACGTCCTCCTAGATTCCCAGTCCTTGTTTTCTATTCCTTCCAAAATATTTAGTTGTGTCTGTTTTGTTCATAATCACTCTCCTTCTCGTGGTAAGTTAGACCCTCGCTCCCTCAAGTATGTTTTCCTTGATTACTCTCCTACTCAAAAGGGGTATAAATGTTACCACCCTCCTTCTCGTAAGTGGTTTATGTCCATGGATGTTACTTTCTTTAAGTCTCAGTCCTATATCTTGTCCTCTCCGGTGTCACCATCTTATTAATCGTCTCCCTACCCAGGTCTTACAAAAACAAGCTCCTCTTTACGTCCTCCTAGATTCCCAGTCCTTGTTTTCTATTCCTCCCAAAATATTTAGTTGTGTCTGTTTTGTTCATAATCACTCTCCTTCTCGTGGTAAGTTAGACCCTCGCTCCCTCAAGTATGTTTTCCTTGATTACTCTCCTACTCAAAAGGGGTATAAATGTTACCACCCTCCTTCTCGTAAGTGGTTTATGTCCATGGATGTTACTTTCTTTAAGTCCCAGTCCTATATCTTGTCCTCTCCGGTGTCACCGTCCTCATTTTTGGGGGAGCCTTGGTGTGAAATGAGTCCTGTGAGTCCTGTGCTTCCTATGGTGAAACCAGTTGTTCTTGCACCACCCTCTTCTACTGTGAGTCCTGTGCTTCCTATGGTGGAACCAGTTGTTCTTGCACCACCCTCTTCTATTGGGACTATAGAACCCAATGTCACCAAGGATAAGGACGGGCATGTTTATGTCCGGGACATAGACAGACAACAAGTTAATTGGATACAAGGAACCACTTCTGCTCCTCCGCTGCCATCTCCTGCTTCTGATGAGAGTCTATGTAACTTTGAATCTCTTGAGTCCATTGATCTTGATATTCCTATTGCCAAGAGGAAGGGTGTGAGATCTTGTACTCAACATCCTATCTCACCTTTTGTGTCCTACTCTCATTTGTCATCCTCATATAGAGAGTTTGTGTCCAATATTTCCTCTGTTAGCATTCCTAACCATTTTTAGGATGCTCTTGCTACCTCTGAGTGGAAACTAGCCATGATTGAGGAAATGAAAGCACTTAGGAAGAATGGCACTTGGGAATTGATTGAGTTACCTACGGGCAAACGACCTGTGGGATGTAAATGGGTATATACTGTGTAACACAAAGCAGATGGGTCTATTGAGCATTACAAGGCAAGACTTGTGGCAAAAGGATTTACTCAGACCTATGGCATTGATTATCAGGAGACCTTCGCACCCGTGGTTAAGATGAATTTAGTCAGAGTACTTCTCTCTCTAGCAGCTAATCTAGATTGGCCGCTTTATCAGTTTGATGTCAAGAATGCCTTTCTCCATGGTGACCTCGAAGAAGAGGTATATATGGACATTCCTTCTGGTTTTAAGGATCATCAGACAGAAGGCAAAGTATGCAAGCTTCGGAAGTCATTATATGGTCTCAAACAGTCTCCAAGGGCTTGGTTTGAGAGATTCACTCAGGCTATGCTTAAATGTAGCTTCAAACAGAGTCAGGCAGATCACACCTTGTTTGTGAAACATTCCTCACGTGGTAAGACTACAACACTTATTGTTTATGTAGATGACATAATTCTTACGGGTAATGATAGTGGGGAAATATCTCTGTTGAAGAAATATTTAGCTAGTGAGTTTGAAATCAAAGACTTGGGAAGCTTGAAGTACTTTCTGGGAATTGAAGTTGCTCACTCCAAGAATGGGATATTTATCTCACAGAGAAAATATGTGCTTGACCTATTAAAGGAAACTGGAATGCTTGGCTGCAAGGCATGTGCCACTCCACTGGAACCCAATTAGAAATTGGGGGATGATGAAGGAGGAGAAGCTGTTGATTGGGGGAGCTATCAGCGATTAGTGGGGTAAGCTCATTTACCTATCTCACTTCAGTCCTAATATTGTTGTTGCTGTCAGTGTAGTTAATCAGTTTATGCATGCTCCTCATCAGATTCACTTCGAGGCTGTCATGAGAATCTTGAGGTACTTGAAATCTGCTCCTGGTAAGGGTCTTTATTTTTCAAAGTATGATCATCTTCGTGTGGAAGCCTATACAGATGCTGACTGGACTGGATCAATAACTAATAAGAGATCGACTTCAGGGTATTGCACCTTTGTTGGAGGCAACCTAGTTACTTGGAGGAATAAGAAACAAAATGTGGTTGCCAGGTCAAATGCAGAAGCTGAGTTTAGAGCTATGGTACAAGGGGTGTGTGAGCTTTTATGGATCAAGTTATTGTTGAGTGATCTAGGTATTGGTCAGACGGACTCCATGCGGTTATACTGTGATAATAAGGCCGCTATCAATATCGCTCACAATCCGGTTCAACATGACAAGACAAAACATGTTGAGATTGATCACCACTTCATTAAGGAGAAACTCACTAGTGGTACCATTTGTACTCCTTTTGTCCAGTGTGGTGAACAACTTGCTGACATTCTCACCAAGGGGGTTGGGAATAAGCCATTTCATGACATAGTAGGCAAGCTGGGTATGTGCGATATCTTCGCACCAGCTTGAGGGGGAGTGTTAGCATATATATTATATTGTCATATTACTTTCTGAGTGTGTGTAATTATTCTATGCCTCAGGGCTCTCTTGTAATTTGTCTAAATATTCATTTATATAAATAGGGGATGATCCTAATCAAACCCTAAGCTGGTTACTCTCTACAAGCTTCACCTATATGGTTACCATTCCTCTCTGTACAGGCCTTAGGGGATATCCATGGGTTTGAATCACAAAGCCAACTAGACTCCCCTCATCATAATGGCTGTATAATTATGTCATTGCCTATCTTCCTCACCTTATTTTGCATTACCTTCCACTATGTCAATGAAACAAGAAAGCAACTAACAAAGAAACATTCATAGGTTTTGGTGATTGTTGAATAGCTTGATATACATTGGTGGGCCTGTTTCCTATCAGTTTAAGCATTTGGGACAATTTGGTAATTTAATATGATATCAGAGCTCAGGTTGAGAGATGTCTTGGATTCAAGTCTCTCCATTGCCATTTGGTATTTTATCCCCATTTGGTTTCTTTTTCTTTGTTTGGTTCTCTCTTTGTCTCTACACGTGCAAGATGGGGTTACATGTTAGGGAAGTTGTTGAATAGCTTGATATACATTGTTGGCCACATCCTAACAGCTTATGCTTTTGGAACAATTGATAACTTAATAGTGATATCAAGAAAAGATGATATGGAGGCAGGTGTCTATACTTGAAACTACATCCTAGAATATGCATTCATACACACAATGCTACAAACAGAGTCCATCCTCTCTTCCCCTTCCCACTCTTTCCATGAACCACCCTCATACAGCATTTAAGCATGAATGCTGCTTTTGCTCCACATTAGAGTTTCCAAGAGTGAAAGAGAGTATCAACTTCTGACCCAAGATCTTGTATCTAACATGAAAGTTCAACTACTCTGTGAGAGTGCAAAACTTATGGAACCCCTTTTCTTATATCTGCCCAAGTCTTCCCCAATTGTTCCTCGTGAATGTTACGAGAAACAGTTACTTTCATGGGAGCACAATATTTACTCTTTCCTACAAAGTCCTCTGCTAATAAAATGTTACCAATTTCATTTTGCTAGGCATTGCAGTTCTCCCATTGATGCAGTGTACATTACTTGACCATCTCAATGTTTACTTTGTCCAATTTTATCACCATGAAAACAAGATTTCTTGAGGCAGTTTTAGTTAATAGTCATATGTGAATTAAGAAGAAATAAAGAAAATCAAAGGTTCTATTTAATAAATATTAGGAAAAAAGTAAAAAACTAAAATAAAAATAAAAATAATAATAATAATAAAAACATTGAATATAACAACTCAAACCAGATCAAAGTGGCCAGAACAGGCCCAAATGGCCAAAACAACATAAAGTAGGCTAAACATTTTGCGTCCATATTAAAATAAGAAGATTGTGAGGACTAGTTGTATTGGTTCTACTCCACACAAAGAAAGGCACCTTGGGAGGAGCCTTACTCCAACCCTTAGTTGCATGAAGCGGGAGCGGGGGCAAAGAAGAGAGGGCATATAGAAGTTTCTTATGTTAGGAAGCGTGTATATATTTATTTATTAGATATATAAAGATATTCTAACAATTATTTTTTGCTCCTTAGTTGTAATATATGTATTAAAATATGAATAAATATCAAAGATTCATGTCAACTACAAATTGTCTTCTAAGAAGCGCAGACACGGATACGGATGCGGATGTGGATGCGGATAAGGACACAGGAACACGGAGATTTCAAAAAAATGGGAACACGAACATGTTAGGGATATGGCAATAAAAATATGTTTTCATATATTTTTATTTACTATCTAGATTAATATTAGATCCACAAACGATCAATATTAACAAAAACTAACTTTAATTCTTTTTTCTTTTTTTTTTAAACACTTCTAAATTAACACTTACAATTTATATATTTTTTTTTATAGATGATCTATTAAGTATTTAAATCTAAGAAAAAAATAAAAAACATTCAACATTCATCAAAAGCATTAAATAAAATGGGGGAAAAGATAACTTGGCATGTCCCTAGTGTGTCCCTGAAGTGTCCGCATGTCCCCGAAGTGTCTGTGTATCCGACACGGATACCGCATTTGTTTTGAAGTGTTGGTACTTCATAGATTGTCTTTATTAAGTATAAATAAATATTATATAAACAGAAACAACTAAAATAAGTTTGAGTTATTTTTCTTTTATTTCTACAAGATTTATATGTTTGAGAGGTTTTTATCTCAATTGGAAGCAAGTTTCTTTCTCGACAAGAGTGAGTTTCTTAAAAAAATTTTACTTGTGAGCACGTAATCGCGTTTCTTAGTAAGAAATGCCACTCGAATAGAAGGTTCTTGCTACTACGCCAACCACCCCTTCCACGGGGAAGCAAAACACCTCCCTTGCACACAATATTTGATAAAACACCCAAAAAGGGTACCCAATTCCTTCTTTGCTCATCCCCAAATTGAAACAACTACCCAAAAGCCCCGTTTCCCCTATGTCAATTCACCCTCCAGATGCTTATCTAACCCAACATCAAAACATAAGGATGATAGGGTCACACTCCCAAAACCCCTCTCTACCAACCTATAGGAAGCATCCGGACTTCTCCCTTCTTCAAAAAGATCAATCGTCTTCTACCTTAGCTTGGAAGATCACCATGGTATTAGAGAACCCGATATGTTATGGTTCTTACGCACTACCACCTAAGGCGGTTTACTAAATCCAACCCCTCTTTTTTACATTCAAGAATAATAGTGTAACGCTAATTCTTGATGCCTGAACATTTCACTATAGGATTTGGAAAAAGGAATCGTACTTAACAACCCATTTAGATTGGGTAGAAAAGAAAAGAAATGCATCTCTCTTGATCCATATTACTCGTTTGGATAAGCAAAGAGGACAGACATGTAGTGAAATGAGAAGAAATGGAAAGAAACTCATTTTTCTCATAGCCCCTATTTGAATCTCTCCAAAAGTTGAGAGATTGGGAAAGAAAATAAACCAACTAAATACTAATTTGTTATAATACTACCCCTTTAGATATAGAAGAAATAAAAAGACTAACACCTATAAAAGGTTAATTTGGTAATATAACATGATATCATTTCTTTTATATAGCTTAACCAAACAAGATTGAAAAGAAATAAATATATCATTTTTTCTTTTCTCTCCTATTATCCAAATAAGAGAGAGAGAAATCACAATCTCTTTTCTTTTCTCTCATAACTTACATAATCATTTCTTTATGTTTCTTTCCTAAGTTACCAAACATAGTCTAGTGTCAAGAAATCTTCAAAACATAAAGGATTTGGAGCTGGGAGAGATTATATCACCCACTACCAATTTACCATACGTTCAATTTTAAGCTACTCAAGCTCACAACCATGTTAAATGTGCATTGTGATGCTATAGATATATTTTATCTTCAAATATAAATCAGATTAAGTAGCAAAATAATTAAAGCCCATTTGGTGTAGCTGTTAGAACGGAATATAGGTTTTAAGCATAAACTTCTAACATGTTTGCTGCAGTGAATAAGATCATAAATTTAAGCTATTTCAAACACGGTTATTTCAGCTAAACTCAAGCCTGCTAAATATCAACAATACTACAAATCCATCCTTATCAATTTACCCAGAGAAAGAAATGAATGGGTCGGATTCATTTCATATTCATGTGTACCCGACTTCATCAATTCAATCTCCATCACACAAATTTGATAAATTCGTAATGGTGAGTTCCTAACATTTTTCACTAAACATAAATCCATTCCCAACTGAGTTCCTGAAATTATTTAGGTAATATTTGTTTTAGTTTTTAAAACATGATTTAGATCAAAAAAATGAAAAAATTTGTTTGGTTAATAAAATTTTAAAATACAACTCAAAACTCAATTTTCTCTCTCCTCTCTCCTTTTTTCTATTATTAATAAATGGAATACTTACGTATAGGTCCTAACAAGTAGACTTATTGTCTAATAGGACCTTTGGAAAAAAATTGGGGGCTTTTCCCATATTAAGCCTATTTTGTATCTTAATTCCCAAACTAGGCCTAGTTTGGACGGAATTCTCAAACTAGGCTAAAGCGCTATTACAAATCGCGCTTTTACTGTTTGGAGCATAAAATTTGATGAATAGTGAAAGTGCTATTACAAAACGCATTTTTAATTAAGAAAACGTTATTACAAAACGCGTTTTCACTGTGCATAGGAAGAAAACGCGATTCCAAACCACGCTTTTACTATGTATATCTGTTTTCTTAAGAAAACGTTTAAAATATATTAAAATGTAATCAAAATAAATCTTGAGTTCTCTGCAGCTCAAATGGTAGTGTATTGGTTTTGCCACGCCTCTGTACAGGTTCAAACCACATGCACAGCAACTTCAAACAATTGCTATCCAAAATGAAATTCAACTTTTTTTTCTTTTTTTTCCCTTCCACTCACTCTATACTTTATATATTTATTATGTAATTTTTTTATCAAAAAAAAGTAAAATGTTTGTTTGGTTAAATATTTTAAAAAATTAAATAAACAATTTATTTATTTTTAAAGAATTATATAAAGTAGTATACTATTTATTAAAAAAGTTGTATACTATTTACAAATTTAATTTTTTATTAATTTTATTAAATTTTTTTTATATAAGTAGTATTTTTTAAAGTAGTATACTATTTATTAATTTTTTAAAGTAGAATTATATAAAGTAGTATACTATTTATTAATTTTTTAAAATATTTTTTCACAAATTTTTTATTTTTTAGATACATCTAACTAAGGTGCATCTAAAAAGTAAAAAAATGTTTAAAATTTTAAAAATTTTCACTAAAAACATAAAAATACGAAAATCAAAAAACTCAGTTTTCAAATAACTAAATCCAAAAAACTCAAATCAAATATACTGAATACTTTTTAAACAATTATGTTGACATTTTGAAAAAAATTGTATTTTATAGAAAATAAATTTAGTTCTTGTATTTTATTTATAGAAAAAATTGTATTTTATTTATTTGAATTGTTTATTTTAAATAAATTGTTTATTTAATTTTTAAATAAATAAATTGTACATTTTAAAAAATATGCACAGTGAAAGCGTATTCAAAAATATTTTTTCAAAGAAAATGTACACTTTTAAAATGTACTAAAATATTTTAAAAGCGTACATTTTTAATTTTTAAAATATTTTAAAATAAACATATTTTAAAAGTAATGGGTAATAATAAAAATAAACAATTTATTAAAAATAAAATAAGTAGTATACGTGTGATGTGATGATAGTATAATACGTCTGAGTGAGTATACTATTTATACGTGTGATGTGAAGATAGTATAAATAGTATACAACTTTTTAAATAAATAGTATACTACTTTATATAATTCTTTAAAAATAAATAAATTGTTTATTTAATTTTTTAAACAAATAAATTGTTTATTTTTAATTTTTTAAAATATTTAACCAAACAAACATTTTACTTTTTTTTGATAAAAAAATTACAAAATAAATATATAAAGTATAGAGTGAGTGGAAGGAAAAAAAAGAAAAAAAAGTTGAATTTCATTTTGGATACCAATTGTTTGGAGTTGCTGTGCATGTGATTTGAACTTGTGCAGAGGCGTGACAAAACCACTGCACTACCATTTGAGCTGCAGAGAACTCAAGATTTATTTTGATTACATTTTAATATATTTTAAACGTTTTCTTAAGAAAACAGATATGCACCGCGTTTTCTTCATATGCACAGTGAAAGCGCGTTTTGTAATAGCCTTTTCTTAATTAAAAGCGCGATTTATAATAGCGCTTTCACTATTCATCAAATTTTATACTCCAAATAGTGAAAACACGATTTGTAATAGTGCTTTAGCCTAATTTGGGAATTCCATCCAAACTAGGCCTAGTTTGGGAATTAAGATACAAAATAGGCTTAATATGGGAAAAGCACCAAAAAATTGTCATAAAAAAAGTCACTAATTGTAAGTTTTAGCGACAATTTATAAAAATCATGACAAAAAAAAGTCACCAATTGTCAATTTTTAGCAACGTATGTAAAAAATTATCACAAAAAAATTATTTTTAGCGACAATTTTACCGAGACTTATTTTCAATAGCACTTAATGAAAATTAAGTCCAAAATCTATTAGCCTTAATAAATCAATCAATTCTTTTCTTTCTCCTCTCTCTTACCTTCTACACATCAACCAATCAAATTTTCTTACTCACCCATCTATTCAACCAAAAAAAAATTAAAAATCATACCAAAACTAATTTCAAAACCCATAATCAAAAAAATTCAACTTTCAAAACTCTTTCCAACAACTTATCTTTCAAAACTCATTTAAAAAACTAAACCAAACGGCGCCTTACATTTTCCGGGAAAATTGTATAACTCACCACAAATTTAGAAAGCTTGAGAGAGAGAAAGAATGGGGTACCTGAAGTTGAGGAACTGGCCGAAGAGGAAGAGGGGCCAGAAGTAGAAAGGAGGGGGCCAAGAGAGAGAAGAGAAGGAGAAGAGAGAGAGGAGCTGAATGAGCTTCAACAAGTGAGAGACCATAGCCATTATTTTTGAAGGGTCTCGACCTTTGCCGCACAGGTCCACCCATCTCTGAGGGCATGTCCAAAGGCAGTAGTAGAAGGGGAAAGGTGATACTACTCCTATGCATGCCACTATTCCCATCTCTCTCTCTCTCTCTCAAAAAACCACACCTTCTGTGAATTTAATGGCTTCTTCCTCTCTCTCTCTCTCTCTCTCTCTCTTGAAAAAATACTTGTCAATGAAAGCCCTAAAGATGACTGTGGTCCTTCACTGTTTGAGCCACGGCCCAGCTAAATATTGGGCTGGCTTAATATTTATGGCCTATTTTGAATTGGGTTAAAGAATGCTAATTTTTGCAATGCTTAAATCTTGTGAGTTGGCCCAAAAATGTGCCAAACTTGTGTCCTCAAGCCTCACTTCTCTCTCTGCCCAAGGGAGGATAAGATTCTAAACCAAAACATTTGATCTTGTAAAGAAGGTTCTTACCACGTTAGAGCATAGCATCAGTATCTTCAAAATAACAAAAAGTTAAAAGATGGTTAATAAATCATCAAATTATCCCTCCATCCGTCTCAACAAATTTTTTCTAAATTAACTTTTTATTAAATTTGCTACAGTAACTCATTTGATGAAGTGAGTAACTGTTCATCGCTAAAACACACAATTTGGGTGTAATCGGACATCCGGCCGGACGTCTAGCCGGTCAACCCGCCAGTCAACCGGTCAACGACAATTTATTTTTTTATTTTTATTTTTATTTTTTTTACATTTCCTCCAGTTTTACCTTTTGTAAAATATAAGAATTGTTTGGTTGATAGCTCATCAATTTTTTTATAAAAAAAAAAAAGAATAACAAATATTTTAATAGAATTAAGTTAAAATAGAGAGTTTGATACAGTGGATGACTAGCTAAAATAAAAAATGACTTTTTAAATTATAATTTGACTAAAATTTTGAAGAGACTGATACTGATACTCTTGACAAGTAGCTCTACCATTTTTTATCTACTTGAATTGTAGTACCATCTGCTAGTACTATTATATAAAGTAAAGACTCAAAGTGATATCTTAAAACTTGTCTAAGTGTTTTTTTTTTTTTCCTTGCATTAAATTTTAATGTGTTCATTGCCTTTTTTTTTTTTTTTTTTTTTTTTTTTAATTCAACACTGTTATCCAAAAGACAACCTAAGAGGGAGAGTGAATTAGGTTTTTACAAATAAAAATAATAATACCCTAATAAAATTATGACAAGTATAATAGATAAATATAGTTAATGAAATAAAAATAATTAAAACAAGTGTTCTAACAACTATGTCAATTAATGATTTTAGTACAATAAAAATATGAAATATAGTTATGGCAATTTAAATAAAATAAAAAGATAAAGGAGAGAGAGGCAAACAAATTTATAGTGGTTCGGGTTCAACTCGGCCTACGTCCACTCCTCAAGCTTCACTTGAGATTTTTCACTATTCTCTAGCTTTACAAGGTGCTAGCAACCTTTTCACAGATGAAGCAATCCTCCACAAATTTTACACAGACTTTCGAAGTCAAGAACACTAAGTATACTATACTCTTACAAGGTTGAAAAGAAGGTGTTTTTACTTTCACATAAAGTTACAAGAATTATCTCTCAAAGATAGATATAAAAATGAGACTCTGATTTTTCTGTAATCCTCACACAGGAAAGATGAGTTTAAAGCTATACGTCTCAGTGTATAATTTCTGAAAAAGGATGTAAACAAAAATTGAAGAACACTTCTCAAAGAATTTTTCAGAGAATAGATGTGAGTGATTATAGATCAAAAAATATTTTCTGATTTTTTTTGTAACTTATTTACATTAGAGGTTTTGGTATAAATAATGAAAATTATAGCAGTTTATAGCCGTTGTAGTCATTTGAATTTATAGCCGTTTATAGCTATTGTACTTCCATCATTACCAATTTGAATATCTTCCACTTGAACCTTTTGAACCTTTTGAGCTGCTGGTGTGCTAAGCTGTTTGAACCTCTATTTTGGGCTGTTTGAACTCCTGTTTTAATCAAATATTAAATACATTCTCACAACATTTAAGATAAAGGTTTAGGTAAGAAATAATGGGACAAAATAAATTTTAATTTTATTAAAACATAAAATCATTAAAATAAATTTTGATTCTATTTTTCTTTTCCAAATAAATTAAAACATAATTAAATAAATCATCAAAATAAATAAGTCTAACAAATACATATTGTGATATTAATACATTTTTTTTTTTTTTTTACATACTTAGAATTACACACACGGTTTGTAACAACCACTAATATGTGTATATATATTTATCCCATTTATTTTACTCCTTTACTTCATCTCCTATATGTATAAGGGGGCCCATCATTTTTAGAAAATTGCAAAACTTATCATATTGGAGATGTTTGGTATAATTTATCTAAGGTTCATTTGGGATGTGAGTTGGTTTTTTAACTAGTTTAGCGTGGGGCTAAAAGGTTCGTTTGGGATATGTTTTTTTGGCTCTTTTAACTTTTGTGAAAGAAAAAATTAAATAATTATAGGTTGAATAGGACATTTTGTCATATTTAGTTAAAATATCATATTTTATCCTATATGGTTGTTTTAGTCCCAACCTTTATCCCAAAAGGGGGCCTAAGCTATTTATAGCTGTTTTTATTCTGAGAGTCTATGTCGAAGTGTTTAGTATAGTTTATATTTATAATTTATTAGGCAGATATAACTTAAATAAGATTTTTTTTAAAAAAATGTGATTTCTAAAATCAAGGTGAGGGATATTTTGATTTCTACTTTTAAATTATTAATTTTTAATTGATAATAAGTTATACCAAACAATACTAATATGATAAGCCACATATGAATTAAAAGGTTTTAGTAAAATATTTAAGTGATATATACCAGCCTTGAAAAAGAATAATGTGACGAGAGGTCGAGAAACAAAAAAGAAAAATGATCTGGACCCCCTTTCTCCCCCCCCCCCCAACCCCTTTTGACCCCTTCTCTTTTGATTGGTCAGTTTTTTTTTTTTTTTTTTTTCCCTCCAATCACTACCCGCCACGTGTGTGTGTGGGGGTGGTGATTGGAAGGGTTCTCAATCACATCCCAACAAAAAAAACTATGTAAGAGTGGATGAGGTGCTTTCGTGTGATGTCAGGTTCAAGTTTCACCTTAGCGTGGTGCAACTTTTAATGTATGTGTATAAATAGGTCATGTAAGTTACAAGATTTTCATTGTTTTTTTCATTACTGTAGAATCAACCAAATTATTCAAATTTAATTCATATTCGACTAGTTAAAATTTGTTCTAAATCAACTTGTTATGTATTTTCTAGAAGGAAAAAAATAAAAAAATCTATATTTATTTATAAGGCCATCTCTAACCCTTAATTATATTTTTACTCAAATTGGGTAAAGAGCTTGTCAAATTTTAAGTGGATGTTACGAATTAAAGTAAAAGATAATTTGAAAATTTTGGTAAGAAGCACTTATATGTCAAGTTTTGATTTGATAGAAATTTTAGTAAATGAAATGATTCTCACTTAATTTGAGTTAACATTTGAATAAAATATAATTTGATATAAGTTTAAGTAAAGAAGTGGAGGAAATTTGCAATTCGGTCCCTCCTCCTTGTGCATCCAATTCTTCAAAATATTCAAAAATAGTGACTCAAATTTCATAACCAAGATTCAAATAGAATCTAAAACTGCTACAAATTGCTTGCACTATATGGTGATCAAATTGTTTTTTCATTTCACCTTTTCTAGATTTCCATTCTTTTAATCAAGATAAAGCTATATCACTCATCATGATCTCAAAGGAATACAAATGATGATTAGCATGAATATGGTACTTATACTATGAAATCATTCGGATTTGGTGAAGAAAAAAATCAGAAGAAATCCCAAAAAGGGAAATGAAAAGAAGGTTATGATCGAATCACATTATATCTTAAGCCTTGCGTTGAACAAGAATATGCCCCTACCCTTCTCATCTTTTCCTTTTGGCATTGTTTTATTTCATTCTTAGTATATATGTTTATACATGTATTGTGCTTATAGATGTCAATGCCCCATAGATTCGTGTGAAGTAGGGGTAATGTTGTTGTTAAATTAGAAATGGTATGAATTATGAAAAAATGTCTTGAATTTGCCCTTGAGATAAGGTATATATGGTGTAGATATAAAGTTAGTGGGATGTGAGCAGACTTAGAATGATTGTGATCCATAGATGTGGTTATCTGGATATGTCGTGGCATTGTTCAATAGTCTTAAAATATCATATGACGTTACTCACTTGGTACTCCAAACAAATGACATAATATAATACTTGGCAAGTCTGATAATATTAACTCACTTTTGCTAAGTAATTGACAGACAAACAATGACTCACTTAGACACAGTGTGTTTTGCAGTTTTTTATTTCTTTGTGGGTTTAGATCATTTAAAGTGATTTTTCCTAAAGTTATCTTAGAGTAATTTGTTTGGATAGTTAATTTGACAATAGTTGAAGGTACAATAGTTATTTTACCTTTTCACTCCCAAACCCTAACTCATCTAAAAAGAAAGTTATTTTAAAGTAATTTTTTTAGACGACTGAGATTTAATTCTACAAAAGTTAAAAATATAACACTTATTCCAAACCCTAACCCATCCAAAAAGATCACTCTAGAGGATTCCGATTTTTTGTTGAGAACATCACGTCTATAATATCACATGATATTTTAAGACTATTTAATAATTTGTTGTGTAAAAAAAAATAAAAATAAAATGAAGCGGCAAGCCAATTCTATCAATAGTTATCTTTTGGTTTTAAAACACCGTGTGTTGTGTGTCAATCCAATAACAAAGCATGTGACCACAAAGAAAATGAAACAAGGTATTTTGTCATTGACATTTGATCTTCAATTTAGATTTTCCTATGTCTCTTTGTTTCAAGTCATTTCTTTATCATAAAATAAACTTCTCTGATGTATTTATATTATAAAAAGATGAATTAAAACAAAGAATAAGACGGATCGAGAGGCACAGAGAACCCGACCCTGCCACTAGGGACACACCGCCTAACCCATATGGTCAAGATTATAAGATAATTTTTGCAATTCTTTGAAAATTATTGCCCCATAGGACTTTTTGAAGGGGGAGAATGGGGAACAATTTGTCATGGATGGTCATGGTGCTTGTCTCCCTGTCACCTTTGGTGTTGGATTCTATTGGTCAAAATATATATATATATATATGAGTTAAAAAAGTCATTATTTGAGCACCAAACTTTATTACTAAAAACTTTGGTTTTTGTTGATTAAAAAATTCATCTCCAAATTAAACCCGTGTATGCTTTGTTAAAATAACAAGATTGGGCTGATGCGATATTAAATTATATTTTGAAATTTTTATATAATTTAATGATTAAAAAAATATTAAAATAAGAGAATAAAAAGATTTAATTGAATAAATTACATTTTATTTTTGGTCATTTTTTTATTTTGATTTTTAACATTTTTGTTTTTTTCATTTTAACCTTCCATGTTTCAAGGTTTTTTTTTTTCAAAAACTAACTTATGTTCAGAATTAGACAAAAAATAACGCATTGATAGTCACATGACATAAAAATAATTTATTATATATAATTCGTACTTTGATACAAACCTTAATATAATAATATTTTTTAATGTCATGAGACAGCTTAGTTTTAGGAGTGTAAATTAAGAAAAACTTGAAACATGAAAGGTTAAGGTGAGGGGGGGAAAAAAAATCAAGAGTCAAAGTGAAAAAAATGATTAAACATAAATGGGACAAAGTATAATTTTATAAGATTGTTGACCAATTATGGCTTGAGTTTGGTGTGTCCAAAAATTTTGATAAAAAATCTGGACTGTTTGCAGTCCGAAAACAAACTGGCCAGTCTAATCCGGCCCATTGGGTTCATTTTGGAATCTCGTTTTGATAATGCGAACCATTCACATGTTAGGATTCGTCGGGTAAATTAGCTTTGTAAAAAATCAAGTTAACTGGATAACGAAAACCATGTGTTCATATCAATTTTGTATGATTCGTTAATTTTCTCACCATCCATTTTTTTATACAAAATTAATCCAAACACGTGGTTGTCGTTATCCGATTGATTTGATTTTTTGCAAGGATGATGTACTCGATGAATTCTAAAATGTGAACGATTTGAATTATCAAAACAGAGTCCAAAAGTAGACCCAATAGGCTGAATAGCACCTCTCCAATCTAATTTTAGACAGGAGAGAAGCCAATCCCAAAAACTTTGTGCTTGCCCAGCCCTATGAATAGTGGTAAAGGTTGTTGGAATCTCCTTAAGCATACCAGGATAACTCAAAACTCTCTCCCGTTTTATCTTATTTATTTATATATTTTGATTGTTTTAACAATTTTAAATTCAAATAAATTATGGGCGTTCGGTTCATAAATTCAAATTCAAATTTAAATTTCTTTTGTTCAAAAGTCCAGGCACTAAACTATTATGTCGATAAGGACGTGCTTTTACAAAATGACCAAACTATCCATATCACTACAACAATTTATACTTTTGGTGACTAAACTTTTTTTAGTTGCCAAAAGTTGTAAAATAGGCAACTAAAAATTACATTGGTTGCCGTTGAATATGATTTTTAACTACTAATTTTTTTAATAGCTATCTTAATTATTGGCGACAAAAAAAATTAGTTGCTAAATATGCCACAATAGGCGACTAATAATTGTTTTAGTCAGCATTAGATCATATTTTAGGTTACTAAAATTTTTGTTAGTCATGGTATACCAGTTTTTGGCTACTAAAATAAATTTAGTCGCCAAAAAGCTAGCATAATGTTTGCTATTAAACTTTGGCAACCAAAGTGTGGTCGGCAAATATTCATTATCGGTGACTAAAATTTTTTTAGTCGTTGTAAGGTAATTTTTACCTACTAAAATAATTTAGTTACTAAATAAAAAGAATAAATTTTACTTTTATCTTTGGTAACCAAAAATTTGGTCGGTGAATATTTTCGATGACCAAAATACCTTTAGTCGCCAATATAGTTACTTTAGGCGACTAAAATATTAGTCGCTATTAGTTAAATGTTTGGCTACTAAATAAATTAGTCGTTATAAATTAACCTTTGGAGACAAAACAACAAGTTTAGTCGCCAAAGGTATATAAAATTTTAGTGGGAAAAATTAAAAGATTGACGCCCAGTTCTTCTCAATATTTTTCGAAAACAGGGGTTCTTCTCTTCTCTCTCTCTCTCTCTCTCTCTCTCGCACACACACATACACACACATGCATAAAGAACCAGCCACCACCAAACCTCACATCTCTCTCTCTCTCTCTCTCTCTCTCTCTCCCCTTCTTTTATTTCCTCATTTCTCTTGCTCTAAGGTTTATATGATAGGCTACTAAAACTTTATTAGCTCAACAAAAAACTAGACTTTAGATGAGTAAACCATTTAGTAGCTCAAAGAAATAAGATAAGCTAAAAAAGAAAATTAGCGACTAAAAGTTTGGTCGCCCTAAATGGTTTAAGTTTTTGGTGACAAAAAATTTGAGTCGCTGAAAATGTAATGTTAAATTTATTATGAACTTTTGATGACTAATTTTGAAGACTTTCAGTGACTAAATAATTTTTAGTGGCCAATTTGAAAACTTTTGGTGACTAAAAAATTAGTCGCCCATTGAATACTTTCAATGTCTAAATATTTTTTAGTCGCCAATACCTTTCTTGACAATCATCTAGCGATAAAAGCTGCCGACCAAAAAGTTTAGTCGGCAAAACACTTTGGCGACTAAAATATGACTTTTGGCGACTAAAAATTTAGTCGCCAAAAGTGTAATTTGTTGTAGTGAGTACCAGAATAAAATTTTACTCTCTTTCTATCAAACAAAAACAAAGCACATAGTACTTGAGTAAATTTTACTCATTCTATAAAACAAAATCAGATCATACATAACAAAAATAAATAATAAATAAAAACAAACAAACAAACAAGAAAACAACTAATCAAAATACTTGATTAAACTCAAACAATAATAAAAAACATGATCGAAGCAAAACCTCTAAAACTCAATCAACACTCTTAATCTTGATGAAACTCTCAAAATCTAATACAAATTTGTATAGATTTAAAATATAAGCTCTTGTTGATACAAATTTTAATGGAGAATACGTGATCGAAGCAAATTTGGTGAGATCATCGGTGGTGAATCGTCTATTGCTAACAAAAGGCATGATCGGCGGTGGCGAAATCTTCAGATTTCGAGATTGTCTTTATTGATTTCGGATCGTCTTCACTTATTAGATTTTCAAATATATAAGATCAGTGTATATATCAATACGGTTTTCAAATATATGATATATATATATATATATAGAAGGGCATTATTGTCCAAAAAAAAAGGAAAATTTATGGTGTGTCCTTACTGAGTTACGCACTTCTTTCTCAGGGACTTTTTGAAGCTAAATTAGTTAAGCTGTCCTTTACCCTAAAAAAAATCCAAAAGGGAGGATTTCACCAAAAATCCCGTTATAAAGTACCATGCAAAATAATACAATTCTAAAAATCTAAACAAATAGAAAGTGTATAAAAATAGCCTGTGAATTCCTGATATGCAGTACGAAACTGGATGCATCTCTCTCTATGTAGATTCGAATAGATGCATACAACTCTAAGATTTAACCCAAAATATTCACAGTATTTTTGTGTAGATTCAAACAAATGAATACAACTCTAAGATTCAACTCAAAATATTCACAACATATTCATAGCTTCCTAATCCATGATGGACAGTTGTAAATAATATGTACAGCAGTATGGAAGTCAATAAAGGAAATAAGAAAGATTTTATAGTTCAATTATCAATTCAAAAAATAGGGAGATAGGTTTGTTATAGGATTTTTGGAAGGATAGGAATAGGAAATTGATCCTTTTTTAGTGTTAAATAAATAAATAAATGTTAATGTTAAGAAGATAAAAAAAAAGAAAAAAAAGATAATTGGTTTATATACGACTCTTTCATGACTTTTGTGCATGATGCAGTGGTTGGATTTAAATCTGAAACTTTTGGAAAGAAATTTTCGAGGAAAAATACTTGGTAGCTTAAATTTGTGTGGCCCGAATGGCTAGGATGTATCAAAACGACATCATTTTATTCCCAAAACAATGTTGTTTTGAGACATTCGAGCCATGAAAATTTAGACTACCAAGTATTGTTGATTTTCGAGATACGTAAAATGTAAGAAAATATTCAGACTTCTTCAAACTTTTAAAATAGTAATAGATTGATAGTATTTGATAATTTATGTTCACACTAAATTCTCAATAAACACATCCGCTCCACACAAGCGCACACACACATATATATATATATATATATTAGAAGGTATGTACATCTATATACACTACAACAAAAAACACAATTGGCGACTAAAACTTATTTTTTCGTCACTAAAAGTATGATTTTTGGCGACTAAAATGCAATTAGTCGCCAAAGTTGATCCCTTTTGCCGACTAAAACAGGTTAGTCGCTGATTTAATGGTTTTAGCAACTAAAACGCACTTTAGTCGCCGAATATAGGGTTTTTAGCGACTACAGGTTGTTTAGTAGCCAAAAGGGACGGTTTTTGGCGACTAAAAAACAGTTTAGTCGCCCATTATAGGTGTTTTGCCGACTAAAATGCATTTTAGTCGCCCAAAGTTGAGGTTTTGGCGACTAAAGTTCTGTTTAGACGCCAAATGTGCTATCCTTAGGCGGGATTAATTTGTTTTAGCGATAGAAAACAAATTAGTAGCCAAAAATTGAAGAATTGGCGACTAAAATTGAGATTTAGTCGCCAAAAGTGCTACCCAATTTTTTTTGTAAATATTTTATTTTTTACATGAAATATATTAAATAAAATAATTTATTTTTATATATACAATTTTGTATTAATACCAGTGAATATAGTATATAAATAATAAATGTTGCATTAACAATCATGTGATCTGAGAGTGGCGTAGTGGGGACCAAGTGTTGCTAAAGGTATAGTGGCGTGCAAGTCTTGGACGTTGCAGGTTCGAACCCTGGGACAACCAGCGGAGGCTATTTTTTTTTTTTTTGAAAAAATTAGTATTGGTGACTAAAGTCATTGGTCGCCGAAAGATAAATTAAAAAAAAAAAAAAAGTAGTATTGGCGACTAAAGGTTTAGTCGCTACAAGTATAATTTCCCAAAATGGAATGGAGTATTGGTGACTAATTATTTGGTCGCCGAAGACATATGTATTGCCGACTAACAAATGTTTAGTCGTGAAAGGTATTCGCGACAATTTATCAGCGACCACAACGGCGACGAAAATCTTTAGTCGGGGGAAGTGAAAAAATTAGTATTGGCGACTAAAAAGGGGCTTTTGGCGACTGAAACTTTAGTCGCCAAAAGTATTTTTTCTTGTAGTGATAGGTGTACTTGAATTAACAGTTATAAATATCTAATATGATTAAATTCAACAATTACAATTGTTCTTGCAATTACGAAAGGACATTTTCAGAAAGTAAAAACTATAAAATTTTGTGTCAATATCAATATTCAAGCCCTTACTTTATCCAATAGATTATAATTTAGAAGAATAGATATAGTCAGCATTCATCAGCTAGGCTTTTTCATTGAACTTAGCCAAATCCAGAGGTACTAAGTGTAAGTGGCCTACAAAAGTTGGAAACGATGTTGAAAACCCACCCTTGCTTGCTTCCATGTAACTATGATGCCTTTGGCCACTTCAAATTTCAATTCAACAATCATTTAGTCTCATACTTGGCCTATGGATATTTTTCATGGCCTCTTGGCTATATATAAGATCAAATTCGATATTTATTCCTACTAGTTGAAGAGTAATTATATACAAACATTTATTCCGATATACCGAAAAAATATATATATATATACAGAAAATTTATATAAAACGATATGACAAATTTGTATTTATTCATCAATTACTATAGTTCAAGATCCTTTTTACAAATATAACACTCCATTTGGATTGAGTGGGTTAGTAAGAAAATAAAAGCAATGGAAAAAATGAGATTTCTCATAACTTGTTTGGATGATCAATGAAATGGGAAATAGTATGAAGGGGTCAAAAATCGTGAAAAAGACAAATATTACAAAATTTAAATTTTATTTCTCACCAAAAAAGTGATAAGATTTAATGAGAAATCAAAATTATTCTTTACAACAAAATTGTAATACCTAAACTACCCCTCAAAATACAAAGAAATATAAAATAATTAAGTCACCTATATACTCTTTTAATCATCATTCATTCAAACAAGAAGTTGGAAAATCAATATTTTTTTCTTTTCTTTTTTCACCATAGCTGATAAATTACAATCAGTTTCTTTTTTTCTTTTTCTTTTTCATCTCACTATCCAAAGCATTGGAATTTATATGTGTATATATGTAGGACATTAATGTGGTTATCATTTTTATTTTTTTCCCCTTCAAAGTTTAGTTTGATATATATATATATATATCTTAGGCTGCCTTTGGATTAAAAATTTAAGAATAAAATTGTGAGAAAAAGAGAGAAAAATAAAGAAGTTAAAAGAAACTATAGCTTTATTTTATTTTATTTATTTATTTTATAAATTCTTTTTCAAAATTTTAATCTAAACAAAGGCATTGAGATTCCACTTGCTTTCTTATTTGAAAATGTCATAATTGTGTACTCCATTTAACAATAGCTTAATTTGTCCATGTCCTTCACACTTTGATAATAGTATATGCTCTAAAAAGGAAAATGATTTCGGTACCTACAAAAACATCATCATTCATTATTGGAAAAAGGTTAGGGCTACGAAACCAGATGGCAAGGCTACAGCAACCCTTATCCACTACTAATTATTCAATACTTTAGAGCATTAAAGCTATATTTGGTTTAGATTTTTTTGGCTAAAAAAATACAAAAGATAAAATTATTTACATAAGTTAATAAGATAAAATGTCACATCCAAACTATAATCATTATACTTTTTCTCTCACAAAAATAAAAAAGACCAAAAATAAAAACCAAACGAGTCTAAACAAGCCAAGTTAAAATAATAAAAAAGTCAAACTATTTTAACTCTTACCAAACGAAGACTAAATTGAATATGTTAACTTTTTAATATGTTTAAATTAACAAAAATGTCTAAGACCCCCTTTTTTTTCCACCCCCTCTCTCTCTCATTGGTTAGATTTTTTGTTTTTCTTTTTTTTTCCCCTTGTCCTTCAATCACCATCCGCCACGTGTGTGTGGAGGGTGGTGGAGGTGGTGATTAGAGGGGGTCTCCATCACTCCTCTTAAATTAGGCCTTGTTTGGCAAGTGGCTATTTTAGTCAAAAAGTTACTAAAAAAATAAAAAAACCAACTATTCATACCAAAAAGTCAAAGATTTCCTTTTCTCTCTACTTTTTGCACATCTTTTCATAAAAAGTCAAAAAGTCATTCCAAACATACTAGTTTTTTTTGCATCACATTTTAGCAAAAAAACCAAATAGTTACTAAAAAAGCCTGTTCCCAAACGAGGCCTTAATATGAGTGGTATTATATGCACTAATTAGTGTATTAATTAGTGTACCAACACTAATTATGACATTATTATTGATCTCACTCATTATACAAATTACAAATATCAAAAATATCTTAAATTATGCCACTTCATCAATTAGTACACTAGTTAGTGCATTAATTGGTGCATATAGCATTAGTCAATTAATACTAACGGTGGTACTACATGTATCAATTAGTGTATTAACTAGTGTACCAACTAGTATTATGTCATTATTACTGATCTCACCTATTAATTAAATTATTAATATATAAAATTTTTAAAATTATGTCACATTATCTATACTAAATAGTACACTAATAGATACATATAATATTATTCTAATATTAATCGCATCATGACTGAAAATGTGACCCAGCGTAGTTCATTGAATGAAAGATAAAAAATCAATTAGTGTGTTTGGTTTTAATTTTTTAAAAATTGAATTTTTTATTTTTGGTAAATATTTTTAAAATTTAAGTAATTTTCTTTTTTAGATGTATCTTACTTAGATATATCTAAAAAGTAAAATATTTTTAAAAAATCAATCAATACAGAAGAATATGAAAAATATATTGAATTCTCCTTCTTCTTTTTTTCTTTTTTTTTTTTATTTTTGGAATTTAGTGAATTTTCTAAAGATTTTTTCATAAATATTATATTCTTTAAGTATATTTATGTTAAGTGTGTCTAAAAATTTAAAAATTATTTAGAATATTAAAAAAATTCAGTAAAAATTAAAAAAAAAATTGCTAAAAACAAATTTAAATTTTTTGAAAGGTCAATCCTAAATATCCAAACTAAACAAGCTGATACTAGAGCAGGTAATCCAATCTAAACTTTTTCTTTTTTTGTGATTAATTTCAATGTGTGACCCACCTTGATTAGTTTAATTTTTATTAATTTCAGTTATGAAATCGTAATGTGTTTTTTTTTTTTTTTTAATTTTTCAATTAAAAACAAGAGGGTAAAAGCAATTAGCAAATTTGAACACTAATCTTGATTTTAAAATTGACCAACCTCAATCAACTTAACTTTACTAGTTATTGTCAATTTGTTTACTATTATAAAATCTGTACCATATATCTTGTTATATAAAATTTTCAAAATTACATAAGCTCAATATTTTAGTTACGGTTTCAATTTTTTAGAATCACATGAAACGGTTTGATCCTTAATTTACTCCACAATCAGAATAATCTAATGTGAACACCCTCCAAACTTTTTAAATAATTTTAGAATTCATTTTAGCGTGGCCATAGCATCATTCTAAATATTTACAAAAGCACGTTTTTTTGGAGGAGCTAATGAGCTAATTTATTGGCTTAAAAAATAAGTTAATAAAAATATTAAAGCTGAAATAAATTATAATATTTGCTACACTTAGTTTTTTTTTTTAAATTTTTTTAAAGCTTTTGCAATGTCTTTTTAGCTTATGTTTTATTATTTTTTTAATTTTTTATTTATTTATTTTGATACAAAATGAACAATTTATCTTTTATAGGAATGTATAATATGCACACACACACACAAAAAAAAAGAATTTTTTTCTTTTTTTTCCTCTAAACATTAGCTTTTTTTTTTCGATATATATTGGGTTTTTAGCCTTTTTAAGATTTTTTTTTAAAACTTTGACAAATGACAATATTATTATAAAAATGAAAAAAATATATATATAAAACAGATAAAATAATAAATTGTAAAACAAATAAAGTAATAAATTTAACGCAAAATATATACAAAATTGAGTTCTTCAAGAACTCTTGTTTGTTTCCTTAAGAACTTTGAAGTATAGATATTGTGTTTAGGATTTAATTATGTTATTTTATTTTTCTTTATTCAATTATTTTTACTATATTCTAGCCATTTCTCTCTTTCTCTTCCGATCCCTTTTTTTTTTTTTTGCTTCACTTCTTCTCTACTCCTCGATGAATGGATTGCACCTCCATTTTATAGAGACACATACATAAAATAGTAGAAACATTTGGACTATTATGTTTGAAAAGAATGACTTTTAAATAAAAAGTCAAAAAGCTATTATCAATTATCACATTGTTCTCTTTTTTTAAACGTCTTTTCAAAAAAATTTAAAAAATTAATTAAAACAATTAATTTCTAAATAGAACCTTACTATCCTATAAGCTTTAATTTCTATCCTATAATGTGGTAATTCATGTGTCTAATGCACGTGTTTCATAACAAATATGACATTTTATTTATATAACAAAATATAATATATTCCTTTACCACGTCGGTAGCAAAAATATAACAAAAATATATTTTATTTATATAACAAAAATATAAATCCAAAAATACCCCAAGTTTGGTACATTTGAATTTCAAAGTCTTGGATCATCCTCAACGGTCAAGAATGAGTGCAAAGAACAGGCGAATTACAGTATCCAGAATTTCAGTGGAAAAAGATAAGACTACCTTCCTAATCATTTCCCACCTGCCCCTGTTCCTTTTTTTAGGGACTGAATTAAAAAAAGATTATGAGGGTAATGACTCTTCTTTTTGTGTAAAAAATATTATTTGTCATGCCATTATAAAAATATATATCTCATTTTCTACAGAAAATGATTCTCCAGTATAAAAATTGTATATCTCATTCTTATTTCATCTTGCATTGTCTTTTTATTTTACACCAAAAAAAACTTTTTCATCCTATTAGAAATTTCTTCTATGGTATTTAAATTTTTTTATGTATATAGATATAATTTATATGTCATATGTGTACTTATGTATAAGATGAAAATTTTTGTTTGTCTTTTGACCCATCCGATAATGAAATCATAGTTCTGTCCCTGATCACCACCTCTCTTTCAACAAAATACATATATATATATATCAGAAAGTCTAGGGATCCAGATTTTAATCAAGAATAAATTGTGGTAGAAATTAAAATTATATATTGTAGAATTCATGTATAGAATAAATCTGAATTACATATTAATATTTCTAGTAAATTCTGGATGTATTTTTCTGAGTTTGTTGTATCCCTCCATATTTATAAACACACTAAGAGGTGGATACGATAGTGAAATTTGAAATTAAATTTAATAATTATGATAGTTATTTAAAATAGTTTGAGAGAATTCAAATAATTTATAATAATTATAACGTCCGGAGGATATTTTTGTAAAAAAAAAAATTTGTAACATTCACACCAACAAAGTTGTTTGCTTTTGTTTTTTTGGTACTAAAAAATGAATATATATAGACACATATCCGCTAGAGAGCATTATCTCTCAACAATCTGCAGAAAACTTCACTACACCTACGTTGGGATTAAAGCTAAGGTCATACCATGTGTTATAAAGAATAGGTTTTTAACCTCATTGAACAGCTATAGAGACTTGAATCCAAATATTGAGTGAGAAAATCCCAATTCTTACCACTAAACCAACCACTCAATAGTAGAACCGTTTGTTTTATATATTAGTATAGATGAATTTAAAAAAAATAAAAAAAAAAAGAGAAGAAAAAGAAAGAAAAAAAGAAAAAAACATAAAACATATATGTTTGTCTTGAGGAATTTTACATTTAAATTTTTGAATAGTTTAATGAGTGAGGATCAATTTGATAAATGTAAAAAACTGTTCAACAATTTTGAACAGTTTGATAAATAAATAAAAACTGTTCAATATTAATCTAAAAAATATTTTTAAAAGAAAAAAGTGCGACAGCGTTACATCAAATTGGATCTGCACTTCTATATCTATATATTAAGGAAAAGGGTCTTTTAAAACCCAAGGCTTGTGGAACCTCCAACATGTCAATTCTAATTTCCTGATTTTTTAATATTTTTTTTTTTAAAAATTGACTTGGTGATTGGTGATTGGTTCAAAGATTGTAATAATTACACTATTGATTACAATAAATTCAAAGATTGTAATAATTACACTATTGATTACAATAAACACTTAATTTATAATAATTACACTTATTAAATGAATAACGCAATAAATGAAATCCTAATTTTTTTACTTTTTGCATCCCCAAGAGACCCATGTAATTATTGTGTAAATACCTCTTAAATAAATAAATAAACACTTATTAAATTCTTTCAAACTCTTCGGTCAAACCCCATGTATTTAATTTATATATTATGTAATTATTGTGTAAATGTCTCTTAAATAAATAAATAAACACTTATTAAATTCTTTCAAACTCCTCGGTTAAACCCCATGTATTTAATTTATATATTTAATTTATATATTAAAAAAATAAAAATAAATATAAATATCTATAATTATCCCGTGCATAGCACGGGTGATAGGCTAGTTATATAATCAAATAAATGTGTAGTTCATAATAATTAGATGCATGATGATTAAGGATTCATGTGATGGCCACACACATTCTTGAGACTCTCCACATGTTCACCAAATATGGTGGTGTTGGGAAGTTCTCACCAACTCTCACTTCAATTAAGCTAATAATTGATCATTCAAAGCTAGTTTAATACTATCAAGTACTTTTCTCTCTCTCTCAAATTGCAATTAAGTGAAGTAATCTAAATAAATGAAAATCTTTTTTATTACAATTACACACATGAAAAAATTGTCAAAAATGCTAGAAACTTTAAAAATTCTACTAAAAGTTTTACCAAATGTACATGGGTGTGGGACCCACATGAGACTCACATTATGTGGATTCCACACCCATACGAAACATTTGGTAAAACTTTTGATAAAATTTTTAAAATTTCTAACATTACTCAAAAATTGCGCCAATACTGAAATAGACTTATATCATATACAAGGGGAAAAAAAAAAAATTACATTACAATAAAAATAAAATTATTTCTTTATTACTCCCCTGAAATACCTTTATTTATTTATTTATTGGTCGGTATGAGAAACTTCTCTCAATTGTTGGATATCTTGGCAATCATACACTGGCCTTACCGACATATGTTCCATTATTGTACTAATTTTTGGTTTATTAGTTTTTTGGCGGTCTCCATAAAAGTGTTTGTCTTTTAATCTCATATATTTATAAGTAAAAATTAGTGAAACATACGTCCTTAATTTTATATAGTTGGAAATGTCTAATATATTTATTCTTATTATAGTTAAGTTTTCTTAGTAATATTATTAAAGAAATTTTATCTCGTCACAAAAAAAATTCAGCTTGTCAATTTCTCTATAAAGAGCTAAAATTTCTCTGTAAAGTTGAAATTTCTTTGTAAAAATGTTGAGAGATCTCAACTACTATGAAAACGTTATATGTCATTTAACTTATAAAATCATAATATCATAAACCGTAAACTAAAAACCACTATTTTTAATCATACAATTTAATTTTTAAAAAATTACTATATATTACTAGAATTTACTCCTCATTTCTTATATAATTTTTCATGTTTTATGATAAATTTCATTATTTTTAAAATATGATAAATTTTGCATAGACATATATAATTTGTTTTCCAAATACACTTAGAAGATGAATAAAACAGTGAAAGTCTAAAAGAAGATCAACTTTGTGGTTTTGAGTGATGGGATGCCCATAGACAATTTTAATTTTAAGTCTTAACTTTAACAAAAGAAATTGTTAATGAACTCTTAATATAGAGTAATTATTATTATTATTATTATTATTATTTTTAAATACGGTCAAACATAAACTTATGAGGGTTCACTTATATTAAATTCAAATTCACTTATATAAAAGGTGTATATCCGTGTTCATCATTTATCTCACATATTTATGTCTCTTTATTTAGTTGGATTAATGAGATATATAATTCATTCTTATCCACATTTATTTTGCAATAGATATAGAGACATATAATCTCAATTATATGTTTATTTTGCATTATTAATTGTAGAATTTAAAAAATTACCAATTTTGTTGAATAGAATTTCCATCGAAAATCTAATTTGGACAACAAAAATTGCAACCAAATAATGAAATAAGAGTTTCATGGATTAATAATCTCAATCTCATACAATAATTCACCTAATCAAACATGCCCTTTATGTAAAAAATAAAAAATAAATAAAAATTAAAAATTATGTACACTTAGACTTTGTTTGATTAGCAAAATTAATAGTGAGGGAATTAACAATTCATGAGATTACCGTAGAATTGATTGTTCAACTAGATCACTGAAATAAATAATTTCAGTTGTCTACATTTATTTTGCAATAAATATAAAAATATATCATTATTTTTCATAATTAGTTATAGGTTTATAAAAGAGGTAATTGCAACCCAATGTAAGTTTTAAAAAATAATTACATATTAATGAAAAAATTATAATTATAATTATTAATATTTATATAACGTTTATCACTAATTTGTAATTATTTTTACAAAATAAAAAATTTCAATAATTTTGTTAAATAAATATTTATTAAAATTTAATTCAAATAATAAAAATTACAATCAAACAATAAAATATGTCACACAAATTAGTCCAACCAATCAAACATGCTGATAGATTAATTCCTCTTCAAAAATTATAAGATTACATAGTAGCAAGGATCTTCTATCCCTAAATAATTTTATCTCTCTGTTCTAAATTACTCATAACTATTAAATATGTCTCGTAAATAATTTGAGACAAAATGACAAAATTATAAGCCTCTTTTTAAGCTTTTTTTTTTTTTTTTTTTTTTTTTTTGACTTTATTTTTGGTAAAAAAAAATTGAAATTTTGGAAATTTTTTTTTTTTTTTTTTTTTTTGAAAGAAAAGATGAAATGATGATGGGTGGTGATGTCATTTTTTATCATGAATTGAATTTATTTTTTTTTTTTTTTTTTTTTTTTTTCTTAAATGAACTCTTGCCAAACGGAGGCTTAGGGACAAAAAAATACTTGGCGTTACACAGACTCAGGTGTGAAAGAGGCGTTGATTCACATGGGATATCTCCGCCGCCACCATCACTAACATCTGAGGACAAAATATGTTATCTGCAATCTTATGAAGCAATAATTGGAACACTAATCATCATTCATCACCCTTTGAAAACAACGAAAGTATATATATATATATATATATGTACTATGGATATAGATAGAGATAGACATGGAGTAAATATTAATACCTACAAAATTTTAATATATATATATATTTTTTAAATGATATATTATATATATCTCTAATTATATTATTTTTTTTATTATGATAATTTTTTTAATTATAATATTATTTTAATTATGACTCATAAATTTTTTTAATTATATCATGTTATATTTAATTATAACTCAAAAAATATTTATCAGTATGTTTAGTTTGAATTTTTTGAATTAAGTTTTTTAAAAGCTCAATTTTTTGGTTTTTGTATTTTTTCGTTTTTAGTGAATATTTTTAAAATTTTAAACATTTTTTTTACTTTTTTAGATGCACCTTACTTAGATGTATCTAAAAAATAAAAAATTTGTTAAAAAATATTTTAAAATTTTAAATAAATACATAAAAATATAAAAAATATACCGAATTCTCGTATTTTTTTAAATATTTTTGGTATTTAATGAATTTTTAAAAGATTTTTTTCACAATTTTTTTTACTTTTTAGGTATATTTATGTTAGGTATGTCTAAAAAGTAAAAAAAAAAAATTTGCTTAAAATAATAAAAAAAATTCAATAAAAACAAAAAAATACAAAAAAACAAGAAAATAAAATTTCCTAAAAAATGTTTTTAAAAAAACACAACCAAGCAATATTATTTTCTCCTTTTAACACACCCTATTGTTTCCCTATACATATATGCCCACCACTAAAAGTGGTGAAAGTGCCACGTCAGCTGACCCACTTAGCTATATATGGAGGAACAATGGTTGAAGCTTTAGGACGGCACAACCACCATCACAAGTACACACACTACAACATTACCATCTGAGAGAATTTAGCAATTCTATCATTTTTTGCTATATTTGCATACTTATATATTTTTTCATAATTATTAAAATGTCGTCTAAAATAGCAGCAGAGAATTTTCCAATTTCACTACCCGAAGCAGAGAAGGTGGTGGTGGTGAGAGAGTACGATGAAGAGAGAGATAAGGCGGCGGTGGAGGAGTTGGAGAGACGGTGTGAGTTTGGCGGGCAGCGAGGGAAGCCTTCGCTAGTCACCGACCTCTTGGGAGATCCCATTTGTCGTGTGCGCAACTTCCCTTCACATGTCATGCTGGTAATTTTAATTGTCAATTCTTATTATTAATGTGTACGTGACATTAAATACTTTAACATAAATTTATAAATAAAAGAAATAAATTAGCTATCAACATTATTGTAAATAACATTTTTAGTACAACATTTTTGTAAAAAAAAATTAATACGAGGTATTGAGAAAAAAATACAACAATGATATTTATTTATAATGTGTTGATATATTTAGGTATTGTGAACTAACAGGTTGCAGAGTATGGAGAAGAGAGAGAAATAGTGGGAGTGATTAGGGGTTGTGTAAAAACTGTGACTAGTGGAAGGAAAGCCTCCACCAGTGAAGATGTTCCATCCTATGTAAAGTTGGCTTATATTCTAGGCTTAAGGGTTTCACCTACACACAGGTTTCTCTCTCTCTCTCTCTCTCCCCCTCTCTCTCTATATATATATCCCCTTCATAGTTTTTCATATTTTGTCTTTTGAATTTTATTCGAAGCTTACATTGATAATTTAAACTGTTCATCTCGTAATTCTAACAATTTAAATGAATTATTCAAAAAATTAGTATCGTCAAATATCACTAAATATATGAATTAATTGCATTTTATTTTTTAAAATAGATAGTAATTGTGAGTTTAAATTTAAACCTTCATTCTAGAAAACAAAAAGTGATTTGCATATGTGTTCATCGATATTCAATGAAGTTGATTTTTGAAATTTACAAGATGAACGGTTTAGATTATCATTGTGAGCATTGTGAGTTTAGAATGGAATTAAAAGATAAAATATGAAAAAATATAAAGGATAAGAGTATGATGGCAACATACCAGTGTGTTAGCCTATTAAGGATCACATATAAATGTGGGATTCACCCAAAATATATGGTGTTTTCTAGCTGTTGATTTATATTTTTGTACATGATTAATTATATTTTTTATTTTATAAGTATGAATTTTGTGTTATTTTTGTTTTTAATGTTTAAATTGTGTCAATATGATCTTTAATGTATAAAAATATTTTAATTTGATTATCAATATTTAAATTGTATTAATCTAGTTTTCAAATTAAAATATTTTTTTATACATTAGGGATCAAAATGACATAACACTCATACTTTGAAACCACAAATATAATTATTTTATTATTATTTTGTGTATATATAATCGGTTTCTCAGTGCATGGATGAATGCGCTTTGATGGTTTCTAATTCCACTATGAGAAATTATTCAACATTTTTTTGAACAAATTAAAATGGAGTTTCAAATTAAAATTAATTAGTTTAAATAGTAGTATTCATTCCTTTTGTGGTTAAAGTTTAAAAAATAATGTGAAAAATATTCATTAGTAATTAAAATGTTACATTATTCTAAAATTATTAAATAATTTTCTTCAAGATGAGGATTTGATTCGACCAAAAAATGTACATGTAAACTGCTTTGCTTTTTTACTTTTGTTGACTTCGACAAACAAACAAACAAACACACCCTCGCCGTCTACGGTGGACGCGCACATTCATTAACTAATAAATAACCATCTATTCTCTCTGTAGCTATACTTTATCTATTGATAATTAAATTGTAATAATATATATATATATATATTTAAGATGAGATATAAATATGAGAAAAGTTTAACTCATGTATATTAAACCCAAATAATCGGGCATTGATATTATAATAGCACATTTTGTACGATGAAATGGGCTCAAATAGAATGTTCATTCTAGTTTTGCATTCTCTTTTTCTTATTTGGTATACCTTATCTAAGTGGGAATAGTCGTTCCATTGGAATGGCTATTCCAACAAAATGTGAGAATGCCTATTTCATTCTCCAACTTAATGAATGACCATTACATTCAATCATGAAATTACCATAAAATTTTATTATTTTTATTCTTTTGGTACTTAAAAAAAAATATTATCATTTGGCTACCACCATTTCCTTATGTTATCACTCATTCCACCACACTACCACCACCGCCACTACAACCTCCATCACTACTACCGCCACATCCAGTACCACCACCACCATACTATAGATGTCGCCAATACCACCACTACTGCCACAACCACGACCATAAATCCATCACCATCACTATTATTAGAATCACTACCCTACTATTACCATTGCTTCTGCCGCCACAACCACTACATTACCACCACTACTACCACTTTCACAAACATCACACTAGCACCATCACAATTGTGAGAACCACCACTCTACCACTGTTGCCCGCCGCCGCCGCAACCACTATCATCGCAACCACAACACCAACTTACCACCAGCAACGCCACAATGACCTACCACTATCCTACTACCACTATTATGTATCACCACCACCGATGCCATCACCAACACCGCCACCGTTACCATAACTTCTACAACTATCAACATTATCATGATCTATATAAAATTTTAATTTATTTATTACTAACTTGTTAAAAAAAAATAATAATAAAAACTTATTCCATTCCACTAGTTTAATAAACACAACCAAATATGAGAATGAGTCATCCTATTCCTATAACATTTCATGTTGGCAACCAAATAATGTTCTATTCCATTCATTCTTATATTTCATTCTCACTCTTATTATATTTTTATTTTATTTCAGTCTATTGTACATACGTGGTATAAAAGTCCTGGTAGCAAAGGTTAAGATTATGCCACGGTACAAGAATCCACATACGCATGCAAAAAAAACAAAAGCACAAATGATTTTATAGTTTGTTTTCTAGGTGCATGCATTAAGCATATATATATATCAAACTCTGCAGTGTTGGGGGTTCCTTAAAAAACATTTTTATTTGACAAATAATGTAATTGGAACATATTCCGTACACTACTGCCTTCTTAACAAAAGCAAGGCACCATTTGATTCTATTCCAATTCATCATCATCTCAAATCACCTTGTTCTACCAAAATATCCCCCTCCACTTTTTCAAATAAAACCCAATTCAATTATGAAAAGAATATTTTTATAGAACTTTGATACAAATTTCAAGTCACTTTGATGGATCTTTAATTTAAAATGATGCAGTTTGTCTTTAGCTGATACATATACCAACTAGATGGTATTATTACGCCTTCGTGAACTTATCACATTATCTACTTAATTCAAATTATTAATTTTCTTATACCCTCTAAATATATTATCCATTCCAAAAAAACAAGTTAGTGTAGTCACATGATGAGATTATTATATTTTTCTACAAAATAATTGACAATTTATTTTTCAAATCACACTTGTCATCTAATTTTTTTTTTTTATAACAAATGTGATTTCAATTATATTACTACAGTTATTCGATCAACTTGATTTTTCGCACATTAATAATTTGCTTGGAAGATCTTAGAAAATGAAAATAATTTAAATGGATCTTGTTGTGAGCCCACAGAGACCTCCAACGCTTTCTTTCCTAAATGCTAGTGTTCAACTAGTAAATGCCTATATGGTTAAACATGGACAACCCATCACTTTTTTCCTAATATATGATTAATTAAAGGGATGTACATAAAATTATTAGAATTAACTATGCACATTCAATTAATCCTTCTAACCCTAAATGCAGGCGGCTCGGGATCGGAACCAAATTGGTTCAACATTTGGAGGAATGGTGCAAACAAAATGGGGCAGACTACGCATACATGGCCACAGACTGTACCAATGAGCCATCCGTAAACTTGTTCACAATGAAATGCAACTACCGAAAATTTTGCACCCCAACCATGCTGGTCCACCCAGTCCATGCCCACACCAAACCATTGGATTCAGCCATTTCAATTGTTCAAGTTCCCCCACAACTCACCGAGTCAATCTATCGCCGAGTCTATGCCAACTCCGAGTTCTTCCCTCATGACATAGATCAAATTTTGAACAACAAACTCAATTTGGGCACTTTCATAGCCATGCCCAAAAAATTACTCCCAAAGTGGGACCCACAAAATGGGATTTTACCACCTAGTTTTGCTATGTTGAGTGTGTGGAACACCAAAGAAGTGTTTAAGTTACAAGTGAAGGGGGTGTCGATGCTAACATACGCATGGTGCGTAGGGAGTAGGGTTTTGGACACTTTGCTGCCATGGCTAAGGGTACCTTCAATTCCTAATGTTTTTAAGCAATTTGGTGTTTATTTCTTGTTTGGGCTTTATATGGAAGGAAAGGGTGCTTCGCGGCTCATGAAGTCTCTGTGCGCCTTCGCTCATAATATGGCTAGAGATGAGGGTGGATGTGGGGCCCTGGTGGCTGAGGTGGGCCAGAGGGACCCAATCAGAGAGGCTATCCCACACTGGAAGAAGTTTTCTTGGGCTGAAGATCTGTGGTGCATCAAGAAGCTTGAACCTGCGAAGCAGGAGAGCGATGAGGAATGTGGACCGTCTGATTGGATTAAATCTCAATCATCGTGTTCATCGGTGATTTTTGTTGACCCACGTGATTTTTGACATGTAATGTCGAGTAGTATATAAAAGGAAGTTTTTTTTGTTTTATGTTTGTATAAAAAAAAAAAATATTTTATAACAAAAATTATCACATGAATTATAAAGATCATATGAGTGTGTCGGATAATTACTTGTTTTATAGTGTTATAAATCGATTAGTGGTATAAGGATGGAAAGGCTTTTGAAACTCCAAAAAAGGAATTGAATTTTAGTAAACAAGAAACAATTTCTACACTTTTTGGTCATGAATATGAAATTACAACATAAAAACAAACTAGACCTAATCTAGTTGGCCCCTATACTTTTCTTAGGGCTTAGTTTCGAGGAGATCATGGATTCAATTCCTCTTAGGAGATTGTAAAAAAAAAAAAAAATAGAAATAAATTGAATAAAAAATAATATATATATATATATATATATATATATATTTTTACTTAGATTCGCAAAATAAAGAAAAAATTAGTAAAACATCCCTCTTCAACTTTGTATAATAGGAGATGTCCAAGATTTTTTTTTTATTAGTTAAGATCTCTCAACATTTTCACAGAGAAAATTTGACTCAAATTTTTTTTGCCCAACTCAGAGAAATTTCAATTTTTATAGAGAGATTTTGAAATTTCTCTGAGTCGGGAAAATTTTTTCTAAGTCCAATTTTCTCTATAAAAATGATAAGGGACCTTAACTACTATGAAAATTTTATATGTCATTTATCTTATAAAATTTTAATATTAGAGACCTTAAAAAAAATTCTCCCAAAACAAACCCACATATATACATATACACACAAACAAACAAACAATATTAAAAATTCAAAATAAATAAATACACTATATATAAACATATATGATTGGTTTCTGTATACTATAATGTTTTGAAGAAAATTTGTTAATAGGTGTAGCATTTTATTATCACCCATAAAGTAATAAGACCCACAATATGGAAGTAGCATAGAAAGTGAAAAAAAATTCAAGTAAAATACTCCCGCAAATATATAACAGAGCTTAAATAAAAATAAATAAAAATATACATATTAATTATCTAACAATTCAAACAAGACTAAATGAATATTTTGTTGACACATTGTGTAGCTTATTTTTAAAATTTTTTATTTGTCAATTGAAGCTAAAGTCTCTAGTCTATGAAGAAACTGCTGAAAATAGGTCGACAACTTTCCACTGAACTAAACTTGGTTCATGCAGCATGTTTGAATTTAGACTCCCAAACTCTGCACCTAAAATTCTAAAGCATTGTATGTAGAAGGCCTAGAAAAGAAAAGAAAAGAAAAGAAAAGAAAAGAAAAAAAAGTGAACAACATTTACAACTAGGAAACCTTTACTTGCATAATTGTATTAGGGAAAAAATGACCAGGTTAAAGACAACAATAAAAGTATTGGGAGCCTCTATATACATATCTATAGTCCTTTTTTACATGAAAGTGGGAAGAAAGCAACTTACTAGTAATATATATTTATTCTTTTTAATATGGTCCTTAAAGTATATTCTTTTATTGGGGAAGGTATGGATTACAATTATGGACCTTATAAAACCCTTTTTACTGGTGGAGGTTAGCTTTGGAATGAATTTAGGGACAGCTGGGTGACTGCTTTCAAAATTTCGGAAACTTTTATTATTATAGTAGAGTGTTAGTTATGAATATTTTTAAAGAGGTAAGCAGGAGCTCTTACTCGACCAGTCCTTGATTTGATCCTAACTTGCTCCCTCGTCAAGTCTGTCTTTCCACTTATGGCTACCAACCTCCTCAAAACTTAATGATTCATGAACACAATTTTTTTCACTCGAATGCACACAATAGTAAAAATTCTTATCGGTATAAGTCTCAATTGTATGTATTCAGACGGAAAAAATTATGTAATGTAGCGGTGCTGATTTTTAAATTTTCTATAAGCTTATTACCTTTAATACTTTTTTGAAAATTCTATTATCACCTTGTAAGATTTTCTTTTAAAAAATATTAGCAATATCATCATAGACTTTAACACGTTAATTTTTGGATAAATTATGCAAATAGTCCCTGTAGTTTACTGTCAATTTGGTTCTTGTAGTTTCAATTTGCTTGATTTTGCCCCTTAATTTAACGGATTGTGCCATTTTAGTCCAATAAATAACGGTTGTTAAGTTAATTTAACGGAAGATCAAACAATGTGTCAATTTGGTCCCTGTAGTTTCAATTTTCTTGATTTTGACAAGGACTAAATTAATACATTGTGAAAAATATAGGGATCAAATTGACACATTGTTTGAATTTCCGTTAAATTAACTTAACAACCGTTATGTATTTGACCAAAATGACACAATTTGTTAAATTAAGAAACAAAAAATCACGCAAATCAAAATTACAGGGACTAAATTGACACATCATATAAGTTACAGGGACTATTTGCATAATTTTTCCTTAATTTTTTTTTTTCAATTAAATAAACATTGCTCACCTAAAATTAAAATTTTATATCAGTTCCCAATAGAGACAACGTGTTGGCAACTAAAGGTTGTAGAGCATAATGCAACTTTTGAATCCATAACCAAAAAAAGTAACAAAATATGGAGAGTAATTCTTTTGATGAATAAGATTAATATATCTAAATGACAATAAAAGGCTTTAAACAATGATTAAGGTGCCATTATAAGGTTTAACCCATCTCTGGTCCCCTCGCAACTGTATACGAGTGAATTGGTGAACAAGTCACTAACCCTTTCGGCTAAAGAACCAATCCCAACTAAATCATATTTGTTTAATTAAATAAATAAGTAAGATAATGTTTAAATATATATATTTATATAAAAAAATTTCTTAAAATTTTAAAATATACAGTTTGTACCACCCTTTTAACATAATTACATTAATCTCCCTTCATATTTTAATTCAAATAATAGTTAGATTGAATAAAAAAACTCATATTGTCATTTACATTATACTAAAATATATATTGATCTTTATTTATTTATTATCTACATTAGTTTCAGTCATTTTAATCTTACTAAAAAAATTATGCTATTATAATTATGTCAAGAATATAAATCCCAAGGGATTGGCCTAGCAAGTGTAGCTTGGGACCTGGGGCTATGCTCCTTATAAATTTCAGGTTTAACTTTCATTAAGTGTTATCAACTGTTTAGGTTACTTCTGTGAGCTCTGCCTGATATTTGCCCGATCTATATAGAGAAGGCATTTTGTGTGAGTCTCACAATTAGTCTAAGTAAGCATAAATTGATCCGAATGTCTGGTCATAAATTTGTGGAACTTACCCTACAAATTAAGGAGATGGCTTCTTTTCAGTCCATATAATAGACTGAAACGTACTGTTGGGCCTGACAAGTCTACCACGGGTCCTGTTTCGATAATCTGAATTGTTTAATGTATAAAACTTGTCTAATATTTTATGTCTGTAAAAATTTATATTTATCAAATATCGATAATCCTTTGATACGGCTCAAATTATCAAAACGAAAATAAACCCAACGGACTCAACAATACATTTCGGTCCATTATGTGGGCTAGAAAGAAGTCTTCTCCAAAAAAAAAAAAAAAAATTAAATTATTATGGATGATTCAATTATTGTGAGAATCAATCCAGGTGTAAACTTTAGAGCCCTACCACCTATTATGGCATATCACACATGTCAAGTGATCAGCTTTATTTCAGGTGTAAAATGAGGACCACATTTTTATAGGAAATGGCCAACTGCACAAGAAAGAACCAAATTTTGAATATTATAATTTTTTGAGTTAATTATATGAATGATCTTTTAACTATTATACTAAATATTATTTTATTTTTGGATTAATTATATGAACATTCTTTTAATTATTATTAAATATTATTTTATTTTAAAAAAATTTAGATCATATATTTAAACTCTTTAATTATGAAAAATTGTATAAGTATCTTTTCTTTGAAAAATAGAAACTGATGTAATTATAAAACTGAAAAAGTATAAATATGCAATTTTAAAATTTAAAGAATAAATAATATTAAGTGGTAGTTGGTAAAGTATATGTATAATTAACTCAAATTTTGATACTTATATGGAGTACATTGTTTCACTTAGCTACCAACCAATATATATATATATATATTATAAAATCAAAATTTGAGTTGGTATCTTCAAATCTTTATTTGTTAAATGTCAAATGAAATCATAATTGACTCCACTTTCAACTTATTTAAACATAACTTTTCACTTAAAAAAAATTAAAATTATTTATTCTTTCACTTTTTATAATTTTTTTAATATTAATTTGTCACATACCAGTATGTATGAGTCATATTAGTATACGCACCCTCAGTCGTCATTTGACATTGGCTTTTTTAGTTAACTTTTTTGAGTTGAAATTTCTTTAGCTTGGGACAGTTCGTTTGGTTTAAATTTTTTTTGGACTTTTTTAATTTTTGTGAGAAAAAAAGTAAAATGATTATGGTTTGGATATGACATTTTATCTTATTGGCTTATTTAGTCTATTTTGTCTTTTGTGTTTTTTTAACACAACTAAGTTAGCCAAACGAAGGCTCAAAAGAGTATATATTATAGGCAAGTTATAATATTAGTAGTGTTAATTACCATAGATGTCATAATTAAATATTTTTCAGTCAAAACTACAACTAAAATTAGTCATAACCAAACACCACGTAAGATATAACCAAACACTTTTTTGATCATAATCAAAATAATAATCAGAATAGGTCATAATCAACATCACAAAAAATTATAATTAATGTCACAATGAATCATAACTAACACAATAATAAATTATAACCAAATATCACAAATATTATGATCAGGACATATTATTGTGCACACCTCAAAAAGGGGTGTGAATAATAGAATTTCCCGATAGATATTCATGGCAATTGTCCTCGTTTGGGGTGGTAGCTTTTTGATTACAATAGTCAAAAAAGACCAAACATTAAATTACATCATTCTCTCTATTTTTATGCATGTCTTTTTGTAAAAAATCAAAAGGCCAACTAAAATAACTACTTCTCAAACACTAATGGAATATTTATTGAGTGTTGACCCAAGTAGGGATGGAATTAGGAGAAAACTATAAGAGGTCATGACCCTCCTGTTTATGTGAAAAAATTTATTTATCATAGCACTTTTAAAATATATATCTTATTTTATAAATAAAATACCTTCTCAATATAAAAGATATGTATCTCGTTATTCTACCATCTTAGATTCTCTTTATTTTGTATCCAAAAAATTTCTTTATTCTAATAGAGATTACTCCTAGGATATTTGAATTTTTTTCGTGAGTATAAATAATTTATATATATATATATATCATATTATACATACATGCAGTGGCGGAGCTAGAAAATAGTTTTGAAAGGGCACTTGTTAGTTAAAATTTTGAAATTTTTTCCTCATAATCAATAACAATAGATAATAATTTTTAAATTAATATTACGCACAAAATCTTAAATATTTTAATATAAAATTATTATTATTATTTTTTTTTACAATTGACGTCATGAAAAATCAGAATTGAAAATATATGATTTTACTTGTAACTAGTGTATTTTTTTTCTTTTTTATTTATTTATTTATTTATTTATTTATTTTTGATAGGCAATGCAAAAGAGTATTGTATGTCTTAAAATAGATTATATAATAATATATAAATAATAGTGATACCACATTATCATCGATATATGATATCACTAATCAATAGTAAAATAACACATAAAAGGTCAATCACACTTGTTAAATATAATTAACAATTCAATAATTTCTCATTTTTGTAATGGAGTTAACTATGTTTACATGTAAGTGATGATTTGATATCATTGTTGCACTAAATTTTTTTAATAATGTGATTTGTTGTAATTTTTTCATTTTCAATCAAAACAACCATCATTATTTTTGTAATTTGAAAAATGTCATTAAGAAATCATTCTAAATGTTATTTCTATATAAATTTTTTATTGGTTAATTATTTTCTTATATGCAAAACCAAAAAAAATTTAAAAAAAATGCAAAACCTGAGAGGGGGCACGTGCCCCCCAAGTCTCTTCATAGCTCCGCCACTGCATACATGTTTGTCTGTATACATAGTGAAAAAAAATTATTTGTCTTTAATCCCTCCAATAATGAAATCATGGTTCTATCCTCAAGTACATTTTGTTAATTTTTTGTTAACTTATTTAGAGTTGCAAACGAGCCAAATCAAATGAAATTTTAAAGTGTTTAATCTTGTTTACTAGGAATTAGTCGAGCTTAAATAATCGAGTTCGACCTCGGCTCGTCAAATTTTGAGAAACTCAAGCTCGGCTCGTGCCAGCTCAATTACATAAACGAGCTAAATTTGAACTTGAAAATAAAAAATTAAACTTAAATTAATTTACTTATTAAGATAAAAAAAATAAATAAAAAAAATTAGGAGAAAAATATGCAAGAATGCTTATATTAATAATAAATTTCATCAATTAAATATATAAATTTATACAAACACCAAACACAAATAGAAAAATTAAATTAATTTACTTCATAAGCCTTATTGAGTGGAACTTAAGGCCACTCGAGCTCGGCTCGATTAATAAATGAACTTGAAAATCGAGCTCAAACTCATTCATTTAAAAAACAAACGAGCTTAGACGATCTTTAAATGAGCCAAGCTCGAATTATTCATGAACAACTCGATTTGTTTGCATCCCTAAGTTTATTACATTAAAAATTTAAAGGGTCTTCATTATTGTTATTCAAAAATTATTTCTTTCGGCAAAAAACATTTTTAGGTCTAGACATACATTTGATTTTCTTTTTTCCATTTTTTTATTTTTTATTTTTTTAGAGACATTCTTGAGCACAGTTAATTGAGAACCACCCCGTAATTTCCCCAGATGCCAAAGACAGAATCATGGCAAAAAGCTACAGATAAAAGATGTCATTTAGAGCAAAATACAATTACCTAATGATCAAACAACAAATCCTGATATCAGTACAATAAGTCCACAGCCAGAATCAGAGCAGCTCGAAATTCCGGCCCCTAAAAATCCAAATACTACAGCCACTGTATCTCAGTTACAATATGTTGGTGAGCAGTCGAGTTAGAAACCGAGACTCTCAGCAATTCTGAATGATACAACAGACACGTCTTCTATAGAACACAACTTGTGATAGACCTCACGATCCCGGCATTTTTCACATTGTGGAGGCTTTCGCAAAACTTGAAAATCTGGATTGTTCATCTTGTAGAAGAATCTGAGGGTTTCCTTGTTCGATCTACACAAGCGAAGAGAAAAAGAAAAGGTTTACAATTTTATAGATCCTAAAATAGTGGCACTAAACTATATCACATTATTGACTACAAATTTTTAAAAGGGTCATATAGCTCATAGCCACATACAGACAATACTAGACTTTGAAGGGCATGCTTAATACCGACAATCACTCATTTCTGCACATAACCTCAGTAAATTCACGGAATTTAGCTTTTTTCTATTTTTGACCTTTTTTATTTTTTATTTTTGCAAGTTGTGATAAAGACATATAGTCTTTCGTTAAGTCCAATCTAAATCATGGTAAGTTTCTAAATTCTTGTATGACCTCTATAGTTCTTGGCATATGATGTCCTACCAAACTTTTTCTCTATTTTAAATTTGCACATCAACATTTTCTTTTCCAAAAGTAATCTGCAGTCATTGACGTATCTAGTTTAGCTCAGTGATATATATATATATATATTATAGCTCTTCGTCAGAATTCTCTTAAACGAAAGTAGAAATTGAGTAGAAAGATTGTTATCATTCCCTTCTATAGAGCGATCGCCACGTAACAAACATCATTCTGACGCAATCATATCTTGTATGATTTTTTTTTGCTTAATAACAAAGAACTTTATTGATAAATCAAAAAGGAAAGTAAACGAGGATGAGACATCCTCTTACAAAGAAAAGGAAAAACATAAAACAAAAGCCTAAATAAGAAAACACAAAAGCAAAAGCCTACATATCACACACTGCCAACCAATCTCTAACTAACAAAAAAAGTGGGACCCCCTTAAAAAGAGGATTTCCCGAAACCCAAAAGGAAGTTAAATGGCAAACATAATCCTACAAACAATCTATCTCTCGAGATTTATCTTCAAACACCCTCACGTTTCTTTCCAACCATAGAACCCAAAAGGTTGCAAAGACCGCACAAGACCAAAGCAATTTGGCTCTCTTCGATCCTCAAAGAACATGAAAGTCAACTTCGAGCATATGTGCACTCCTTTGCGGAGCTACCCACATAACATTCCCCAACAAAAATAACTTGTGCCATAGAAACAAAGCTATTGGGCAATGCACAAATAAATGGTCCACAGATTCCTCATTCTTACAACACATAATGCACCACTGAGGATTTAGAGAGCGATTAGGTCTCTGTTTCTGCAATATATCATTTGTCAAAAAGCCTCTATGAACCAAGGCCCACATAAACACCTTCACCTTAAGAGGAGCACAAGCATTCCAAATTCTCTTGGAAAATGGAAATTGAGAAACATGAGGAGAATCGATGAGTTTATCAAAAAAAGACTTGCACGAAAATATCTCAAATGAATGGAGAGCCCAAACCCTCTTGTCCTCCAGAAGAGGAGCCAAAGAAGAATTCTCAATTCTGGACAACAAGGACGCCAACTGTGAAGCCTCCCTATCATTAAGATTTCTAGAAAAATCAAAGTTCCAGAAAATTGGAGCCAAAAGTGAACAAGCTATAGAAGCAATAGAAGAGTTATGAGATCGAGCCACTCCATAGAGATGTGGGAAATCAGAAGCAAAAGAAGATTGGCCCATCCACACATCCTTCCAAAAACGAACAAGTTCCTCATTGCCCACCCTTACAGAAAGATTACAAGACCAACATGCGTATATATGTGAAATTGATTTCCAAGGAACACGACAAGTACCCCTCAGGACCACCTGAGAATCCCTACCATTGTCTTGAGTCCCATACTTGCTTCTAATGACCAAATGCCATAATGAATCACTCTCAAGTGGAAACCTCCATAATCATTTGCCAAGAAGGGCCATGTTCCTAGCCAAAATGTTACCAATAGCCAAACTCCCCTTTTCCTTAGGCAACGAAACTAAATCCCAACTCACTAGGTGATCCTTCTTCTCCTCATCCTTGCCCTCACAAAGAAAATCCCTCATCAACTTTTCTAATGCCTTTGCCACCTTAACCGGTATCTTGAACAAAGATAATAAATAAATAGGAATACCACTCAAAACCTACTTAACCAAAGTGTATCTATCCCTGCATGACAATAAAGCCTTACTCCACCCTTCCAACCTACCAATCTTCTCCACCATTGGATTCTAAAAAGCTTCACTTCTGGGATTACCCCTTAATGGGAGACCTAAATACTTAAACGAAAGTGCCTCTATACCACATCCTAAAAGAGCTGCCCTATTCCGAATCTTGCTGCATATTAATGCCCACCACACTACTTTTCTCCAAATTAACCTTAAAGCCGGAGATGACCCCAAACAATCTCAAAATCGAATAAAGATTAACTATCTGACTTTCATCTCTTATTGAGAAAAAAATTGTCATCCGCATACTGTAAATGCGTGACACAAACTCTATCCCCCCCACCTCCAATCATGAAAAAAGACCTACTGCTCTAGCTCTATCAACCATCCTGCCCAATACATCTGCCACCAAAATAAAAAGAAAAGAAGAGAGTGGGTCCCCTTGTCGTAATCCTCGTGAAGCCCTGAAACACTCCCCTGGTTTACCATTAACTAAAACAGATATATTACAAGTCAACAAACATCCCTTAATCCAAGATCTCCACCACCCACCATAACCCTTCTTGTCCATTACAAAATCCAAAAATTGCCAATCCATGTGATCATATGCCTTCTTGAAATCCACCTTAAAGATAATTCCCTCCTTCCCTAAACTTCTATATTCCTCCACGACTTCATTTGCCACTAAGGCTACATCTAGGATTTGTCTACATTTCACAAAAGCCCCTTGCGCCATCGACACAGTCTCCCCCAAGGAGATTCTGAGTCTTTTTGATAAAACCTTCCCCAAAATCTTATAAAGTGATGTGACCAAACTGATGGGTCTAAAATCTCCAATTCTTATCGCATTCACTTTCTTAGGAATCAAACAAATGAATGTGGCATTTGAGCTCAAATTAACAACCCCCGACTTATGAAATTCTAAAAAAACTCCCAACAAATCCTTTTTCACCACCTCCCAACAGTCCTGAAAGACAGCCATGGAAAAACCGTTTGGACCTAGAGTTTTGTCTCTCTCACACTCGAAAACTGCCTCCCGAATTTCCGTTTCATCAAATGGCCTTTCAAGCCAGGTTGCAACTGCTTGATCAATAGGTCCCCATTCAAGTCCTTCAATCCCTGGTCTATTCATCTCCTCCTTCGAATAAAGCTTAGAATAAAAACCATAAATTCCATTGACAATCTGATTCACCTGTTCCACTACTACCCCTGGGCTTATTTCTAATCTCTTAATGAACTTCTTCTTTCTTTTCCCATCTGCTACCCTGTGAAAAATCTTGAGTTCATATCCCCTTTCTTCAACCATTTAACCTTCCCTTTTTGAGACCAAGAGATTTGCTCCCTAAAAACCAACTCTTCCAATTTCAATCTCAACAGAGATTGGTCCCTTCTAAAGGATTCAGCAAAACCCCCCTGCATCTCTAATACATCTAACTCTTCGATTCTACTCATCACCTCTTTCTTTGAAAGCTCTAAATTCCCAAAAACCTCCTTATTCCAACACTTCACATTCTCCTTGATCATCTTCAACTTTTTCATAAACTTAAAACCCTCTCATCCATAACAATTAGCATTGGTCCACCATTCATCAAACTTTCTGTGAAAAGATGGATGTTCCAACCACATGTTTTCAAATCTAAAAGGCATCGGGTCCCACTTTAAAGGGCAACTTTCTATCATAATAGGACAATGATCTGAAGTTAATCTCGATAGTGATTCCTGACTTAAATTGGGGAAGCAACATTCCCACCCCAAGGAAAACAAAAATCTATCCAGTCTACAGCACACCAAATTTTCTTGTAAATTAGACCAAGTAAATCTATTGTTGCACAAAGGAGGATCCACCAACTTACAATCTGTGATAAACAAATCAAAGTCCTTCATGCCCCTAGTGGTTCTGATCCCATTGAGTTTTTCTGAGCTCTTCCTAACCACATTAAAATCTCCCCCTAAACACCAATTAGGGGAACACAACCCAGATAACCCATATAACTCCTCCCACAAATCCTTTCTCCTAGACTTTCTATTAGGACCATAAACCCCTGTTAACCACCACTCTGTATTGTCAAGATTTCTAAACCTAACTGATAGTGAAAACTCCCCCACTAAAGTTTCACAATAAGAAACAACTCTTTCATGCCACATCACCAAAATGCCCCCCGCTCTACCAACTGAAGACAAACAAACCCAACTCCTATGTCTAACTTCCCAAAGACTCTTCATGAACCTCCTATCACACACTTCTACTTTAGATTCCTGAAAAACAACTATGTCCGGTTGATGATGCCTGAGAAAATCCTTAATAACACCCTTCTTTCTCTGAGTGCCCAACCCCCTCACATTCCAACTAATGATCTTCATTGGGAGACATGTTCACCCCTAAATACCTCCTAACGCCTCTCATAATTAACCGAACTTGCTAAATTCCTAAGTTCCCTTGCCCCTTTTTTGCTACTCTCACCTACCTTTCTACCATGTTTTTCCCTTATGAACCTAATATCTTTACTAAAAGATCCTGAAGTCCCCTCTATTTTAACTAATGACAAGCCCATAACTTGAAGTAATTGCATAAAATGAGGCACCTTCTCGTCCCCAGTTGGACAAGTCTCATACTTACTTAATTCCTTCAACCAACTCTCCGTTTCTTCATCCCTATTACTAAAAACCTGACAACCCTTGTCAACATGATTATCTGAGATCCCTCCCTGATTGTCATTCACATGATCTTGAATACCATTAGCTTGTAAGGACTCATACACAACAATAGACCCATTCACAATGGCCGTTGAAATATCAGAGGTAACCCCTTGCCTAAACATCACCTGAGGAGATCTGAAGAACAGGACAAATCGGCCTAGACGAATGAAACAATGAATCCCCATCCTTAGCCCCTTTCCTAGAATTAGAAAAAACTAGAATGGCTTGTACCCCTTTCAGTGCAAATGAAAATGATAAAACTTGGTTAAATAAAGGACTGACTTGATTCAGAGATTCGGAAACCCTTTCGAAATCCTCACCATCAGTAGCATCATCAGTATTGAAAAGGTTATTGAGATCCCAATCTTGATCCTCAAGCTCATCCGCTATACTTTCCTCTTCAAAATGTGAATTAAAGCTCTCAGATGATCCATATTCATCCAAAGCTTGCAATACTCCATGCGGTTTGAATCGACCCTCTTCCAAGTCTTGAACCAATTTTTCTGAAGCCAAATTAATCTCCACCAAGTCCTCATCCGTCACATTTATCTCAGAAAATCCTTACAGGATCTATCCACAATATCGGACAGCCCTAAATGTGCCTCCTCTGTGCTAAGGTCATCACGAATGATGGACTGCCTAGGATGAGTGCACTCAACTGGATCTGATGCGTCGAAAGAGAGAGATATACTCTTTCCCCCAATCTTTGAAAATCGTCTAGGCTTTTCGACACCGATAGACTCAGTATCTTTAACCCGTGAGACCAAATGAATCGAGGTGTCCTGCCCACCCACACCCAACCCCGAAACCTCCATCGAGTTAGAAGCACAGGCCCTTAAACCTTCCATAAAACTTGGGCCATTGTCCTTAAAGAAACAAAACGCATTTGGGTGAAGATCTAGGCCGCGGTCCTTAAAGCTGTGAAAATCATTTGGCCCAAATTGATCCTGTACCCCAATATTAATCTGATTATTTGTATTAACCAAAACATGGGCTGAGCCCACAATGTGGCCAGGCCCAACTTTAATCAAACAATGTAACGACCTGTCCCTTTCGTCTCTTCCTCTTCCGCCATTGCCGTCTTCCACCTCGTTCAAGCCACCAGCCTGACTTCTCACCTCCATTCGGCCACGTGTCTTGGCTATCGCTTGAGATCCCTCGCCTCCCTTCTCGCCGATACTGGAATCGCCTGAATCTAGTTGGCACCACCACTGCCGTTGAACCTCCTGTCTACCAAAAGACTTTGTTAACGCCTTTAATCGAACAACAGCAGAACTTCCGTCCATTTGAACATCAATAGTCGCAAGTAAGAACCCATTACGAAGACCTTTGACTTTCAATCTTGCCTCAAAAAGATTTCCGAAAGTCCTGGTTCTATTATCCACCTCCAACAGACCTCCACACTTCATCCCAATCCATTCAAAAACCTTGTTATTCCAGAGACTAAAAGGCAGATCACGGACTGAGACCCATCCTCCATTTGAAGCAATGACATTAGCCCTACTATGTTTTTCAGCCGACCATCTTTCCAAACTTACTGCAATGCTCTTACCAAAGAAACACAGTCCCTGACTATCATAATAATCTGCCTCGTCAATGCTTTTTGCAACAAACAGAGCTTTGTTTAAGTGAAAAGGCCTCAAAGAAAATTAGTTTTAAAAGACCGACATAGCTCCTCAATCTGTGCCCACTCATCGAAGAAATCAGTTCTGGTACAAACCACCACCTTGCGCATCTCCAAAATAGAGCTACTGTCTCCCAAGAGATCTACTTTAGAGCTGGGTACAGCGGCATACGAATGCCAATTGTCTAAATGGTGTTACAAACTAGGGTTTCATGATGGCGTCCACAATTCAAAGTCTAGTTCTGGAACTATAGTTGAATGCTGCTTAATTTTTAGAAAGGAATTCGTTCAAGGAGACATGAAATTTCAACTATGAAACTCCTTTTATATTTGCAGCTATGTTTTCTACATTACTAGAGCAAGGTACAATCAGAGATCTACCAGAATACCAACAATCCCTCAAAGCTTTAGTTTATGTTTTTATTTTTTTTAAATATCAACAGCCCAGAGGTAAAGTTGTAGAAATGATAAACATACCAGGATCCCTTGATCAAGAATCAGGATATTGTCCATGTTCAAAACTGTGGAAATGCGGTGAGCAATTGTGATCACTGTCATGCCCCTGCATTCACTGGCTATGGCGTTCTGTAGTTTTGAAGCTGTTTGAGTGTCTACATTGGCTGTGCATTCATCCAGACAAAGTACCTGAAAATGTTTTAGTACTGTCAGTTCTACGTGAGGGAGTGTGGTTTTTGTGGTTTTTTTAAACTCTCACCTTAGAAGACTTGAGAAGTGCACGTGCAAGGCAAAGAAGCTGTCGTTGACCAACAGAAAATGATGTTCCAGATTCTTTTACGTGAATGTCTAGTCCCCCGGATGCTTCAACTTCTTCCTTGACATGACATTTTTCTAGAACCTTCCAAATTTTGAAGTCATCATTTGCCCGAAATGGATCTAGATTAGTCCTGGAAAGTAGCACAATATGTAAATACATGCATTGCTCTGTTATGATAGGTAGTAGTTAATATTACTAATAGTACTTTCTGATGTTAATGTCGTATTATTTCAGGGGAAAAGCACTGCACCCAACTCTATGCTGAATGAACAAGTGATAATCAAGCTTACATTGCAGTTATATAGACAATCGACTATACCTTAGGGATCCCTCAAACAAGAACGGACTCTGTGGAACAACAGCAAAATGGGAGCGCAGATATCTTACAGGAACATCAGCTATGTTTATGCCATCCACCAAAATACATCCTTGACATATCGGGTTCAGGCGGAAAATGGCATTCAAGATACTAGATTTTCCTGCCCCAGTTCTTCCAACAATTCCAACCTGATTGAATACAATTGTAGATGAATTAACCCTAAAGCTTTAAGAGTTTCAACAATTGTAAAGGATTTATAGTTCAAGAGATCCATTGTCAATGTACAAAATTTTTCAGGAAAAAAGAGGGGAATTTTTTTTTAAAAAAAATAACATGGGAGCTTCTATTTGCACACCACACTTTGTCTCAATTCACTCCATTTTGTGTCGTTTGGAACAAAAATCAATTGTTCAAATATCAACTTCTGAACAAAAACCAATTATTCGGATATCAACTATTGAACAGGGTTTTTGTTCGAACAATTAGTTTTTGTTCCAAAGTTAATACCTGAACAATTAATTTTGTTTGGAAGTTAATATCCTAACAGAAAAATGGTGTGAATTGAGAATATAGGTGGTGTGCAAATAAAATTACCCAAAGAACATGTAGGCAACAGACGCACTGACCTGCATGCCCCCAGCAATGACAAAACTGACATCTTTCAATGCAGCGGGCAAAGATGGCATATATCTCAGAGTTACATTTTGAAACTCAATCTGTCCTTGAAGTGGCCAGTCTGGTTCTAATTGTTGGCATCCATCTAGTTCTTCTTGAGGGATGTCCATATACTAGAATGAGAATCAAAATGTTAATTATCTGTGGAAAATATATTTATAGAGTTACTTTCAATCTTCATACCTGAAGAACCCTCTCAACAGATACCATTTCCTTCTCTGTTTCAGTGAAACTTGTTAAAAAACTTCCTAACAAAGACACAATTGGGGCTGCATAAGAAAGAGCCAAGCCTACCTGTTGACAAACAAGCCATCATATAATTTTCGGGTAGATGATGGAATAATAAATAAGTTTGTTCATGTCACAAATGCTAGAATAATATAGGGCTTGAGAAAACTTACCAGCCCAGGGCTACCCATACTAATAGGAAATTTATCTTGAGATCCAACAACAGCCATCACAGCAACAAATGAGATAACAAATGCTGCTAACAACTACAATTATTCACTGGTTACTAGGAATTACAGAAAGTTGAAAAAATGACACCACAAAGAAAAAGTGGTGGTGTGCTATGTTCCGTGGACTTGGGTTTCATAAACCTAGATTTTAGATACTGGAATACGTATCCAAAAGTTAGATATGGTACAGGGATGCATCATGGACACACACACACACACACACACACATATATACATATATATTACATATACATCAGATAAGATGCATATATAGAAATGTACTTCAAATTAAATATAATTTAAAGAAAATATGAAATTTTTATCTCTCGTCCATGTAAGAGTCTAGAAATGTTTCTTTACTAACAAATATTAGTTTCATCTTCTTCAAACATTGTAAAAAATTAGAGAACCCAAGTGTTTAAATTAGTGTCGGACACATATCTCACACCCTTACCTATGTCATACCTGGTGTATGCAGGTACTTTGGGGGAAATAGAAGAGTCCAAATAACATATGTGTTGTGTCTCAACATTAGAGCTCACACCAAAAACTATCTGACATATACGTCCAAGAAATAATATCAACTTTATTTTGTGATGTAGTTATTCCGAGTCTGACACATACCTGAAGGCGCAGGGAGAGCCACAAACTTGCTATTATCTCTGAGTAAGAAGTTTGCTGATACAATGTCACGTTCCCAGTAAACCTGGCCATAAAAAAGTCCTGTACAAAAAATAATGTTAGTTGAAAAGCAACAAATTGTCAAATACAGATGTAGAAGGACAGTTTCATAATTCTTACTCTAATTATTTTTGTGTCAAGAAATTTATATTCTTCTTGTTGGAGGTATGGTGTATCTAGTGGGTTGTGTTCTTTGCCAACTATTTTGACTCTCCTGTAACTTGTATTATGCTCTAGTAAGCTGTGTGCTGCTTAGAAATATGTTTAGCATTTATTTTGAGTCTTTTGACTAGTATCGTTGTAATTTCTATAAATATGCATGAAAATAAAATCAGTGGGAAGCTTTGGCTTCTGAAAGCTCTGTGAGTCTAGTTTCCAACGCAAAAAACTGTTCGTGAATCTGAATTTTGTACAGGAAGAAAATTGTTAGAATTTTGTGAACAATAAATAGTTATCAAGTTAGTATCAACTTTCAAGTAAGCTAAATTTATCTCGAACCCCAAACCTCCCCTTGGAAACCAAGGTCTATAATTACTTGAACTAAACTCAAATTCAAAACAAAACTGAAATATATTTTGAGATGATAAATAACACATTCTATCCCATACAACATTAGTGTCCTTAAAAACTCTTGCATTGCATTCCAACTGACGGAGCCAATCAAGAAAGAGATTTCATTGGAGAGAGAAAATCCCAAAATGGGTACAAGAGCTATATCCAATATCAAAATATCATCAACTTCCTACCAGAGAGGCTTAACCACCTATTTATAGGATAAAAGACCCAACTAACTCTGACTAACTCTTATGGTGCTAAACTTAACAACCATACTAGTTCTAACTACATCAAACTTCCCCTCTAAAGGAAACAACTTGTTCTCAAGTTAGGCCTACAACAAAATGACTCAAGACAATAAAATCAACAAAATGACTCAAAACAATGACTTATGGAAGCATGATGGACATGCAACGGCAAACAAGACTAAGTAGTTGCAAGTCCTTATTCAAGATCATCCTAGCAAATATCCTTCCATCAAAACGAGTTCTTGTTTACGGACATCAACCAAAGCCATGTTGAGGTGTGAATAGGCCACCCATGTAGCATGCCGTTTTGGAAGCAAGATGTCATCAAAATAACACTTCTTGCATGGGCCAAGAATAAGCTCATATACACTAACACAAAGTGGAACAAATGGCTTTGGAGATAGCATAAGAGGCATTTCGTGGAAGCAAAGTTCATTCAACAACCATGTAACTTCAATGTCATAACTTTCCATCATAATTTTCATAGAATATAGAGAGGGGATAGAAGGTGGGATTGAAACCACTTCCTTCACGGGAAGCAATATTTCTTCATCCTTGTGTATGCCTTCACTCTCTACAAGAAGGTCGTCTTCATCATCATAATTCGTACTCACAAACATCAACTTCTTCTTCATATTCACAAGCATCCACTTCCTCATAAGCCAACGCCTCACTACTGTCATCAAAGATGGCAACATCATGATCGCAGTCTTGCTCCTCATCTTGATCAAAGATGGGAAAATCTTCGTCACAAATGAAAAGAGCTTGACCACAATCTTGTTCTTAGCCCCAATTTCCCTCCATGTCTTCTTCACCGAAGTTAGAAGCTTCTTTTTCATCATGTCTCAGTTCAACCACCCCATCACTAAAGAGAATCTTATGATGATATCTCTCATCAAAAGTCTCTTGCGCTCCAACACTAGTTGAAGAACCGACTTGGACATAGTCATAGGATGGTTGTCCGAGTGCAAAGCCGATTTGGTATTGATGTCCAGAACTTAAGATGCCTATCTTTTGTTGCTTCTCAACCAACAAAGGTGACACATGATTAGAAGGCAAGAAGTGCTCCTTGAGCTTCTTCCTCCAGCCTCTAACCTTTTCTTTGCCTACCAATTTGTAATTGTTTCCATCAATCGGAGGCACGACCTTTTGAGACTTTGAGAGACCAATTTCACCTTTCTTGCTTCCGGCACATCATAACACTCTAAATGACCCTCAATTTTATTCAACCATTCCTCAAACACATCTACATTGTAGCTTCCATGGAATTTGGGATACACTAAATCATTTGTTAGAATAGTATCTTTGGTTATTGTGTATTGATTATTCTATTAACTGTTATTTCTTTATTATGTTATTTCCTTATTTGTGCCTCCAAGGCTTCCATTGTAAGTCGCCTATTATCAATATAAAAGCAGATGATTGTCTAATTATTCCCTTAGTTTTTCTCTCTCAAACAAACATGGTAACAAAGCTTTAGGGTTACCATCTCATTCTCCACCTTCACCCATCACCACCTAACTGTTGCCCGCTGTGTTTTGACCCTCTCTGCTCTGTCCAGGGCGTGCGATAGTCACTAGTGAGTACCCAGGACCAGCTGACAATCCCTGTTTCTTGTTCAGCTCAAGCCAAAAGCTCCTTGGCCTATTTCAGCCCAAGCCGAAAGCTCCCAACCTATTTTGGCTTCAGCCGATAGCCACTCTAAGGTTTCTTTGACCCACTTCATGTTTTGATTGGTTCATCTCACCACTGTTCCTCAAGCCTAGCAGGTTTTTCCTTATTTGAGAATAGCTTAGCTCTTGTTTTGATTTGAGGTTTCTTTTCCATTTAGTTTATTTATTTTTTGGGTCATTATATGGCCCCATTACCCAGCTTTGACTGATTGGTATGCTCCTATCATGGTCTGTAATTGATATTGCTTGGTCCAGTTGATTTTATTCCCTCTTCCAGTATTCGTGATTAGTGCAAGTTGTTACTCGGTTTGTAGAGTATAAATGGCTGACCTTACTAGTGAATCCACCACTACTTCTCAGCCACCTAGAGGGGAGAGTCCCATTATGACTACTACATCCGAAAACCTAAACCCCAACCTAAAAATCACCACCATTTCGTTTAATGGTCAGAACTATCTTGCTTCGTCATAGTGTCTGACACTTTTCTTGAAAAGTAGACGGGAGATAGGTTATGTTGATAGGAGGATCAAGGCACTAGGAATCACTGATCCTGGTAATAACCAATGGGAGATTACCAATTCTTTAATTATGACATGGCTCATTCATTCCATGGTACCTGATATAGGGGAAGGCTACTTGTCTATGGATACCGCCCAGGATATTTAGGACGTTGTGGCCACTACCTATTCCTAGAAGGAAAATTTCTCACAGACTTTTGAGTTGTATTGTTCTATTGAGTGCTTAGTACAAGGGGAGATGGCTATCCTTCAATACTTCACTTTTCTTAACAATGGTTAGAAACGTCTTGATCATCTACAGGATTATAAGCCTCTTTACACAACTGATTTAGTGGGTTACCGGAAGTTTATTGAACAAGAAAGGGTCATCAAATTTGGAAGGCCTCAACTTAGAGTTAGATCCTATTCGGAGTCGTGTCCTTGGTATGGATGTTCTTTTCTCCCTTCAGAAGGCCTTTGCTTATGTACAGAACAAGGAGAGCCCTCATTCTGCTATGCTACCACCTACCTCTATAGAGCGCTCAGCCTTACTTTCTGCTCCTCCTAAGGATGGTACTGGTCTTCCTCGCACTTCCCCTAGTCCTTCAGAGAAGGATACACTATTATGTGATTATTGTCATTGGCCGAGACATACCAGTGAGACTTGTTGGAAGCTTCATGGGATTTCTTCTGGTGGTCGTGGTGACCATTCTAGTAGTCGTGGAGGTCGCTCCGGACGGTCTCAAGGACGCGGGTTTAATCCACGTGCACATCATACTAGTGCAGTGGATACTCTCGACGCCTCTTCAGTTGCTCCTCCTAGTGGTGATATATCTAGATTGTCTTCTTCTGAGTTAGAGGATGCTTTGCACCACCTATTAGATCATTGCTCTTCTACTATTCCATTTGGTACATCCTCCTCATCTTTTGCCCACTCAAGTAACTTAGCCGCTTCTCCAAGTGCTTTTCTATCTCATAAGTCTTTACCTTAAATTATTGATTTTGATGCCTCGGATCATATGTCTGGATCTTCTAATCTGTTCTTGGAATATAAGCCTTCTTCAAGTCATGACAAAGTTAGGATCGCTGATGGTAAAGTTTCTTTTGTTTCTGGAAAAGGTTTAATCTATGCCACTCCTTCTCTACCATTTTCTTCTGTTTTGCATGTTCCCAATTTCTCTGTTAATCTTTCATCATTGAGTAATCTTACTCATGACCTGAATTGTAATGTAACTTTCTTTCCTGATCATTGTCTGTTTCAAGACCTTATCACGAGGAAGACGATTGGCAGTGGTAGAGTAGAACATGGTCTCTATATCTTGGATCAGGCGGACAAGCTGGCACTTCATTCCACCAAGTTTCCAACCACTAAGGAAGACCTGTGGTTGTGGCATCAGCGTCTTGGGCACCCATCATTTCTATTACTTAAGCATTTATTTCCTACTGTTTTTACAAACAATAATGTCTCTAAGTTTCATTATGAGTCATGTCAACTTGAAAAACAACACAGAGCTTTTTTTGTTCCAAGCTTTAATAAAAATTTAGTACCTTTTTCCTTGATTCACTCTAATGTTTGGAGTCCATCTCGTGATGTGTCTTTAAAAGGTCATAGATGGTTTGTTACTTTTATCAATGATTTTTCTCTTACTACTTGGGTGTATCTTATGAAAGACAAAATTGAGGTCTTTTCGGTATTTCATAATTTCCATAAAATGATATGTACTCAATTTGAGGCGATTGTCAAAATATTGCGTTATGATAATGGGGGTGAGTATATTGATTCTGGTCTAGCAAGCTATTTTTTCACCCATGGCATTATTCATCAGACTTTTTTCACCAACACTCCTCAACAAAATAGGGTTACATAATGCAAAAATCGTCATCTTCTTGATATAGCTCGTTGCATGTCTTTTTCTGTGCATGTGCCTAGGTCTTACTAGGGGGACGCATGTTAGGAATTTGACCCTTCCTAACCAAGATCGGTGAGACACGAAATAACAAACAAAGAAGAAAAACGAATCAAACAAATTACACACACAAGAACACAAGAATTTACATAGTTCACCCCAGAATATGGCTATGTCCACCGCTGCTGCGGTTTTTCACTATGATCAGAAAAATACAACTCTCTTAACCTAAAAGAGGCGCTCTCTCATCTATTTATAAGTATAGAATTAAGGTTACATGGAAGCACATGGGAATTACGAAAGTACCCAATTACTTATCAGGGTCCACCGACCCAACAATCTCCTACTTGGAACCTGATAACACAAGCTCTCCATCATTTTCATAACATAAAAGAACGCCACAACAACTCGATCTTCCTTCATCAATCTTGAAGGCCAACTGAAGTTGCATACAACTTCAGTTTGTCAATGGTGACTGTCTTGGTCAACATGTCTGCTGGATTCTTATTGCCTTGGATCTTCTCAAGAGACAAGACTCCATCATCTACAAGTGAACGAATGAAATGGTATCGTAGCTGAATGTGTTTTGTCCTAGAATGCAAAGCCGAATTCTTTGCAAGATGAATAGCACTTTGACTGTCACTATACAAAACACTCATCTCTTGCGTCTTACTCAACTCTGCTAGGAAATTCTGTAACCAAGTCATCTCCTTCCCAGCTTCAGTAATAGCAACATACTCAGCCTTTGTTGTAAAAAGGGCCACAATCTTCTGTAATTGTGAAATCCAACTCACCGTTGTACCACCTAATGTGTAAACATAACCAGTAGTACTCTTTCTGTTATCCATATCACCAGCCAAGTTTGCATCAACATAACCATGTAATCTGATGCCGGTTCGTCTGAACCAAAGTGACATGTCTATAGTACCACTCAAGTATCTAAGGATCCACTTCACTGCCTCCCAATGCTGCTTGCCTGGATCACTCATGTACCTACTAACCACTCCCACTGCATGTGCAATGTCTGGTCTAGTACAAACCATAGCATACATTATGCTACTAATAGCTAAAGCATATAGAACACGTTCCATGTAAGCTTGCTCTTCTTCGGTCTTCGGAGACTGCTCTTTGGTAAGTCTGAAGTGGCTAGCCAATGGAGTGCTCACTGGTTTTGCACCATCCATGCTAAACCTCTTGAGAACTTTCTTGACATACTCAACCTGTGACAATTTCAAAGTACCATTTGCCTTGTCCCTATGAATGCTCATACCAAGGATTTTATTTGCAACTCCAAGATCCTTCATCTCAAATTGGTTGGACAAAAGTTTCTTTAATCTTTTTATCTCTTCAATGCTAGATCCTGCGACAAACATATCATCAACATATAACAGCAAAATAATATAACTTTTGTCAAATCTCTTGAAATAACAACAATGATCTGCTTGACATCTTGTAAAACCGTTGCTACACATAAACCCATCAAACTTCTCGTACCACTGCCTTGGGGCCTGTTTCAAACCATACAAGCTTTTTCAAAGTCTACATACAAACTCCTCTTTGCCACGTGCCAAGAAACCTTGTGGTTGCTTCATGTAAATTTCCTCCTCCAAATCACCATAGAGAAAAGTCGTCTTCACATTTATCTGCTCAAGATACAAATCTTCAGCAACCACAATTCCCAACACCAATCTGATAGTGGTCAACTTCACAACTGGAGAGAAAATTTTAGTGTAGTCAACCCCTTCCTTTTGCTAAAATCCCTTTGCAACCAATCTGCCCTTGTAGCGTTTACCCCCATCATGTTCCTGTTTGACCCTGTAAACCCACTTGTTGTGCAAAGGTTTCTTACCCACGGATAATTCAGTCAACTCCCATGTCTAGTTTACCATGAGTGAATCCATTTCATCCTGCATAGCTAACTCCCACTTGATTGAATCATTAACCTGCAAAGCCTCATCATAACTTTTGGGTTTACCCCCATCAAACAACAACAAACAATGTAAAGATGGAGACCAACACTGTGTAGGTTTAGACTCTCTTCTGATCGTCTCAACTTAGGAGTAGGAGTATGTGGCTTAGTTTGTGGAATAAGATTTTCAGGATTATTCTGAATCCTACTATTCAAATCATTCTCACTAATCTCCTCTAACTCAACATGCTCATGACAAGTAACAGATTCAGATTTAGATGCAGACTTATCCCTATCCTTATACATTAATTTTTCATTAAATATGACATCTCTGCTTCTGATTATTTTTCTATTTTTATCATCCCAAAACCGATAACCAATTTGATCAATGCCATACCCAATAAAAGTACATTTAACAGATTTCGAATCAAGTTTACTTCTATCAGCAGAATCTATATGCACATATGAAACACAACCAAATACTTTCAAAAAAGAAAGATTTACCTCTTTACGACTTCAAGCTTCTTCTGTAGCGCTCCATCCAATGGAACAAATGGACCACGGTTAATCAGATATGCCGCAGTGTTAACTGCATCTGCCCAAAACATCTTTGGTAATCCGGCATGTATCCTCATACTTCTAGCACGTTCATTTAGAGTTCTATTCATACGTTTTGCAACGCCATTTTGTTGAGGTGTCTTGAACAATCTTCTCCATTCTAATTCCACTTTTTGCACAATATTTCTTGAACTCATTGTCCTCATATTCCCCTCTATTATTTGATCTCAAGCACTTAATTTTCAGACCTGTTTCAATCTCCACCAAGGCTTTCCACTTCTTAAAAGTAGTATAAACTTCATATTTATGTTTTAGAAAATAAATCCATACCTTTCTCGTTGAGTCGTCGATAAAGTTAACATGGTATGATGATCCTCCAAGAGATGAAACTAGTGCAGGTCCCCATACATCTGTATGAACCAACTCCAACTTCTGACTTCGGTTTCCTGCCATCCTTTGAAAAACTAACCCTCTTTTGTTTGCCGACGATGCAATCCTCACAAAAGTCAATGTCCACCTATTTCAAATCTAACAGTTTCCTCTTAGATGCAAGTACCTTCATCCTTTTTTGACTCATATGCCCAAGCCTTTGGTGCCACAGATTTGAGTCTTCCTTCTCACCAGCAACTGCTACTGCATCCCTATTGTTTGTAGTCATGTAAAGGGTGCCTTTTTTTTTACCACGAGCAACAACCATGGCTCCTTTGGTGATTTTCCACAAACCACCCGTAAAGGTTACAACATGACCTTCATCATCAAGTTGTCCAACAGAAATCAAGTTTCTTTTCAAACCAAGCACATGTCTGACATTCTGTATCTTCCAAACAGATCCATTTGGCAACTTGATTGTTACGTCCCTTTTACCCACAATCTTCAAAGGTTCATCATCAGCCAGATAAACCTTTCCGAAATCACCACTAATGTAATTGTCCATGATTTCCCTCTGTGAAGTAGAATGGAATGATGCCCCAGAATCTAAAATCCAAGATTCAATAGGGCTATCAATACTCAAGATCAAAGCATCATAAATCTCCTCCATTACAGCATTAGCAAACTTTTGATTTTGATTACCTTTTTTCTTATTCAATGTCGGGCAATCTCCCTTTAGATGTCCTTTCTTTCCATAGTTCCAGCAACTCTGTCCCTCTCTAGTTCTTGACTTGCTTCTGTGTTTGGATTTTGATCTGTTACGGTTCGGATTTTTTCCAACTGATCTTTTTCTGCCTTCTGTATTCAGGGCAGAACCTGATGTTTCCCCTAATTCCCTCCTACGAATTTCTTTACTCAGAATTAAATCTCGAATATCATTGTAATTCAATTTTTCTTTTCCTGAAGAATTACTCACTACCGTTACAGTACCATTCTAATTTTCTGGCAAACTAGATAGAATAATCAAAGTCCTAACCTCATCATCAAATTCGATAGATAAAGAACTCAATTGTGTTACCACAATATTGAATATGTTCAGATGCTCAGCCACCGAAGCACCTTCAGTCATCCTCAAATTAAACAATCTACGCATCAAATAAACTTTCTTTGAGGCAGAGGGGTTTTCATACATGTTTGAAAGTGCCGCCATGAGACCCGTTGTAATCTTCTCCTTCGCTACGTTAAACGCAATGTTACGAGACAACGTTAGTCGAATAACACTTAGCGCTTAGCGATCAAGAAGAGTCCACTCATCAACCTTCATCTTTTCTGGTTTCGTCCCTAAAAGGGGCTCATACAGTTTTTTCTGATACAGATAGTCTTCAATCTACATGTTGCAAAATCTAAAATCTGTGCCATTGAATTTATCAAATCTAACCTTTTTGTCTGCAGTCATCACTCCCACTCGAACCAATGCTCTGATATCAGTTGTTAGGAATTTGACCCTTCCTAACCAAGATCGGTGAGACACGAAATAACAAACAAAGAAGAAAAACGAATCAAGCAAATCACACACACAAGACCACAAAGGATTTACGTGGTTCACCCCAGAATAGGATTTACGTGGTTCACTATGATCAGAAAAATACAACTCTCTCTTAACCTAAAAGAGGTGCCCCTCATCTATTTATAAGTATATAATTAGGGTTACACGGAAGCACATGGGAATTACGAAAGTATCCAAGTAATTATCAGGGTCCACCGACCCAACAACGCAATTCTCACTGCTACCTACCTCATTAACCATCTCCCAACCCAAGTGTTGCATAAAAAATTTCCTCTCCAAGTTTTCTCAAGTTCTGAGTCTATGTTCTCTATTCTCCCTAAAGTCTTTGATTGTCTGTTTTGTCCACAATCATGCTTCTTCTCATGGTAAATTTGATCCCCGCTCTCTGAAGTGTCTTTCTGGGTTACTCTCCTTCTCAAAAGATTTTTAAACGTTACCATCCTCCATCTCGTAAGTGGTTTGTCTCCATGGATGTAACATTCTTTGAGGCACAATCTTATTTCTTGTCACAGTCCTCCTCGGGATCCCAGTCCTCCCTTCAAGGAGAGCCTTGATATGAAGGGATTCCTGGATCTGTATCAGTTCGTGGCTCATCACCAATGGCTGAGAACACAAAAAGTGAACTAACTACTAGTGATGAAAATACAGAATCTAATGAATTGAAGGAGGGAAAAGTCTATGTCAAGGACAAAGATAGACAGAAAGTTACTTGGATACAAGAGATCACTTTTGATCATCCGCTGCTATCTTTTTCTGCTGATGAGAGTCCAAGTAACTTTGAAACCCTTATTCCTCCTAAGTATACTGATCTTAATATTCCTATTGCCTAAGGAAAGAGTATGACGTCTTGTACTAAACATCTCATTTCTAATTTTGTGTCCTACTCTAATTTGTCTCTTTCTTATAGAGCCTTTGTGTCCAAAGTTTCTTCTGTTAGTATACCTAATCATTTTCAGGATGCTCTTGCTATCCCTGAGTGGAAGTGGAAACATGCCATGATAGAAGAAATGAAAGCACTTCGTAAGAATGGCACTTGAGAATTAACTGAGTTATCTAAGGGCAAAAGACATGTGGGATGCAAATGAGTGTATATTGTGAAACATAAAGCGGATGGTTCAATTGAGCGTTACAAGGCTCGACTAGTGGCAAAGGGCTTTATTCAAACTTATAGAGTAGACAATTAAGAGACCTTTGCATCAGTGGCTAAGATGAATTTAATCAGAGTACTGTTGAATATAGAAATTAGAGTACATAGAATCTTTTTATTTTTAATATTATATATATAATCTGTGATTGTGTCAATCACTGATTTAGTATTGTTTCCTAAATTGTATCATGAATCTATTATATATACATGGCCTTTACCTCATTCATGGGTAAGCCAAATAATTCTTTTCATTCTTTTTGGTATCAGAGCTAGACTAAGTACCTAGTAATTTTTGCTTCACCGGCAGGTGGTAGCCTTGTTTTGGTCGCCCGCCGGATCTCAACCCATTCCACTGCCATATTTTCTTTCAATATCACTTCATAGTGATCTTTTCCCCTATCCACTAGTGTATTCCTATACCAAATATCTCTATCATATTTTTTTTACTTGCAATCCATTTTTTTGTGTTTCTGTTCCACTTTGTCTTTCCTCTATTTCAACCTCAAATAGGTTTCTATCTTCAAACCTATTTGAGTTTGAGAGGGATATTATACCTATATCATGATAAGCATGGTGATATACCGTGTGAACCACCTAAGTCGCCCCATCTAGTGCACAACCCAAGTCGCCCCGTCTGACGTACAACCCAAGTCACCCCCCTTGGCGTACTACCTAAGCCGCCCCCGGCACACTTTCTAATAAGCTGCCCTTTGGCGCACTCAGTCATCTGTTGCCATTATCGTTTAGCGCCACATCATAAGTTATGTGTGTGCCACACGTGCTGGTTCAACATCCAGTTAGTCTCTATAATGGCCTGACATGACCCCTTCTACTGTCCCAACATTGATTCTGGTTAGTTCCTACAACGGTCTGGCATGACCTCATAAATTGTCCCGACATTGATTCCAATCAGTTTCTTCTAAGGCAGTTCAATCCTTGGTTTTTCTTCCCTTTCTAGGGTGTGGTGCTGATGTATTAAGCACTTTTTTTGGCCTTTTTTATTTAGTGGACTACCAGATTTGTTCGATAGCATTTATTTGGACTAACTGTTGAGTTTTTTTCGACTTCTTCCAGTCATCCATTGGTAAGCTGCGATTGTTGAATATTTTCACACCAGCTTGAAGGAGAGTGTTGAATATAGAAATTAGAGTACATAAAATCTTTTTATTTTTAGTATTATGTATATAATTTGTGATTGTGTCAATCACTGATTTAGTATTATTACCTTATTTATATCGTTTCCTAAATTGTATCATGAATCTATTATATATACATGGCCTCTACCTCATTCATGGGTAAGCCAAATAATTCTTTTAATTCTTTTAGTACTTCTCTCTCTTGCAGCTAATTTGGATTGGCCACTTCATCAGTTTGATGTGTAAAAAATGCTTTCTTACATCGTGATCTAGAAAAAGAGGTGTATATGGACATCCCTCCTCGCTTTGAGGACCATCAGACAAAGGGTAAAGTATGTAGGCTTCAGAAGTCATTATATGGACTCAAACAATCTCCAAGGGATTGGTTGAGAGATTCACTCTGGCTATGCTCCAATATGACTTCAAACAGAATCAGGCTGATCACACTTTGTTTATGAAGCATTCCTCACATGGTAAGACTACAGCTCTCATTGTTTATGTAAATGATATAATGCTTACAGGAGATGACAGTGAAGAAATACTCTGGTTGAAGAAATATTTGGCAATCAAGTTTGAAATACAAGACTTGGGAAATCTGAAATATTTCCTAGGTATTGAGGTTGCCCGGTCCAAAGATGGAATTTTCAACTGTCAAAGGAAATATGTTCTTGATCTATTGAAAGAAACCGGGATGCTTGGGAGTAAAGCTTGTGATACACCACTGGAGCCAAACCAAAAACTTAGTGATGATAGTGGGGGAGCTATTGTTGATAGGGGAGAGTTATCAGAGACTAGTGGATAAGCTCATTTACTTATCACATTCTCGTCCTGACATTTCCATGGCAATAAGTGTGGTTAGCCAATTCGTGCATGCTCCTCATGAGATACACTTGGTTGCAGTAATACACATCCTTAAATACTTGAAATCTTCCCCAGGAAAAGGTCTATATTTTTCCAAACATGATCATCTTCGGATGGAAGCTTATACAAATGCGGATTAGGCAGGATTAATTTGTTGGAGGTAATTTGGTTACTTGGAGGAGCAAGAAGCAAAATGTAGTCTCTCGATTTAGAGTCATGGCACAAGGTGTATGTGAACTCTTGTGGATCAAGTTATTGCTAAGTGATCTGGGGATTAGTCATACTGATTCCATGCGACCTTACTATGATAATAAGGCTGCTATTAACATAGCTCACAATCCAGTTCAGCATGACCGAACAAAACATGTGAAGATTGATTGTCACTTCATTAAGGAGAAACTCACCAGAGGCACTATATGTACTCCTTTTGTGAAATCAACTGAACAACTGGCAGACATTTTCACTAAGGAAATGGGAAGCAAACTATTCCATACTATGATTGGCAAGTTGGGCATGAGACACATCTTTGCACCAGCTTGAGGGAGAGTGTTAGAATAATATCTTTAGTTATTGTGTATTGATTATTCTATTAACTGTTATTTCCTTATTTGTGTCTCTAAGGCTTCCATTGTAAGTTACCTATTATCAATATCAAAAGGGATAATTGTCTAATTATTCCCTAAGTTTTTCTCTCTCCCAAACAAACATCCTTTGCGGTGTCATTCCATTTAGAATTAAACCCATGTGAATATGCTCTACGCCTATGCGGAGCACCGAAGGAATCATCAAGTTGATAATCCTTGGAACCAATACTACCTTTGGAAAGAAGTTGCAAGCGTTGCACTTTTCCAAGGTAGCCATTAGTGCACTCAACTCTTCAATCTTATTCCATTGATTCTGGTTTCCAATGCTCATTTCAATTGAGTGATTCATCTTGATTGCTACACCTACATTTGGAGCATAAGCCCTACCATGGCCATCCCTACGACCTCTACCTCTTTGAGCCATACACAAGCAATAGTGAAGCACACAACAATTTCAACTCACAGAAGAAATTGCCACAGAAGCAGAAATTAAATTCCAGCCAAGAAGAAGAAATTCAGAAGCAGATATGAAGAACCCAGAATCAAGAGTTGACTCACAACAATATCACCCAAGAATGTAATCTCCACCAATACGATAGAATTGATTAATGGCAATTGAATTCGAAACAGCCCAAATGAAAGTCGAACAACAGAATTGAGCACAGAAGTTGAATTAGTTACCCCAATCAAGTCGATCAAAGAAGTTTGATTCACAGCCCCAGCAGAATCAATCAAATATCAAGAAACGATAGAACTCAGATCGTTCAAGAACTGAATCGCACCAGTCAACAGTCGTGAACCCAGAACTTGCACCTTTGGATTCACAAAGTGAATCACGATTCATGAAATTGATAGCATCGAATTGTAAAAGGAAGGTCCCAACTTCAATCTGCGATACAATGCTCCAGATTCAGTCGCAATACGAGGCTCAACTCTCCAAGGCTTCAAGCCTTCGAATCGAACCAGAAAATCCACGGAACCCAAGTCGCGATCTTGATAGCTTGACTCGAAATAGGCAGAATTCAAACCCAGAACTCAGAAATCACTGAAGAATGAATATTGCAGCTCACGTTAGTGTTTGGATATCACACAATGATGTTCAAATTGACTTAGGGCTTCAGGTCTTGAATTGAAAAGTCCAACAGATCTGATATCACAACCCTACATACTCGAATACATTGTTCTTTGAAGCAAATTTCTTGATGCAAAAACTCTCAGTTCTGCGAACTAGAGATGAACACTTCTTCAAGGGAAGTCGAAGATCAAAAGGCAAGAACCAGGTCAGATTCTAGGTGTGATAACTCAAAAATTGGAAGGATAGGAACCAAATCCTATGCTTTGATACCAAAATGATGGAGCCAATCAAGAAAGAGATTTCACTAGAGAGAGAAAAATCCCAAAATGGGTACAAGAGCTTTCAAGCTCTGAAATATTCAATATCAAAATATCATCAATTGCCTACTAGAGAGGCCTAACCACCTATTTATAGGATAAAAGACCCAACTAACTCTAACTAACTCTTGTGCTAAACTTAACTACCATACTAGTTCTAACTACATCACCAACCAAATAACTCATAGACACCACTGGGGACAAAAATTGCAATTAGGATTTTGAAAGATGTCATTGGTCTGGTCATGAGACTTTTATGAGCCAAAGTCAACCTTACCTTCAAGAGGCACATCTGCTTTTCAAATCCTACTGTAATGGAGAAAAGGGGGGAACATTATGATCATCATTAATCTTAAAAATGATTTGCTTGAGAAAATCCCTGAAGAATAAAGTGACCAAACCCATTTATCACCAACATTGAGTGATTTATCCTGGCAACATACTCTGGGATTATCATGGCAACACATTCTGTCAGGCTCATCATTCTAGATAAAGAATTGAGCAAAGACACATTATCATTTAGAGACATTTGAAGCTTCCTTTACTATAAAGCACCTTATCAACAAATTCCATATGCCTAATATAAATTCTAATAACTAATGTCATGCTTTATGCCTCATACTACGTTACACGGACCCTTTAGATTTTCGGAGATACCCGTGTCGACACGACACGACACGACACGACTCGGGTGCAGGTGCGGGTGCGGGATACGGCCGGGATACGGCTCTTCACAAACGGATACGGCAAAAGAAATGAAAGAGGAGAGAGCAAGAGAGAACCTGGTTGCCGTTCACTGTTCGATCTGGTCGCCGACTTCGATTCCTCTGGTCGTTGGCTTCAACGGCTTCGACTTCGACATCAATCTTCTTCGCTTGATGCTCGATCTCCTTCTCTGTCTTCTCTCTCTTGATCTGTCTTCTCTCTTGTCTCTCGATCTCCCTCTTCCTCTCCTCTCCTCTTGATCTCCCTCTTCTTCTACTCCCTCTCTCTCTCCTTCTGTCGATTGTCTTTGTTTCTCTCTGTTCTCTTTCTCTTCTTTGTTCTCTTTCTATTCTCTGTCCTCTTTCTCTTCTTATATATTATATAATATAAATTACATTAATATAATAGTATATAATATTATTGTATAATATAATATATCATAAATAATACAATTTTTATACCTAAAATAAAAATAATTTATTTTATCATATATAATATTGTTTATTTTATTCTTGAAATAATTTTTATTTGTTATTTTTTTAACAAAATATGTTATTCCTTAACTTTTTTTAACTCATCTCCATATAATAAATATATTTAAAAATAACTATTTAACGTATCCCCGTACCTGTATCCAAATTTGGATCTATATCCACGTATCCTCAATTTTTAATTTTGAAGTGTCTGACCTCTAAATACACACCCGCACCCGATACCTGCACCCAAGTCCGTGTAACGTAGGCCTCGTACATGATTTTACAACTAGGAACTATGCTGGCTAGTTCATTTTCAGAAACTATGTGTTCTCACACCCAATCACCAAAATAGAACATAACAAAGCATTTTAGAATATGAAAAGTCATTTGAAAATAATAGCAGCAATATATTACCTCAGACTTGAATGCCCTTATAGTTGAGGATCCATCCAATGTCTCTGTAAATGAAGCATAAATTGGTGAACGAGAAACACTGTCTAGCCTCCGCAACTCGCGCGACGTTGACCTGTAGTAGAACTGAAGAATCTTTGATTTAGTAGACAACTCTAGATTCTAAAGAGTATTGTTTCCTTGTGTCAATATGAAGCTAATTTTGTAGAACATTACTTTCATATTCAATTACTAAAATATATCTTGCAAACGTCTCCACAAAGGACTGCGGCAGCATAAGGTTAATACCACTGAAACCAAATTATCCTTTTATCACAATCAAGGATCAGCTAAATTCAACTGTGATCCCATGTCACTCCTCATCGACAGGACAAAAAATTAACATGTCCAGAGAAATGAAACAAGTCTCAGAAAGTACCACCTGTGCTCGAGTCCAATGATGTATTTTAGAAGGTGCCTATACCATTCAAGTCGAGAAACTTCTTTGATATTTCTTCTCAAAAGGCAACCAAGCAATTGAATGTTAACAAAGATTTATTCTACTTTCCAAACACACACAAATCCCTATATGTAAGTAGTAGCATTAAATATTAATTAGCATTTTGAGATGTTTTTGTGGTTGGTTAGGTCAAGGGAATTTTTATTATTTTGGACCCAGGGTTTTGGTATTTCCAGCTGAGTCTAAGTGGGGTGTTTGGGGTCTTTTGGATCAATTTTGTACTGAACTTAATGTTTTGGGGTGTTAAGAGAGTTATTTAATCTTCTGGAAGGATTTATTTGTAATATTTGTATTGGCTCCCCACAGAAGCTTTTCGGCTTCTTAGCACCACGCTATTATGAGAACTTGTGGTATACTTGTTGAGACAATTTAGCTGCTACTGATCACAATATCATAGTTTTTTCGTTGTCTGGAGTTTACCCTCATATTTCAATAGTCTGCCCTGTACTAACCATCTGCTTGCATCAAAGGGTATCATACCCTACTTTGCATAAAAAACTTGAATAAGTTTCCATGCTTGATTGAATAGTAAAACTTAATAAGTTACGATGCTTCTATTATACAAAGTGATATTTACATTCTCGTCCTTGTGTTTTTTAATTTACTTGATGCAACCCAAGTTTGGCCTCTTTAATATTTGTGATTTTTATGTTCCACTGATATGTCCTAACATGCCATATTACCCTTTTTCTCCCATTTATTTCACTAGGTAGAATTCCTGGCCCCACCTATGACATAGCATCTCAGAAACTTAGAGGTAACCAGAACTGAAAATAATAAAAGCTTCCAATTTTCAATTAAAATATCCAAAGTTTGAGATGCCATTTCTAACTTCAAAAGAGAATTGTACTCTACCCTGCACTTTCTCCCTCTCCCAACAGAATCTGATTAGAATCAAATATTATACATCGAAATGGGTTCCAAACAAAATCCAAAACACTTTTATGTTAAAACTAATGTACAAGATATAGTAAGTACCTGCAGTTTACTGTAGATATACCAAAACGGCAATAATAAAAGCAAAAACATGACCTGCAAAAATTACATTAATCTTTATAAGACAATGTTTTGATCTGGGAACAATTAAACTATAGAACTTCTATAATGGACAAGTCCCAAAGTGAAAAGGCCTCATTACAAGGATCTACTTGAAGTACCTGCACGTATGACAAAACAATAGCAATCCCCAAGAGGCCAACAAAATTGGCCAGGAGAATGTTGAGAATAAATGGAAGAGCGTCATCAATGGTATAAAGATCTGAAGAAAACCTACAAAATATAATCCATATGAAGAATGCAACATTGAAACTGGAGTAATCTCTTGAAGGCACTAATGCTACCTGTTAAGAATTCTTCCACTTGGTGTCTGATCAAAGAAGTTAATAGGTGCATCCATAAGTTTGTTTAGCAGTCTATCGTGCACCTGAATAGCTGCACGTAAACCGCCAAATGCAAATGAGAATGCCCTCGTTAATGTTAGCACTGAATTGGCAACAGAGAAGATGCAGAGTACAACCTGTTCCATTATCAAAAGCCAACAAAAACAGTTATGTGCTCCTCAACCCCATTTCCCGTTTTTCTTTATGCATTTCTCTTCAAAAAGTGAGATATTCCACTAAAGGGCAACAGTTTCTTGACAATTATGTAAATATGACTGGTTAATTAGCCACATACTTGTCATTTCTAAGCATATGCTTCTTTCTAAAATTTCTAAGCCAACACATGAAAATCTAAAAACATATAGCATTTCAATTAATTTTTAATTTTCCTACAAGTTGTTACATATTAACTTTCTTCCTAAACTGAAGCCTAGCTACCAATCATGCTGGCCAGTATAAACAGTAGAATGCTGGGAAATGGTAAAATAGACAGAAATTCACACTCCAAATTAAAAAAAAGAAAAAGAAAAAGATACACTGAACATGTTCTTCAATTTTAGATCATGAACTGCGTTAACATTACTCAAAATATCTTCTACAGACACATTTTTATGGTTAGAACAGAAGTCAAATAGGCCGCCAATTAATGTTTCTATATGGTCATCCCTTAGGGTTATCCAATTACTATCCACCACAACTATTTCTATTGAATTGTTAACCACCAACTCATCTAAAAGCTTAAGTTTAGAAAGGGCAACTTTTACGTTATATTCTGAACACACCCCCTCATGTGTGGCCAACCTCTCCTCCATAAGCAGGTCAAACACGTGCAAGTATTTTTAATTATCAGGTTGGCAGTGAGGTTCAAACTCAGGATCTATTGCCTGCTTTGATACCATATGGAATTGTTGACCACCAACTCAACTAAAAGCTTCAGCTCTTAGAGAGGGACAACTTTTATATTATATTCTCAACACTTTCTATAACAAGAAATGTTTATTTCCATAACAAACTGCTTACCTTTGTTTTTTTTTTTTTAAAAAGTTCAATGTACATGGTGAAATTTTTTTTTAGTCTAACGACTTCCCAAATCCAAGTTGTCAAAAACTAAAACCATTGTTTTAACAGGATTATGAAGATCAGGAAAAGGTAATATAAAACCAGAAAGGCCCTCAAAACTCTATTTCTGAAAATAAACACCAGTTATGATATATAATGAGCATTTGGTAGCATTGCCATTTTCCTGTAATAGAAAACAAGAAACATGTTATTTGTTTTTGATTCATTGGGCATGTTTGGTAACATTTTTGTTTTCTATTTTCTGTTTCAAAGACTTTGAAAACTGGAAACAAAAAATACGTTTGGTATTTGTTTTGTTGCAAAAAAAGGCAACAATTTTCAAATTTGTGAAAACAAAAAGAAGTGTTTTCACTTGTTTCTGAAAACAAGTTTTGAGTCCCTCTTCTCCCTCCCCCTGCAAGTTCTTCTCCTACACCCTCCATCCTGTATCAAACATGTTTTTGTTTTTATTTGTTTTATAATCATATATGTGTACCAAGTTTCTAACTATTCCATCTTCAAGAAAAAGTCAAAAAAATAGATTTTTTGGTAAAACTAAAGGAATCAACTGATCACCAGATAAAAGGATGTGGGATAGCCTTTTTTATCACTTCCAGTTGTATCAACCCAATATGACAGCCACAGATCATTGCCATTTCGAGAAGCTTGCATCAATATTGCTGAGAGGCATGTTACAATTGTAATAGTCCAACCAGCAAATGCAGCATAATGTCTGCAAAAAATAGAATTCAAGAACTGTAGTACAACCTGACAAAGAAGGTGCTTGACTACTTACAGAGGGAAATTAACCACCTTTAAACTATCAAATGTCTTGTGTGCAATGAAATTTTACTTGATTGATGTTAATACTCACTTGTATACGTTAAGTTCAACTCTGCCTTCTTTCCTTTGCTCACCTTCAATAACCTGTTCTTCTCCCTCAGAAACATGTATACAATCACTCTCTGAAATAACATTTTCTTTGGTTTCAGTGGAAGTATTTCCACTTCTTTCAATTGTCTGAACTTGAGAAGATATGTTGAATTCTTTAAGTGAAGAGAATGCCAAAGATGAAATCGACAAGTCAGCTGAACTTCCCACCCAGTTCACTTGTCCTTTATCCATTACAACAATTATATCAGCAGAAGATATTGCCTGTGGAGTGTAGAAAAAAAATAACTTGTGAATTCATTTCCCAAAAATAAAAAAGAAAGAAAAGTTAATGAGAGCAATCAAATACACAAGAATGGTTTTATTATACCTTAGGATGAGCAAATTGAACTCTAATTAACCATAAAATCCTGAGATAATTCCTTTTCAGGAGCATTCAGCAAATTCAAATTTAGTAGAAGAAAATGTTAAAGATATTATGTAACAATAGTCCAGTTCCACTCCAGGGCACGTGCTGTAAATAGAACAACATTGCTTCTTCTTTTTTTTTCTCTAATAGTTCAATATTTGTTTTACTCATGCAAGGAGATAAATAACAAAGGGCGCATTAATATCCATATGAATATCCGAAGTCATTTAGGGCCTGTCTGTTATCCATTCTGAAGATTATTTTCTGTTCTTGAAAAAAAAAATATACAAAAAGTAGAAAATATTTGATAGTGGTTTCCATCTTTTTTCCAGCTCTTACATCACTGTGCACAAGGGCTTTGCCGTACTTTAATATGCATATTTAACTTTTGCCTAATTCCAAGAAAAAGGTATTGGACACTGACACCAGACGAGATGTGCAAATTAAAATTATATCACATTGACATGATCCAGCCAATTCAATGATCGTAACATAATCTTTATATGATCATGTTTATCTTCTCTAACGTAGTCAATAATCTAGACCTATATAGTTGGGTATTCCCATTTAAACTATGCACAAGGTAGTAATCAGTAGCCACATGCTCAGATGGCATGGATAAGTGCTGTTTATCTTTATAAAAGGTAATTAATAGAAGCTACCAAATAGTGAAGATGGCTCAATAACCTTATGGAAGTGAAAGCATAAATTGAATTAAAATTATGGAGGTGGACATGTTTGTGTATAGAGGAGGGTGAATAGGCTAAAAACTTGTGCAAATTAACAATTAAAATGTTACAAAGTGAATTGTTCAAATTAATGCCAATTTCAATATCTCAATCATGTATATATGTCATAATTTAAAAAAGAAAAAGAAAAAAGAAGAAGAAGAAGAAGAAGAAGAAGGAAGAAGCAAGAATAAAAAAAAATACTAGAAAAGCCCTTAAGAACAATAATCCCCTTAGGTACACAAGAGTATATGATTCTACAGGTGCATAATATCCCAAGAAAAAAGGTCTAAAATTTAATTAAGGTAATAATAATAATAGTATGTGTATATTACTAATAATAAGGGAAATTTAGTGAAAAGTCCTACCAGAGGATCTAATTTAGTGAAAAGTCCTAGGGAAATTCTAATAGGCCAAAGAGTCCCATAGTTATAGAATAGTATCCCATGTAATCTTATTTTAAGTTATAAATCCTTTTATATCCATTTTTCCCTTCTCATAATGGATGGTAAATATTTCTTATATTTGGCATATAACGGTTTTCCTTTTTGTGTGGTAAATATTTACTTGTTTGGCATATGACAGTTTTCCAATCATGTTGGATTTTTTGTCCATGCTAATGATCAAGATTTGTTTATGCAATCTCGATTCTCTATTTTTTCACTTTTTATTAGGTACTTTTGTAATTTCAGTGTAAAAATATACATATTCACACTTTTTATAGAATGATTTTAAAATGTCATAATGTTTTAGTAAATTTATTGATTGAAGTGTGAATATTCACATATACAACTTTTACACTATTCAAATTTCACACTAATTTATTCAGTGAAAGTGTGAATATCCACACTTACAGTTTTTTTTGTCACAATAATATTTATATTTACAGGTTTTACTCTTCCTACAAGTACACACTATTTTATTTATCAAAAGTGTGAATATTCACGCTTACCAAAAATTCACATTAATTAATTTATTTTTCTGTTGATAAATACCAGAAATTCACATTATTTTATTTATAAACTTTTATACTTACCAAAAATTCACATTTATAATTAAGTTATTTTGTGTATCAATCTAAATATGAATAGGAAAACTCTATTCATACATAAAAGTCATACAAAAACATCACAAGAATGACATGGCAGTGCCATCTTCGTAAATGTAAGTCATCTTCATGGGTTTTATTTTAGAATGAAAGGTACCTATTCAGCCACATCATTATGTATGAATTTTCTGTTTGTATATAACTACTCATATGAATAATATGATTATAACGACACGTTAACTTATATCTCGTTTCACGTTATGTAGATTTATATAGATTAAGGGAAGTTTTGTGCATCAAGAATAACACAAGTCAATCTGGAAAATTTCTCGGATAATTTCTACATACATGAACTAATGCTCCCATAATTTCTATTTTTTTTATTTTTATTTTTTTGATTGGCACTGAGGTGTTCGAATCAAAAACCCGACTAATCCACAGGGGTGCACAAGTCCTCAACAAGGAGTTTCCCGCAAGTGCATCACGGTTAATTCAAAGGTTTTTCTCTAGTCCGATGGCCCCAAGGAATTGTTAGCACCTAAGAAGTTTCGATCCTGAACCTTGGAGAGAGCACACTCCCATAATTTCTATATAAAGGAATTGATTTCTTTTTACCCGTAATTCAAGCATTATTGATAAATTGTCTGGTTTGTTATGATGTGGGACTTCACAGGTTAATAGATAAAAAGTGGAACTTAATGGTGAACAAATCTCATATATGGGACCTCTCATTAAAAATCCCTAATAATAATTCTTATTAACATGAAAAATAAAGCCTTTTATTTTTTACTCAAAGAGTACATAAACATTTATATAAGATGCCAAATTTGTGTTGGCACAACTTCTTGTTTTGCTATGTTTTGTTGGATTTTAATGTATTAAGCAGTGTTATGTTGTCTTTCTAGAGAAAACACTAGAATTTTGTTATTCCACTAGTGTTTCATTTCAGTCTCTTAGGAAATCTAAATCTTTTGGACGTTTCAATGGAAAAGAAATGAAATTTTGTTCCTTGGCTCCTAAGCTTGAACTCTAATTGCAAGTGGCTCTAACACTGTGGTTAACTCTTCTTTGTACTGATTGCCACTCCTAACGGCTTTGAAAGCAATTAGTTAGTCAGCACAAATAAATGCAACGGAGATCGGACCAGAACTTATCTAAACTAATGTGTCTTAACAAATGCAATATGCTCATACAATTTTTTTGGAGATTAGTTTGGAGCATGCATTTCCTTGTCTCCGAATCATCTTCAATCTTCAACACTGGTACACTCGCCAACACACTAAATTCTAAATCTAGAAACAGGGATTAATGACTGCAAGTTTACAATGACAATGAATGCATGATACACAAAATAATTTCGACAAATTTAATAGCATGGGAAGCTCTACATATAATGATGTGATGTCAATTGACCCCACTAAATTTTGAAAGACCATTGAAAAAATTTTGTTTATTTATATTTTGGGGTACATAAAACTGACCCTGCTGATTTATAAGATTGAACCAAATGTAAATAATCAAAACAAAATTTTAGAAAGATCTAGTATATTTGCTTGTGAAATTAGTGTTTATAAGAGACAAATCCTCTATATCCCAATTTCTCATGTATCCTTGTCCCAAAATTCTTTCCCACCATATGATTGGTGCTGGAGAGATTGATCGTGTGGTATAGAGAGCGTTTGGAGTGTGGGGATAGGGGAAGTTAATATATCTTATTGCTTTTATCTAGGAGGGACTACAATGGTAACAAGAGCCCTTTTACATGATTGCATTGCACAATCGAATAGAAGATCAATGGATGGGTGATTGTTTAATCGCATGTATTAAAATTGAAGTATTTGATAGCATTGATAATGACATCATTATCCAATGATTTCAAAATATGAAAACTCATCAAGAGCAATGTGCAAGGTTAAGTATTTAGATTTTTTTTAATAAAGCATTTGTATGAATGTACTAAATTTTTTTTTACTTGTAAATTTCAGAATTTTAAATTGTCTTCATCAAATTATTGAAAATCAATATTTATAAGAGTGAAAAAAATTATGTATAAATTTTTTTTAAGTTTTTTATTGACCCCAGTGAACAAAAATCCTAAAGCTGCCACTAGTTAAAAGCAATCTTTCTTTAAGATAGTTATGTTATGCAACACCAATAATTATATAATTTAGATATTTATGCTCATACTTGAAAACCGAACTTCTTTAAGGGAACAAAGCATTTAATTCCATAATTTCAAATAACATCTATTCAATGCATTCACATTTATCTAAATAGATTAATATTGAAAATCATAGGGATGATATTGAAAAATCAAAATATTATCTACCTTCAATTTTCAAAGTGGACAACAATGTTAGGACGTGTCAAGATAGAAAGGGCTAAAAATATGGGAGTATTGAATTATGAATTTTTGCCATCTAGCACGTTGTCAGTACAGGATTTTTCCAGAGAACAGCATAAAAAAAATGTTAGTGACCAATTAAAGAATATTTTAACATTTCCTTTGTCAATCAACATACAAAGGCATATTCTAAGACAATGGAGATTCTTTTTATTTTTTATTTTTGAAATATCATAGTAGATTTTCTCTTAGTACTGCTGCCACAAAAGTAAGAATTGAACTTTTATGCCAGTTCATTGTATCAAATACACTCAGAAACAGTAAAGAACTCAAAACAAAGAGAATAACCTGGACATTATGAGTACAAAGAATGCGTGTCTGTTGGCTCATAAGAGGACCAAGAATGGCTTCATATAAAATCCAGCAAGCAACTTGTGCATCAACTGCACTGAGGACATCATCAAGCATGATTATATCGGAGCCATAATAAATAGCCCTGTGCAATTTGAAAAACTGTCAGACTTATTTCAAGAAAAAAGTGAATACATCAATCAACCTAGTCCCTCAGAATGCAGTCAGATTGGGCATTAGGGTATAAAAACTTGATGTTACCTGGCCAGAGCAAGACGAGCTCGCTGTCCACCTGATAAGTTGACTCCTTTCTCACCAATATAAGTCATATCACCTCCAACCATTTGTGAAATATCGAATTTAAGTGCACATGCCTGTAACACATCCGAGTATCTGCTCAAGACAACTCCATAGTTGGAAAAACAAAAGAGAGCTTCCATTAAGGATTTGTCTAAAAAATTTCACTAATGCTTAAAAAACTGTAAAACATAATGATTGCCTTATAGTATATTACATTAGGGAATAAGTTTAAACTATGGAAAATGAAAAATAGAGGCATTGCAATTAAATTTATTAAAAAAATAAAAAAATAAAATAAACATATATTTTGCAGCGTTTATGCAGTTCACCTTCTTGGATCGTAATCCTTCCCAAACAGAATATTATCACGAAGTGTTCCAGAAAGAATCCATGGGACCTACAATTTCAATCAGAGAAGGAAAGCATAATAAGACAGTATTCCGAAGTAGTGTAGAAATGGCTGTGTTAGGACAAGTGTATAAACCTGTGGTACATATGCTATAGATCCACTTGAATGTATTGATCCATTGATGAGCCTCATTTCTCCCAGAATCAAATTTAACAAGGATGATTTACCCGAGCCAACCTGAATGCACATAGGTTGGTAAGAGAAGGGTGGATGCAATAACTGTGGAAATAATCTTTTACTCTAAATATGGGATCAATAGTATCAAACATTTGACGTCCAGTGGTTAACTATATGCCATACAATTAAAACTTTTGTTAAGAGACATTATAGCATTGAATTTATTTCGAGCAGAAGAAAATCTCTTCAATTTCAAGCTAGAAGTTGTTAGCAATCATGCCTAGAAGTGTCGCCCAAAACTTGCCTTTTGTCAAACTACTTGCTTCCAAGTGCTTAGTTAAATTCTAGACAAGTTCCAGGCAATAGCGTATTGATTGCATTAGATTGACTGACACAATTACATTCAGAAACATGATTTCTGATGGAAAAGGGTACAGTTTATTCATGCAAGGAGGGGGATTAAGTTAAGTGTTTTGATTATACTAGAAGTAATTCTGGGGCCTCTTCTTCTTTGTTGGTGGAGAAGAGGAGTTGGTACATGATGCTGAGATGGCCAGGCATGCACAGGATTTATTCAAGGAAAAAAGAAAGAAAGAGAACTACAGGCACAGATCTAACCTCGCCAATAACTGCAACCAAAGAACCTTTGGGAAGGTGTAGAGTCACATGATGCAATATCATATCTCGTTCCTGCTCATCATTGGTTGACCATGTACAACATGCATCACGGATGACAATAGCCATATCAGACAGGTCTTCTGAGCAAGACGATGGTGGAGACTTGCCTGTCTGTCCCAGTTCAGGTTCATTCTCAGAGCAGGAGAGGAACCTGCTCAACCGCTTGGTAGATATAATGGCCTGGGATAAAGTAAAAACAAAAATATTTATTCCAACTAATTAGCATTAACTGTGAAAAGACAGTCCTTGAACAATGGAGGCACGTGGACAACTCACATCAATCAACCCATTAATGACCCAAGGGAATGAATTTAGCGGAGAGATCAAACTATTAAACAGAGCAAGACAAGTGAAAACCTGCAAATAAGTTCAGTTTTAAAATTGAGAGTTTCTCTTGTCGTTTGGGAAATGCATGTGCTCAAGAAAACAAGTACCATACCGTTGCCGCATCAAGTTGGTTCCCCATCAATGAATAGAGACCAAATGTGAACAAAGAGAAAAGAGTTGGTGTTGTTGCCCAAAAGAATACACACCATGCATCCAAATACTTCCGAGTCTAATAAAAATAAAAGTAAAATAGTTGAGGAATTAATCTTGACAAATTGAATGAAACAGACATCCTAAATATTGTATCACTGTAATTACTGTAGGAATTAAAGAAAGATTTCTACCGATAAGTGTTTCACTTCCGATGATCGGGTCTCTGTCAACCAACTAGTAAAAAGAAGTTCCCATGCATACATTTTCAAAGTGCGCATATAAGTCAAAATTTCTCCTGTCCTTCTAATCCTGCCAAAGAGCAACACGTTAAGATGTAGCAATTTCTAGACAGTATACATGATCCATACCCTTCTTTGTTCAAAAGAAACCTTTAAACATAATGAGAAAAGATACAGGTCCAATAGTGAACGTCTCTCATTCACCCTTTCTTTTGTTTTTTTCCTATTTATTAGTTGTTTACATAAGTTAGCCACTTCCCAATATTTTTGTCGACTACTTGATGAAACGAGACTCCACTTGATTATTCACAAACTGGGTCATTTCTGTCATCGTCATGCAAAACACTAGGATGAAATGTTGTTGAATCATCACTAGTATCAGGGTCTAGATGTTTTTGAGGTATTATGATATCCAACTCTCTTGTTTGGAGATATAGAACCCTGCATTAAATTGAGAAACTTTTCAGGAGTTCTTCCTCCTGAAAAAATAGAATCATCTAAATAGCTTGCCTAAGATTTCTTATATCAACTTCAAGTTCCTTAGAATTAATAGCTAATTTGATCATATATCTTTCCCTGACTTCGTAAAACCAAAACTTTGGATGCTTTGCTTCTAATATGGTTTAAGGATGGGGCATCCCAAACTGTGTTCGGTTGTTTGAAACAATGTTTTACTTGAGCATTTTGGGCCATTCATATTCACTTTTTTTTTTTTAATCAGAAATTTGTGTGTAACTTCATTCCTTACAACAGTCCAGGTTCATTCTTTATGGACAAGAATTTGAAGAGCCGGTTCTATCTAAACTGTACAAAGGAATGTCTTCAAAACAATCGGTGAAATCCATGCAGATAGCCTCAACAATTGGGAAAGATGCTTTTGGGGGAAAATGGTATGGGAACCAAGGGCAATGAGACTCAAACCGGATAACTACAGAAATTTCATCAATACATGAGGAGTATTCCGAGTAGCGGTATTTTCTTTCCTTAATATATTGTCCCAAAGTCGACTTTCCTTCTTGGACATACCAAATAATTTGGAATTTATTCACTCAAAAAAAACTAATTTGGAATTACATAGTTTACAAATTCCTTGTCATAGATAGAAGGTTTAAACCAATCAACAGCCCTTTGAGTAGTTAGTTGCTGTTGAGACTAGCCGCTCATACCTTCATCACATATCTTCTCTGATGATAAGAAAAATGAATGGTTGGCTCAGTTTGCACATAGCACCTTCCACTATTTTCACAAATACCAGAATAGTAATCTCAAATTGATGAATTTTTTTGCAATTAAAATTAAACTACCAGAGGTTCATGCTTTTGTATGATACTAACGGTTTCAATAATTAAAAGCCTTCCAAAATTGACACCCAAAAGACCCCAAACTTCTGGACTGGAATTTTTTAAAAAGGGAGCAATCTCCAACTTTGGTTTCAGCCAGCTTTGGTAACAGTTTTTTTATTTTATTTAATAATTAAATTAACAAAATTCATTAAAGATGCCAACCCACTTTGGTAACAGTTCAATGAAGAAAAGATTATTGAAGAATGGAGAAACCAGAAGGTTGCACGCCAAAGAAACCATAGACGTCAAGGAATCGGTTACCAGATATAGTGTTGGCGATTTCTGTATACAAAATTTCAGGTAGGTTGTTTAGGCAACCAGCATTGATCGTGTTCATGAGATGTTTGTTGAAAACCAACTGAAGCTATATGTTTGGCTCGATGTGTTCAAATGGTAGTTCACTCATTGAGCATACTGTGTTAGTCTAGGACACATCTTTTTATGCTTTGTCTGACCATAGTTTGTTTATATTTTAGTTCAACATGCTTTATATTTCATTCATTTAAAAACAGAACCAAAATTAAAACCAAGAGCCCGACACTCAAAAATAGCTCAAGTGGCTCAGATCTAAAAGTTATGCAAAATTCCAAAGAGCCGTACTCGATACCCGATTGATGGCTGATCAAGCAGGATTCTGATCTAGGCATGCAAAAGCTAAGAGAAGGTCATTCAAAGGGCACTCAAGCGGCACGTCAATTTTTGGAATCCATGTGAAACTTGTTTTCTACGAAACTTAAAAAGGGAAACTCTATTCTTTGTCAAGTACATACAAAACTTTGTGGTTCCCTAGCCTCTCTAGAATTCCCAGGCTTTCACAACTCTCACCTGCATAAACAAACTGAACAGAGATCTGAATATTCTTTTGGACCAAAACTTCTAAATACTTTTCAAATTGTATTTTCTGGAAAAACCCAAACACTCGGACCTTTGCATTTTTGCATTGGTTCTTTGCCAAACATTGTTCAGAACCTTGCTGCTGCATTATGACATCAAAGCAAGGAGTTCTGTGGTTATGCAAACCAAAATCAAGAGAAGGCTAGTTAAGCTTGGAACCACCTCAAGCATGGAGATCAAACAAGAAAGTTGTGGTACAAGACTGTGATTCGAGGGCTAACCAGGTTGGGTTGTAAGTCTTCAATTGTCTTGTAATTATCTATTGATACTAGACTGTTTGCCAGCAAGGTTATCATGGTTTTTCCTTACGTTGTGTTCGGATGGGGGATTTGAGAAGTGATTTGGAAAGGGAAAGGGAAAAGGTAGGTGGAATATGAATAAAATATACCTCCATTTCATCTCGTTTCACACACACCTTGTCCCTTTCCTTTCCAAATCTCTTACCAAATCCCCTAACCAAACACAACGTTAGGGATTGTTGCTCCTAAGGTTTTCTATGTATATCATTGTGCTTTTTCTTTGATCTAATTATTGCAATATTGTGTGGTAGGTTTGGTTGAATTGATTAACTAATATATTGCCGGTTCCAGTTAAACTTTTAAATTGGTAGTAATCCTAGAGTTTGGCCTATCAACTGTTAGGAATCCGTAACACCTAACCAAGATCGGTGAGACACAAAACACATAAAAGGACAAACTCACAAGAATGATAAATCACACGCACACACAAAAAACACAAGGTTTATATGGTTCACCCCAAAACTAGGACTACATCCACGATTTTTGCAATTTTCACTATGATCAGAAAGGTTACAAAAGATTACAAAAATAGCTGCCTCCCCTCAACTATAAACACAGAGAAATTAGGGCAACAGGTCACAAGTGTCGCGTAGTTAGTGTTTAGTACTAATCAAGATCCACACAACCCCAACATTAACCCCCTTCAAGACACAAACTTAATTCGCCTCTGAACTTTCAGAGTCACTTATAGAACCATTCAATATCGCTAATCAAAAATCACTTCATGGAACCAAGAAATTGCTTGCTTTTTTAGTAGGGAATATCCCTCAACTACAAAAGAGAGGAAACTTGCACCTGATATCATGTTCAAAATTTTAGCTTCCTCCTGATTTCATCATAATTGAAATTTATAGATTAAAATGTAATTTGTGACGCAATAAAAGAAAAGTCATTATCAATGTGAGAGTGAGACTCATAACATCCTAGATTAGTTTCCAACAAGTAACAGTTCACAACACTGACAACAAAAATTTCAAAAATACTAAAAGTAATCATAAAGAAACAATAGACTAGGTGAAAACCACAATAGACTAGGTGAAAACCACAACTATATGCCAAATATGGATGGTCCCCAACAAAAGTCCACTAGGCTGCTGCTACTTAAGCCAGTGAATATTCTTAAATGGGCCTCAACAAATTAAGTGATTATAGAATTGAATTATCTGTGTTCAAGCACATCAACTCAATTGTATATGCTGTCTTCCACAGTGTATTGATTCATAAGCTTAATAGTTAGAAGTCTTCACGTAATCTTGCAATTTTGGGGTGAACATAGTAGAGGCTTGGTACTAACTATATATTCAAATTTAGGAGAAAATCAGTATCAAAATTTTGCAAACTCCTCTAACATTACAGAAGTATATAGAATAAATTACATACCTCTCATCCTTTTGCTCCATCATTTTGTTGGTCGCACTTGCAATCAATTTAGCAATCCATCTATTCACTACAGAAGATATTTATTTAGAAATACATGTCTACGCCCTAGAGATAAAAACCCACAACAATTTGGAAATATGTCAAAAGGCGCACTTTTACGAATTCAACAAGACAATTATGGAGAATTTTGTAGAATGTTTGAACACTATTTTAACATGACAGCCTGTATAGTAGTGTCATTAGTCATATACAAGTGTCCCAGTGGACCAATGGAACCGGAGGTTTCTTTTGTGGTGCTACCTAGCATTGAAAACAATCTGAAAAATAATGGCTACTTAAAAGTATAAACAAGTCATAGAACTTTAAAACCATACAACCAAACATAAACACAATAACAATATAATTATAATTTCAAAGATCCATAGGGAGAGGTGCAAGGTTCTAGCAGTGCAAGTACATAGAGAGAAGTGTACCAACTGGATTAGAAAAACAAAATAGTAATTGAATTGGAAAATACTGTAAAAATAAATAAATAAATAAGAAAAAAAGAAGAAATAAGAAGACGAAGAATAAAAGGAATTGATTGCAACAACAATGATTAACAATAGCAGCAATGATAATAGTAACAATAGACATAATAGCAATAGAGGTGACCATTGGTTCAATGGTTAAGACTTATTCTAATAACCTTCTAATAACCTTGAAGTTATGGGTTCAAGTCGTAGGGCCACTACTTTGTACATTATGCCAAATGTTATGTGTGTACTCAATCTTTCCCCTCCCAAACACACATTAATGTGTACTAATTGGGCGTTGTTTTTTTTTAGACATAACAGCAACTTATTTTACACATTTGAAGATCTGGGTGGGTTTTAGAAGGTGTGGGCTCATTACGCCTTCACTTATTTGAATACATCTTATTTCTATCAGAAAGGTTTCTCATTTTTCTTATTGCGCATTCCACTTCTTCCAAAACATTTTACTTTTACCAGGAAAACAAAAAAGAAATAACAACACAATAAAGAGAAGAATTATTGTCATTATCACCATGATCATTAGTTTCTAGGAACTAATCAAGGCATCAACACATCTCTTATAGAGCTTTATTCTCCTCTCGGCTCAGGAGATCTCCACTACCACCCTCTCTCTTCTAAGAGTGCCTCAGTTCTCTCCTCCACCTCCGGTGATCCCGTGCCAGCTAAGCGCCTACCATCTTCCTAGATCACCTTGTTTCCCAAAACTCAATCACTCACATTATACTCCACCAGGAAGAGTGGAACTCACTAAGCATGGTTCTTCGAGTCTCTCAGGCAAACGTGTTAATCTGTCTATACATAATTATGTACAGAGCATACAATCAATGAGACCATTCTAGCATTCTTATCTTTCCACTGTTTCATCTCTTCTAAGCATTTGTATATCTCAAAGCCTTTTTCTTATTTGAAGAGATAGAATCAAATGAGAGGGATTGCAGTTTCCAAGCTTTCCCACAGTAAGATTCATATTTGACAAGACACATTAACAATTCCAAGGGTTAGCAAACTGCTCCCACAATATTGACCAAATATTGATAGAGGGAACTATTACAGAAATTTGTACAAATGCTAGTAACTTCATCAAGAAGTGTAAGTAGACATAAGCATATGGGCAGCATATTGATGGATATCTGCAGTGTAAGTAGGCAGGCATAACAAGCACCGGAACAAATGAATGAGAGAGAGAGGGGGGGAGACAGAGAGGGAGGGAAAGAGAGAGAGAGAGAGAGATTATAAATGATCATTGCAGATCTTTTACAATGAGTGAATAAGTGACAAATATTTGTACCTGGTATTAACAAGATGGTAATCGCAATTCCAGAAAGAAAAGCATACTTGACCTGTGTATACAGTAGAAACAATGCAACTCCAATTTGAAAAGGCAAGCTGAAAATTTTGCACAAGAATTAGAATTGTTTGAAGAATCAAACAAAAAGTCAATCTATAGATACAAAAAGAATTGTTGTCATACATACAGAGTATAAAAATATGTGAAGATCTTTTGGGATGTGTAAAAGTTGCATGGTGATTCTAGATTTTTTGCAATTTTTACCTCTTATTGACAGCCCATATGGCTGTCATTAGCATGACCCTTTTTTAGACCATATACAGTTACCATGATATCAACTACTGACCATAAACACTACTAACTAAAATTTATCACTTGCAATTAGATTTTAAAAAGATTGGACATTGAACCAACATCAGCATCATATACCCACTCAGATGCCTAGATAAGGGAAGATGCTCTCAAAGATTCATGCTGCATGTATACCATTGAGGTGGACACCAAATCCATTCTCACATTTATCAATTTTTAATCCTTCTATATAATATATTTGTATCAATCATTTGGAATTAGTTTAAAAATTGGTTGGCAATTCAATCTTAAGTTGGATCTCAATTTTGGCCCAACACAAATCCAGGCTATCACTAGTCCTAAATTTAAGTGGGTAATAGAATGCCTTCATGGCTGTAATTTCTCCATGGTTATTGTATTTAAGTTTGTGATCATACAAAATGTGCATCAAAAGGCAGCAATGTCATCCCTAAGGGGTAACATTGTAAAAATAAGGAAAGAGGAAACAATGAGCAAAAATGCAATAAACTCAAAAAGGGGAAGCAGTACATGATTGACAAATTCCAACAATACATGCACAGTTCTAAGGATTAACAAAGCCAAAATGGTTCAGTAGTTCTAGAACAGGAATATAATACACACGTTTTTTCATTGTATAAGGTTGTTTATGAAGAAGGACCTTGAGATGAAAACAATTAGAAATGAATATTAAATTATAGGGCCCTTCATAAAAATTCAAGACAAGCTATTTCTTTTACAGCTTCTTTTATGTAAAGAAGAAAGTTGGGCTCTTTTTGCAAGTGTCAAAAGTTTCAAACAGCTATGCAAGCATGATAACAAGCCCCTATCATGCTAGCCACCACCAGGAAGAACTGTAGAAGTGTTCTACACACTTTAGCTCTTTCCAGTGGCTGAAAGAAAATAAATAAATAATAATAAATTCTAATAATCATGCATTTGCAGCAAACATAAATTGGAATCAGCATTAATTAGCAAAATTAAAAGAAATTTTGGAATTTACATTAGTTGATTTTTTTGTTTTATATTTTTTTGGATAAATTTTTACGTTAGTTTATTGTTAGAAATGCATGCATGAATTATTCCACATGGTTTCATAGTAATATTGCCTGAGATCATATATAGGCCTTATAAAAATGGAGACAGTGAGATAAGAAACCAGTTTGAATATAAAAGAAAGCCATCTACACCTTAAACTATCTCCATAAGCACATTGAAGGCAGTGTAGAGTGACTATCCTAAAGTGGATTGTTTTATTAATCATTGATAAAAAGTTGACAAGCCATGGAGCAAACACAATGAAATTCATGGATCAGTAAGAATGCTTGGAAAAATGAGCATACCCTACTTCTGCCCTTAAATCTGTAAATTGGAAATACTAGATCTACAATAAAACAATTTAGAGGAGAAAACAATTTAAACTAACTTACAGAGGATAAGATGCATATATATTTTTTGATAAATAAATGCAATATTATTAAAGAAACTGCATCAAGCTGATGCAAAAGAATACAACACGAGATAAGATGCATATATATGGTTGGAAAAGCATAATAAAAGTAAATTCTGACCTCCACATATCATGAAGACTGTTAAACAAGTTGACAGTTCGATCAGCATCTATAGACATGAACGTCTGAATTTCCCCTTCAGAAAATTTTGACCTTTCTGCCAGGCTAACGCATAGGCACTGGAAAAAATGCATAAAATAAAAATAATAATAAATAACAAAATGAAGATAAGAAATAAAGTTCTATTACATAAAGTAAACTGAAGTCATAAAGATATAAAAGGACACAACAAAAGAACAGAAATATGAAGTTGAAGATTGTTTTCACTATCCATCCATAGAAAGAAAACAAAGAAGCTGAGCTCATATTCAATTCAGAGTTTTACCATAGGATGGAAAGTATGACATATAAAACATGGATGAAAGCAATTCAACTTCAAATATAAGGTAGAAAACATGTATGTGAAAGGACATTCAGCAAACAAATGATTAAGAGAATCAGTATTTCAACCATTTGAAAGCATGAAATTGCAACAGTGATTAGTTACTTCTAAACTTTCTTAACTGGCAGTAAGCCATGCAGATACTGAATGCTTCAAGCATAATAGACATATCAAAATTCAACAGAAGAATTATTGCTTTATCAAGCCACCTATTGTAAGGGTTGCTCTTTCGCAAAAGCATCATATGGCTGCATCCTACACTAGTAACTCAACTCAACTCAACAAGTCAAACCAAACTAAGCCTTGTGTCCCACTCAAATGGGTTCGGTTACATGGATCCTTTTTCACCATTATACTCTGTCAACAAGTATTTGTCCTAATTACTTGGGTTAGCTACACGGATCCCTTCCTCTAACCGGCTTTATTCTCAAGCATATCCTCAGTTAAGTTTAAGATAGTCACATCCTCTCTTATCACCTCAATAAGCTGTGCATAACATATCAAAGGGGCTTCATTACATAGCTCCTGTTAGAAAGTTAAAAAGGAATAGAGAAGATATACCTTTCGATAGATAACAGTCATAATACTAGATCGCATCTTCAGCTTTAGTTTGGAAAGATGAAAAGTATATTGTGTATCAAGGAAGGACCTGAACCATTGAAAAATATTCTCAAAATATTACAGCAGAAAGTAGTTAGTAGGATGACAAATGCATCAAAACAACAATGTACAGACATGTAATTTTTATAGTGACAAAGACAATAATAAAAGAGAGCAACAGTGGTAAGATATAATTACTGAACTGTATGGATATGAAGGATATATATATATATATATGTATATGCGTGTTCTCTATTAGCACACAGCTGCTCTTCCTCCAATCTAAGATTAATATTGACCACACAAACCAGGACAGTAAAAATTTTGGCTGAGATTAATATCTTAATTATTATATTCTTACCACCAACAACATTTTATAAAGAATCCACAAATACTCAACACTGGAGCTTCATAAGAAAGTGAACCAATGTAATGAAAAAAATATTTTAAAAAAAAAGACTGCACCAAGCATAAGGGTTCCTAAGTGCCTTATATTTTGGGACAAGTGGGAAGTCCAAATCTACAACGAGCATTCCTGCAAGGATGCAATGATGAAGATGAGTGTTTTTCGTCATCGTGTATTAATCTAAGAAGCACGGACACGGATACGAATGCAGATATGGAACATGGGGATTTCAAAAAAATGGGGACACGGTGGGGATACGACAATAAAATATATTTTCATACACTTTTGTTTGCTATCTAGATTAATATTACATCCACAAACAATCAATATTAACAAAAAACTAACTTTAATTCTGTTTTTTTTTTTTTTTTTTTTTAAAAAAAATCACTTTTAAAGTAACACTCACGGTTTATATCTTTTTTTTATAGATAACCTATTAAGTATTTAAATCTAAGAAAAAAATAATAAACATTCAACATTCATTAAAAGCACTAAAGAAAATGGGAGAAAAGATAAGTTGGCATGTCCCTAGTGTGTCCTGAAGTGTCCCCGGCATGTCCCTAGAAAATAAATTAATTAAGGGGACACACTACCCCGCCATGTCCGTGTGTCTGACACAGCTACGGCACTTGTTTTGAAGTGTAAGTGCTTCATAGGTATTAATTCATGGTAAATACTCCATATCTAAAGAATTTTATAATGCAATTTTCTCATAAATTTAGAGTAATGATGTAGGACAATTTTAGAAAACTTGGCCTAAGGCTGCCTACAATTGTAATTGTAGTGGGTTTTGGTTATGGGAAGCTTCTAGGGTTAGGGTTTTAAAAGGAAGAAGAATGTTTCTCGTGTTTAGAGATGAATAGGTGTGAAAATTAGTTTGATTTTCAAAAGTGGCAGCTTGTTGGATTTTCAAAGTAGAGGCTATTTACGGGCCCTAAACAATAAGTAATTTAGGGTTTAAATTGTTAGATGGAAGGCCAATATGTAGGAGAAAGTATTAGACTGGGCTAGAGCTTGATTGGGAAGGATTTCCTAGAATAGCACTTGGTATTTCGGCCAAAGAAGGAAGGAAGGAGAAAAAGAGGAGGAGGATGGACAGAAGGAAAGAGGTATTTCATCCTTGCAAGTGTTAAGACAAATTCACCCACACACAAGATAAAATAAGTACCTTCTAGACTGAACCTAGATTCAAATTGTTAACTAAAACCATAATTTGAATGATATATTCTTTTGAAATTTTCTATGAGAGAAAAAATAATTAAATATCTTCTTCTGTATCTATAGAACCAGTTTGAAGTAGATAGATTAGTGAAAAAAGTAACTGACAATGTAACTCTGCAAGAAAATAAAAATACCGAATTTTAATAAGATCATTATAATCTGAAAATAAGACTTACTTTAATACAGATGTAAGACCCAAGGAAATTGCAAGGATATAACCATCAAGATGCTGAGAACCTGATTCATTAAATAAATAAATAAAACCAACTGCATCAATGTAACGCCATTATAGGTCAATACTCCAAATTCTTGTTCTAAGCTGAAACACACACACAAACAAACAAAAAAAGGGTATAATTCTTGGCAACCCTCAGAAAGGAGATAGAATGCTTCTGAGACATTTCTGTTAACAATACTCCCATAGTGGATTTATGTGTAAATCATTCACTTAAAAGGCACCACAAAAAAAAAAAAAAAAAAAAAAAAAGAGAGAGATTATTTCCAAGTTAAAACACTGTATGCCAAATGCAATCATGTCTCCAAGCAAACATCAACACTAAATTTTTTTACAGAACCTATTTGTCCTATGGCCCTGTCCCTTCACAGCCTGGTAGTTGCATGAGTCAATCCTTACATACAAAGTAAGGTTTTAATAATGGGCATCAAGGACCAAAATGCACAACTTGAATTGGACAAGAGCTCTGCAAAGGCAACAGATGGCAGAATCAAAATGCACAACTTCAATGTTTTTTAATTATTCATTTGAAGTTGACAGAAGCTCTGCAAAGACACTTTATCTTAACCTTTTTAGCCTTCTTAAATTGAACCATGACCCCTGCAACCAGATTCAGATTAGTTTACCAAGAAAAGACTGAGAGGCAAAATTTATCATATCAAGCGCTTAGAAGTGGAGGCATATAACAGAAGGCATCAAATTTGACCCAAACGGTAATACTGAGTCTCAGAATAGTGATTATGATGCAATCTATGTTCTAAAAAATTCTGAAATTTAATAATATAGAAAATAACCAAGAAACCAATTTATCAACCCAAATTTAATGGAAAAGAAAAAGCTATTAGAATCAAACAAATTGCAATTATGCAGTGACAGCATGAATCACATTGTCAGTCTCTTTTCAGCATTGCAGGAATAAGAACTGAATATAAGAACATATCAAATATATAAACCTTGTTGAAGAAATTGAAGCAGCTGATTGAGAAGCAGTGGTCCCACAAAACCCATACAATCATTAAGCACCTGCAAAAAAAGTTATAATTTATCCAGTAGGAAAAGCATGAAATCCAAAGGTAATTGAGATGAGATCCTAGGTTTTAGCATTTGAAAGAATCCCACTCTTTCAAGCTTCCTTAATAGGTTCATTAAGTGATGAATCTCAATAAATTTCATATATTTAATGACCAGAGCATGTTATCTCTATAGGCAGCCATCAAAGTATTAGAATTGATGCATGTACTAGAAATATTTAATATCAGTTCTCTTCTTCAACATTGGCACTCTGGAAACAAGTAGAGACCATTCCATGTCCACCCATGTTGAGGGGGTCTAGTTTGGATGCTTCCATTAGAATCCACCATATTTGCATCAAAACAAGTAAAGGAACAAGTGAATTATAACTTCTTGCTACAATAGCTTCTTCATCATACCCTTCTACATGGCAAACTTCAACACATCACAATCGCAAATGCACCCAGAAGACTGTCATCTCCTTGTCTTGCAAGTACAACAAAAAGAATACAACGAACAGAGAGGAAGACAAACAATGCAAATGACATTGCAAAAGTTAAGGTACCAAGATTGAAAAGTCTACCAACACTAAACTTGATCATTATACAATGATATCATTTCTACTTATCTTTTTTTTAATAAACAACAGCTTTTTTTAAAAACTACATGTATTATAAATTAGAAATGGCTTTAAGAATCAAAACTCACAATGCATGACATGTTTCACGAAAACGCATATTTAGATTTTACACAATCCTGCTGTCTGGGCAATGATGTAAGGCCCCGTTTGTTTGGAGAGTTAGAGGGGGGATTGGGATTGGTAGTGAGGTGGGACCTACTAGTATTGTGTTTGTTTTGAGAAATGGGGAGGAGATTGATAGTGAGCTCCAGATTATAAATTCCCTTAAGGAGGGGATTCGGATGGGCCTCCAAGACTTGGTAGTAAAAAAATAGTCCGCTGAACTAGAAATTTTTTATTCTATATATATATATTTTTTTTTTTTTGACTGGTTGGCCATTTTATTTTATTTTTTTTGAACATTAATGCTTAATTTTTTGTATTTTTTGTTAAGTAAAAATCATTATTTTATTTGTTTTATTTTTTTCTGGAAATTTTTTTTTATTTTTTATTTTTTTAAAAATTTTTTTACAAGTTAGGCATTTTTTTAAAACATTAATGTTTAATGTTTTTGTATTTTTCTTATTTGTTTTATTATTTTATATTTATTTTATATAAAAATAATTTAACAATCCCTGCATTAACAACTATCATCAAAACAAACACAATTTTACTTAATCCCCTCATTATCAATCCCCTCCATTCTACCTTTGAAAACAAACGGGGCATAACTTCAGGATGAAATCTTAGCACACCGCAATTCGCATGCCTTTTCTTTCATGGAATCTAGTACAACCATCTCCTCCCAACACTTGATAATAATTAACAAGGCACCTTGAATTTGGGTCTTCCATGTTAAAGTTTGAATCCCAGTATAGCAAAGCTATAAAGAGGTCCAAAGAGGGCAGGCATTGTCTCTAGCACTCAATCTTGCTGAACCATGGAATACCAAAGATGCAAAACTACGCCAGTATTTAAAGTACCTCGCCTATCTGCTCGACATGACCCTCATCATTTACTGCAATCCATAAGAGATCTAAAAATACCTCTTCCAAGGGGTGCTTCACTAACCAAATATCATACCCAAAGCTACCTATATACCCACACCACAACTATGAAGATAATGGCCTTGTTTGGTTTGGCTTTGGGAAAAAAAAATTGGAAAAATTTTTTGAAAATTTTGTTTGGTTTGTAATTTTTCTCAAAAAATTTTCAAAATCACTTTATCTCTCTTACACATTAATCAATCACTTTTTCTCTCTCCTCTCTCATTTTCAATCACTTTTTCTCTCACATACATCTACTCAATTACAACAAAATATCAAATCATTCCAAACTCCCAAACTCCAAAACTATTTTCAAAATATACAACCAAACAAACTACAAAAATTTCTAAACTCTCTTTCCAAAATATTTTTTGAAAGCTTTTCTCCCAAAGTCAAACCAAACAAGGCCAATGTGTTTCAAAAATTCATCTAAATACCTTTCCAGAAACCCGCCCCATATAATGCCCTCCACTCCTCTCTTACTTCTCCCCCCTTGCCAAGAAAAGGAAAAAGTTAATAATTATGATCTCCAACTTATTTTTCATCCCAAATACTTCCCATAATTATTCTTCTTTTTTATCTTTTGCATCCAATTGCATATAGTCACCAAACTCCACCACACTTAAAATGCTAAATTTTGCTAACATGGACAAGGGCAAAGATAATAACCTTATCTCCCTTCCCTATTTCTGCAACTCTTCCTCTTTGACAAAATCAAATTGATTTGAGTCTTCTTTAAAAGCAAAATATCTTCTTACCAATCAAATGAAAAACAACACAAATAAAATTTTGACTAATTATTCTTGTTTTACTTCACCTATCATATGCTACACAATCAGCAGTTTAACAGGAGAAATACAGAAACTAAAGGTAACGAAAAAAGAAATAATTCATTATTTCGAAAGTGAAAATAGTCATAAAAGTTACTTGAAAGCACACACTTGTCCAGGTAGCGTAGCCAATCAAAAGGAAAATAGCTACAATCAAAAGAGGCTCAAAGAGGATACAAACACACACCCACATAAGTGCATATATTTCAATAACCAACGATGGAAAAGGTAAAAGAGCAACAAACTTTTTCTACAAGTTGAGGATCGTAAAATCAATTCATTAGGAAGAGGAGGGGGGGGGGAGGAAGGGGAGGGAGGTCTCACAAGTTAGCAACACATTGGTATAGACTAAAAAGGTATTGGTGCAGCATTTTTATTTTTCATTTTGTTCCTATTTTGGCTATCTAGCAAATAAAGGAGGAAAAGACATCTCAATATAAATTTATCCAACAAAAAAAAAAAATCTCAATATAATATTACCTTTAACGCACCTAGACGTAGATATGGCCATCCATACGCAGTAAATATTGCTCTAAAGAAGGAAGGATGAGAGCAGTTATTTCTTTGTTGAGTTTGCCAAGAGCTTAGCAGCGTATTAAGGCTGGAAGAAGGATCCATATCATTGGGTAGCTGAAGCAAATCTTCAAAGTCAAGCTGCTTTATCACGCCTTGTTCCATTACAGAATTGATAGATTTGAATGTCATGAGATGCCAAACACCATGACCAATTGCCTTTTGTAACCAAGTAAAACAGAATCCATTAAGAGCAGGAAAGAAAGAGCCATGCCATTAATATTTAAGCTTTACTTGTACCATTTACACATGCAACAATTATGTGATTGACTTTGCATCTGATAATCACCATTGGATACAGCTTGAAAATAGGTGAGATACAAAAACTTACAAATAAAACTCACCACAATCTTCTTAATGGAAACCATTACAATAATCTGAACCACTTTTGTGAACAATGGCAAGACCAAATCCAATATGCATGGATTAGGCGTGATGTATGATGCAAAAGAAAAAAATAACATTTTCATGACCAAAATACTCATATTTGACCATAAAATACATATGTATGTGTGCTTTAGTAACTAACGGTTTATGATCCTCAGTGAGTTGTTAGTAGAAAAATTGGCTTCAATGATTTTGTAGCAAATCAAAAAGAAGAATACTGGACGATGAGATTGAAGTGTTATTACCTTTTTTGATCAACAAAAGATTCTTTACACAATGGATAAAAAGTAAGCCCTAGCTGTGTTAACAACCAACTCCTCCAATAAATTAAGCTGTTAGGATGTAACACAACTATTTATGTTACTATACCCCCTCACTAAGTGGAGAAACTCTTTAGCCATGAGTGGGTCAAACACACATATTTATTATATTTATCAAATATGCAATCAGGTCTATTTCCTCCAGAAGTTTAAGCTAAAGAGAGGGACCAAGTCAAGAAGCCATATTCATATGCTTTTCTAAGTGCATTAAGGTAAAATGTATTAGAATTGGCAAATGAAACATTCCGTCGAACATTGTAACTATGAAAGAGAGAAGAATTTGAGGCAGTATTAATAAGATTTTAAAAGATAAGAATTCTAAGCATCCTACTTTATATGGCACAACAATTATTTTGGCCTTGTTCAAGATGTGTTGGGTGTTTCCAACCGACATAGCTGATTTTTAGTGTAATTGGAGGGAGGGAAAATTTACAAGATAAGAAATTTCAATTTCCCACCATTACCAATCCCAAACCTCAAATAGCTTATTAGTGTTTGTTTAGGTAAAATCAAACTTATAGAACGAATACAATTTCATTCCCTTTTATATTAATTAAGTAAATTAATTACAAGGGAGGCCCTAAGGCATAAAATCAGGAAACAGCTAGTTACAGATACGGTAAATATAGAAATAAATATTCTAACACTCCCCCTCAAACTGGTGCGAAGATATCTCTCATCTCCAGCTTGTGAAGAATATCATTAAACGGTTTACTTCCAACCCCCTTTGTGAGGATATCAGCGAGTTGTTCACCAGACTTCACAAATGGAGTACATAGTTTGTCACTAGTGAGTTTCTCCTTGATGAAGTGACGATCAATCTCAACATGCTTTGTCCTGTCATGTTGAACTGGATTGTGTGCTATGTTGATGGCAGCTTTATTATCACAATATAGCCGCATGGAATCTATCTGATCTATCCTTAGGTCACTCAATAACAACTTGATCCACAAAAGCTCACACACACCTTGTGCCAAGTCTCTAAACTTTGCTTTTGCACTAGACTTGGCAACCACATTCTGTTTCTTACTTCTCCAAATAACCAGATTCCCTCTAACAAAGGTACAATACCCCGAAGTGGACCTCCTATCAGTTACTGATCCTGCCCAATCTGCATCCGTATAGGCTTCTACACTAAGATGATCATGTTTGGAAAAATAAAGGCCCTTTCCAGGAGAAGATTTTAAGTATCTCAGAATCCTCATAACTGCCTCCAAATGTATTGCATAAAGAGCATGCATGAACTGGCTAACTATACTAGCTGCACTAGCAATATTAGGACAAGAATGGGATAAGTAAATGAGCTTACCCACTAACCCTTGATAACCCCCCCTATCGACAGTTGCTCCTCCAATATCATCACTAAGTTTCTAATTAGGCTCTAGAGGAGTATCACAGGCTTTGCTTCCAAGCATCCATGTTTCTTTCAACAAGTCAAGGACATATTTTCTCTAACAAATGAAAATCCCATTGGATCTGACGACTTCAATACCCAAAAAATACTTTAGGTTTCCCAAGTCTTTGATCTCAAACTCATTTGCCAAATACTTCTTTAGCAGAGGAATTTCCTTAACATCATCCCCTGTAAGCACTATGTCATCCACATACACAATGAGAGCTGTCGTCTTACCATGGGAGGAATGGTTAACAAATAGAGTATGATCAGCCTGACTTTGTTTGAAACCATACTTCACCATCGCTTGAGTAAATATCTCAAACCAAGCCCTTGGAAACTGTTTGAAACCGTATAGTGACTTTCGAAGTCGACATACCTTCCCCTTTGTCGAAAGATCTTCAAAACCAGAGGGAATGTCCATATACACCTCTTCTGCTAGGTCACCATGGAGGAAAACATTATTCACATCAAACTAGTGAAGTGGCCAATCCAAATTAGCTGCAAAAAAGAGAAGTACCTAGACAGAATTCACCTTCGCAACTGGAGCAAATGTCTCTTGATAGTCCACCCATATGTCTGTGTAAAACCCTTTACCACAAGTCGAGAATTATAACGCTCAACTGAACCATCGGCTTTGTGTTTTACTGTATACACCCATTTGCATCCCACGGTTCATTTACCCTTAGGTAACTCAGTCAAGTCCCAAGGGCCATTCTTACAAAGTGCTTTCATTTCCTCAATCATGGCAAGTTTCTACTCAATGGTAGCGAAAGCATCCTGAAAATGATTAGGTATACTCACAGAAGAAATGTTGGACACAAAGGCTCTATATGAGGACAACAAATGAGAGTAAGACAAAAAAATTAGATATAGGATGTTGAGTACAAGATCTCACACACTTTCTCTTGACAATAGGAATATCAAGATGAGTAGTGTCAGGAATAGCAATATCAGTAGACTCAAGAGAAACAAGAGGTTCAAAACTACCTGGACTCTTATCAGAAACAGGAGATGGCAGTGGGTGAGCAGAAGTAGTCTCGTGTATCCAAGTAACTTCTTGTCTGCCTTTGTCCCTGACATAAACTTGCCCTTCCCTGTCCTTGGTGGCATTAGATTCTATTGCTATAGTCTCAGCAATAGGTGGTGCAGGAACAATTGATTCCACCATAGGAGCAACAGGGGCAACAAGAATCTCTTCACACCAAGGCGCCCCCTGAAGGGATGACTGTGGCACCGGAGACAAGAAGTAGGACTGAGACTCAAAGAAGGTGACATCCAAACCACTTACGAAAAGGAGGGTGATAACACTTATATCCCTTTTGAGTAGGTGAGTATCCGAGAAACACACTTGAGAAAGCGAGGGTCCAATTTACCACGAGTAGGGGAATGATTGTAAACAAAACAGACACACCCAAATATTTTAGGAGAAATAGAAAACAGAGACTCAAACCCGAAGAGAACCTGGAGAGGAGCTTGTTTATGCAAGACTAGGGTAGGAAGACAATTAATAAGATAGGCAACGGTGAGGACAGCCTCGCCCCAATAGGACCAAAGCGCACCCATAGAAAAACACATACACCAAGCCATGTCAAGAAGATGACGATTCTTGTGCTCCGTGACCCCATTTTGCTACAGTGTATTGGTGCAAGATGTCTGATGGATAATGCCATGAGTGGAAAAATAGCTCTCTAACCCCGAATTAATGTATTCACCCCCATTATCAGAACGCGGGATCTTGACAACAACCCCAAATTGAGTACAAATCATTTTATAAAAATTTTGGAACATAGAGAAAACCTCACTCTTTTCTTTCATGAGATACACCCAAGTAGTTCAGGAAAAATCATCAATAAATGTGACACACAACACGAGATGGACTCCAAACATCAGAATGTATTAAAGCAAAAGGAACTAAGCTTTTATTAATATTGGGAGCAAAAAAAGCTCGGGTCTATTTTTTGAGTTGACAAGACTCACATTGAAAGTCAGACACATTATTTTTGGTAAAAACAGAAGAAAATAAATGTTGAAGCAGGAAAAAAGAGAAATGACCAAGACGTCGCTGCCATAGCCATAAATTGTCCTTGGTGGTTGGAAACTGGATGGAATGATGAGCTACCATTACGGCCTGATCCAGAATATAGAGACCATGGTCTGCTCTACCACTGCCAATCGTCTTCCTCATGATAAGGTCTTGAAAAAGACAATGATCAGGAAAAAAGTTCACACTACAATTCAAATCCTGAGTAATACGACTCAAAGATAAAAGATTAACAGAGAAATTAGGAACGTGTAGAACTGAAGAGAGAGGAAAGGGAGGAGTGGCACGAATTAAACATTTCCCAGAAACAGAAGACATAATACCATAGGCAATCAGAACTTTGTATTGGCCTGAAGAGGGCTTGTAGTCGAAGAAAAGATCTGAAGATCCAGACATATGATTTGAGACACCAGAATCAATAATCCATGGGATAGACTTATGGGATAGAAAGCATTGGGAAGAGAGGCTAAGTTACCTGATTGGGCAAATGAAGAAGAAGATGATGCACCTAGAGGAGTAGTAGATGATCGGCGGTCCAACAAGTGATGCACAACATTCTCAAACTCAGAAGAAGACATGCCAGAGACACCATCAGAGGACTGGCCAACTGAGGCTGAAGGGGAATCAAGTATATCAACTGCACTGGACTGATGGGCCCATGGATTAAAGCCACGTCCTCTAGACTAGCCTGACCGGCATCCTTTAGAACCAAACCGATCACCTCGACCTCCAGATGGAGCTCCATGAAGCTTCCAACAGGTCTCACGAGTAAGTCTCAGCTTGTGGCAGTAATCACAGAACAAAGTGTCCTTTGTAGAAAGAGTAAGAGAAACGCAGGCAGACTGGTCCCATCTCGAGAAGGAACTGAAATTACGGCAGAGCGTTTTGGAGAAGCAGGTGACATCATAGCAGAACGACGACTCTCCTCATTCTGTACATAAGCAAAGGCCTCTTGAAGAGAGGAAAGAGTATCCATGCCAAGGACACGACCTCGAACCGGATCAAATTCCATATTAAGACCCCAGAAACTTGAAGACCCTCTCCTGTGCAATAAACTTCATGTAGTCAACGAAATCAGTAGTGCAGACCGATTTATAGTCCTGCAGGTGATCAAGACGTTTCTAGCCATTGTTAAGAAATGTGAAGGACTGAAGAACAGTTTGCTCCCCCTGTACGGAGCGCTCAATGGAACTCCGCAACTCAAAGGTCTGCGAAAAATTGCCCTTGCGGTAATAGGTGGCAGCCACAACTTCCCACACATCCTGAGCAGTCTCCATGGACAGGTAGCCTTTACCAATATCTAGAACCATAGAATGAATAAGCCACCCCATAATCAAGGAGTTAGTAATCTCCCATTAGTCATAATTAGGATCATTGAGACCTGGTGGTTGAACCCTTCCATCAACATAACCCATCTTTCCCCTGCACTTCAAAAAAAGTGTTAGACTCTGCGACCATGCTAGATAATTCTGACCAATAAACAACGAGGTGGTGATTTTTAGGCTATGATTGTAGTTTTTGGATTGAGTAGGCATGACGAGGCTCTCCACTTGGGGTGGCTGGATATGAGTGGTGGATTCACTAGTCATTTCGGCCATCTGAGTATGCTACAATCTCAACCACAACCAGTAGTAATCACAACTATGGGAGGAAAAGAACAACCAAATAATGGCAATCACTGACCACTATAGGACCATCAAAATCAAATTACTGGGGCCATCTATTGACCCAAAAAAACAAAACAAATAAAAAAAAATGCAGGGAAAAACAACCTCCAATCAAAACAAGATATATATATTTTTTTAGGAATGTAAGGATTAGTATATATCACAACCTAACCTCACCAAGACATGCAGTGAGCCAACGAAGGACAGAGGGGCTGCTGACTAGTGTCGTCTAGTCCTGGGTGAACTCCAGCAGAAGGCGGCTGAGCCTGGATGACCTCCGACCAGCGTCGTCCTGGCCTGGATGACCTCCGACTGCTGTCAGTTGGCCTGCTGCTGCGTGCGCAAGCCCTAGACAGTCAAAGGTGTTGCCGAAAAATGGTGGGCAAGGGTCGGCTGGGTATAGGTGTCGCCGGAGTGGTGGTGGATGGTGGCGGAAGAAGCTGGGTTTAGGGTGTAGGCTCTGATACCATGTTTGTTTAGATAAAATCAAACTTAGAGAATGAATATGATTTCACTCCCTTTTATATTAATTAAGTAAATTAATTACAAGGGAGGCCCTAAGGCATAAAATCAGGAAACAACTAGTAATAGCTAAGTACATCTACGGTAAATACAGAAATAAATATTCTAACAATTAGAATCAACCAAACCTTTTCTAATTCCTTTAAGTTCGTTGATTTGCACCAAGTTCCCTTGGCTAGTACCATAGCATCCAAGTAGCTCAATCACTCGGGCATCACTAATTGAACTCCAAAGAATTGAAGCTAGTTTGTGACATGAGGTTGATTAGGTTGCGAGGCTCAATTTTCCCAACCTCGAACACCAAGCAGGCCACCAATTCACCTACAACATGCCTCTCCATTCCTCATTTAATGCAAAGCTTCAAGCCATTGCAAGAGCTTGGCCAATTTCCAAAAACAATGGAATTCAAAAGGCTCTCAGAATTGCAAATTTTCAACTTCAAAACAACAGTTCCACACCTTCATCTAACCCCTCCAATCAAACAGAGACAGGGCTGGGTGTAGGGGTGGTTAGGGAGGGGGGAAGGGGTAGTGGAGGAGGAGGAAGGGTGTGGCAAGGTGGCGAGAAAGGAGGAAAGTATGGTAGGCAGGAAAGAGGGGGTGGCGGGGCAGGGAAGACAGGGTGGTAGCAGCGGTTGGGGGAAACAAGGGTATAATTGTCTTTTTTGTATTGTAACTTAACTTTAATCTTCTCTAATTTGAAATGGGTTCAAGAGGTTTCACCCTGCAAGTTCAAGGTGAAAGCTCCTGGACCCAATTCAGAATGCAAGATCTAACATTGTGGAAGGAAGCAGATCTTCTCTAAGGATGCAGATCCAATGATGTGAAAATAACATACCACTATGGATGCAGGTCCTGGTAGAAGGAGTAAAGGACACATGTAGTATCTGACAAATAGAATCATACTTAAGTTTGAATTACTTTATCTGACAAATATAAAAATTAAGATTCCTTACAAAGAAATACCTGTATTAATTGCTTTCCTACATACTAGAAAATTCTAATCACTCATCAGATTCAAATATCGGTCTCTAAAACCCAAGCATCCAAATTGGTGTAGAAATAGAGGCCTTACCATATACAAGTCTATGCATAATTCTGCATAAGCTGTCCTTAGACAACCTAAAAGCACTCAAACACTCCAAATGCTCTTACTTCTAGGAGACATCAAGCATAACACATTATAGTGCCTCTCCATTCTTAGCTTCCTCCAAAGAGGATAATTACTAGAACAGAAGATTTGCGAATCCGAAAGAGGACTTTAAAGGTTTTGTTTCAACCATCCTCAAATCCCTCAAACTCAAGTCAAGGTTTCAACACTTAACATTAATGACTGAAGATCTGTTCAAGAGCAGGCTATCAGAGCCCATAAGATAAGATTGTAATACAATGAAGAAGAGAAACTACAAAATCTGTACTACAGAAAAGTGGAAAAATAGAAAGGTACATAGAATGTAGCCCTTTCTTTATGAATTTTATTCTACATTTTGGGTCTAGTTTTTAAGTCTTAGAATTTGCATCTGCAATGTGCATCAGAAAACAGGTCCCTATAGAAATTTGCTACTAGGGAAATAAATTTTCAAACTTGATAAAAGGTTTCTCATATGGCTTAACAATATATGTGTTGCTAAACTTTTACTTTTTTTGGGTGAATAGCTAACTTTTACTTCAACTTAACCTATGAATTTAAGGAAAGGTGTCCCCAAAAAAAATACAAATGCAAAGACAGCTTTGAGAAAACTTCTAAAAGAATTTATTTTTTTAAAAAAATAATAATAAAAAAAAATAAAGGAAGAAGAAGAAGAAAGCAAAAGTACATACGGAATCCTTAAAACGACCTTCTTCAATGTCCATGCCACAGGAGAGAAGTGGCTCATCCACAGAACTATATTTTCTGCAAGTAAATGCATCAAATCTTATAAATCATAATTACATTAGTCAATATGAAAACTACACAAGGAATGATGATTAAATAAATTTACACATGCTAAAATGCTAAGGTAACTTTCAAGTTTCAACAATCACATACTAATTGAAAATTTACCAACAACCTAAACATAAACCACACAAGAGAGAAAATGTACTTATCCAAAAACAAAAGGGCAAGAGAGAAAAAGGTTCATAAAGGAAACCAACCAGTGTTTTTTTTTTCCGTAGTGTTCAATTGTAAAAATAAGAATAGATTGCCAAAAAAAGCAACAACTTGATCCACAAGGTTCTAGTATTCTAAGGGACGGTCTAATAAAACTGAAAAAAAAAAATAGCTCAGAAACATTTAGTGCTAGATTATTAGAAACAAGTACCTTGGTATATAACATTCAAAGGCAAATTTTCAATTCAAATTCAGTTTAAATATTACCTTTTGATGTAGTGAAATATGAGAGAATCATGAAAATCTATCAGCTAACCAGAGTAAAATAAGAAGCATGTTGCCCAATTTACCCAGTTATAATGAGATTAATGGCAATGATTATGAAAAAAATGAAGTACAAAAGGGAAGAAAAAAAAACTCCATGTCAAGAAAATATCCATTCACACCTCTGACTAAAAACAGAGTCCACTGTTTACATTGGTACTACTAAATATTGGAAGGTGACTAAACACATCAATATTCTAATGTTATGATTATGAAAAAATTTAAGTACAAAAGGGAAGAAAAAAAACTCCATGTCAAGAAAATATCCATTCACACCTCTGACTAAAAACAGAGTCCACTGTTTACATTGGTACTACTAAATATTGGAAGGTGACTAAACACATCAATATTCTAATGTTAATACTAACATTACTCAATAGGTCACACTTTTTACTTTGCATATACAGAAAATAAAATCATGAAGACGTGGCTTTAACTGATTTATTAGAATTTAGATCCCTAGGTTCCTCTTGGTTGTATCACTCATTCTTTTTATCTATATAATTGTTCTTTCTTCTATCTTTAATCAACTGTGTGTTTCCTATTCAGAGTACCGCACTAAATTATAATGTACAATGCTCCCATACCATGATTACGGTTTCTTGCCTAATTCCATGTGTGTAATCTTCACATTAGACGCTCAGTATTACAGTTAATATTGTCCTAATAATACGACTTGTATGTCTCAAAAAGTAACCAAAGAATTAAACACTTAATAGGTGCAACCAGAATTGCACGTTATATATTTTTAGTACAAGTTTTTTTTCTCAAGAACAAGAGATTATAAGAACGGATAACAAAATGACACTACCTGCTTGTGGGAGATGTCCGCTTTATTCTGATAATGTTAATGCAGATGCCAAACAGGATATCCACTGAAAGAACACAACTCTCTTTAAGACATCTTAAAGCCTGCCACATAAAACTTCCAATTCAAATGAATATATCCAATACACAGTTTGAAGCACATATACTTGATATCTGAGGTAGCTAAATCAAGAGAATTAACCAACAAAGAAATAATCAAATTTTAGTAACTAAGAAGAGTCAAAAAAGTGTTTTCAGAATATTAATTTCAATCAAGACCTAGAAGGCCTTATTTCCAATGGGTTTTATGCAATGGATACTATAGATTTGATTGCAAACATTAATATTGTTGTATTTATTGAGATTGGTTCGCTTTACACTTGATTTAAACATTTTAGAACGATCCAAAATCCAAGCTATCATATAATAATAAAAACCAACAATGCAAACTTATACCATACAAATTTATTTATTTCCTCTTTGGCTTAATTGTTTACTGCACACATCATGTAGAAAATTTGAGATATAGGTCCATTGCAAATGAATCACTACTAAGTGCCTTCGAAATCAACAGGTGCACATGATTTCTTTTAACAAGTGACGTGTATTATATATGTAAAGAAATAGCCAAAAGGTCATAACCTTTGAACATAAAGACTATAAGAGATCAAAAAAGCTCAACATGAACTCTTCTATAAAATCTACACGAGCAAAAGAGGATTCACAAAACAATCTTTTACACCAAAAGTGAAAGGTATGCAATATACATAGCTTTTCACACCTCCAAACTGTCTCTTCAAAGTTTGCATATTCATTTCTCTCCACAAGCACCACATTACACACAAAGCGCTACCATCCATTCTTTTTTCTCTCTCCATCCTATGTCCGCATCCCAAAACTCGAATAACTTAAGAATGGAAACCAGCATCAACCAATGAATATCAAAGTAGAAAATAGAAGACACCATAACTCCAAGGCATCGTCACAATGAATTAACAAATTGGATACTGTCTCCTCTACTATACGGCACATGTAACACCTCTCTAGAAGTCCAGATCCTCTCTCTTCATCAAATTATCAATAGTAAGAATGGACTCTAAAGAAGCCATACAAACAACGAAATGCAACCTCTGTTGGGACACCAAATTTCCAAACAACCTGAAGTGTTATCCAAAGTGCCCCCAGTAGATTGTTGGAACAAACAACTGCTCAAAGTGATTAACCTTTAGAAAGGGTGCAAGTGGAACTTAAGTATTTATACACTGAACAGGAACCCTTCGTGTGTGGACAGACTCCCTTGCACAAGTAAATCAAACACATGGATGTAGCACAATTATATGGTAGGCAGTGAGATTGACCAATTACTATAAAATCTTAACTTGTTATGCTATGTTTGGTTCACTGGAATGAAAGTGGAATTGAATGGAATGCTCATTCCTTAGCCTTCCTACAAAATGACCATTCACTTAAAAATACAATGGTGAATGATGATTCTATTTGCAATGTATTTTCATCCTTTTTTTAGTGAACCAAACATGAGAATAGACATTATGATGGAATGATCATTCTATTCCACCATCATTCCAATGAACCAAACACTAACTTAGAGAAAATATATAACTTTCAAGTATTTATATACTCAACTTGGATAAAAGGGATCTTAACATATACAAACAAATCCTATCATACTTACTTAACAATCGAAGCAATAAGAAACTCAAAAACAAGACCCCAAATGAACGACAGAGGAGAAATTTAACATGGCATCTCATTCTTGTTATGCAACAGAAGCTTCTTTGATACAACAAATCAGATGGTTACTACAAAGATTGGGAAAATGTGGCTTCAAGTAGCAAAAAAATATACCTCCTGTGAAGAAAAAGCTGTTTGCAGAAAAGGGATTCCCAATAATGGTTTCATGACCCACCAAAAGCATAAGATCCGGTTGCATAAAGTAGCAAACCAGTTGTTACAGTTTGAGATGAGTAGAATGGTAACCTACAGTATGTGATACAATGGAAACCAGAAGCAACATCTCAGAATAGAAAAACGAAGCTCTCAAGTTCAAGTTTCATGGTACTGTTGCTACTTTATAAAAGCTTACCCATATCAAGCATTGAGAACCTCTAAAAAGCCAGTCATGATATGGACTATTGTAACCATTAAGTGCTTCCTTCAAACCCAAAGCCATGTCAAAAAATGCCACAAAAGCTCCAAGAGCAGGTATAGCACGCAGAAAAACCTTCTCTAAAAAGTATATCTGCATAATATTAGTCAACCATTAATTCATAGAAGAACTTTCTTCATTCAAAAAAGCATAGGCAAACCCTTCCTTGGTAATTTTTAAATGAAATAAACTAATCAACTACACGGTATAACATGGAATATTTGTTGCATGGTTCAGAGATTAAATAGTAGCAAATGTTGATGAAAAAAAAAAAACATGCAGATGCTAAGAAACACCCTCAAAATTAAAGAAAGTCAATAGACCAGTAACATACTAATATTTTGGTCCCAATAAAAACCAGAATCAAAGTGGAAACAGACAAAGGTTATTAGCAAAGGAAGGGAAAATAAAAACAAAAGCAAAAGAAGAAAATGATAAGAATATGGTTCATGCATTGTAACTTACAATTACAACATTTATAACTTATGAATACAAAGTGTCTTATATTACTTGGGTATTCAAATTCTATCAATTATCAAGTGCCACCCGATATATGATAACGGAAACAAGAGCTTGTAGCTTTCTCTTGTTCTTTTCTACCACAATGTCTCTCCTCCTCTCTTCTTTGTTCTTTCTGTCGTTCTCTCATACACCTTACTTTTTATATTTGATTAATCATAAAAGAATCAAGTGGAACAAATTTCAAAAATTAACTAGCATCACTGTCGTGGCCAGTGGGAAAGTGAAAGAGAAATCTTGATGAAAACCAGCCATCCTCACACTAGATTTTCCAGAGACTAAAAAACACCAGAAAAGACTCAAAACTTTATAATAGCAACACTGGAATCATTTAGCTAAAAAGATATCCCCCAAAATCTAGTAAATATCAAATTCGATTTTGGGAATACACATTGCTTTTCACAGCAAAAGTCAAAGTAATGCTTACTCTAAAAGGCAAAGTAAGTACTTCTAAATACAAACCAAAGGGTACATCCTCAATCAGACACAGTTGTTGAGATTGAGAACAGAAATGTGAGATGTGCAGTGTGCTGAAATTACTAATTTTTATCAGCAAGTTTCGCAGGAGACAAGATAGAAGAAGAAGACAATAGAATTACCAAACTCAAGTGATTGTTGTATCATATTCAAACAGTGCTAAACTTTCCCAGAAAGCAAACAAAGGTGTTCATAATGACCTACCCTCCCAGTTCCTCCGGCAGTCCTTTTAGTAATTCCAAGTACAGTGATCATAACCAAAGTCATTATATTGATTCCAAAACCTAGCACCGTAGAAACTGTTAAAGGAAAACATATCATAACTACATATAATTTAGTGTTCAAGAGCAATGCAAAATCAATCATTAAAATAAAATATAAAAAAAAAGGATATATGTTGCTGAAACACTCTGAGAATCCATTTCCATCCCAAACCTGAAAACCAGAGAGAAAAAATGACTATATTTCCAATAATATCACAGAAAAATCATGTGTACTCAACAATTCAAAACCAGATTGTTATGTGTTTGTGAGCTCATTAATGAATGAAACACACAAAAAGGTAGTACGCCATATAGCAATAAAACTTGTATTAGACCCACTTCAGTAGTTCAGTGAAGTTGATTACTTTCTCAGGTCTCAAATTATGGGGAATTTCAAATTGGAAATTGTTAGGTTTTTTTTTCTTTCCATGCAGTCTGAAGAAACCGGTATAGCCTTTTTCTGCTTGGCTTGTGAGAAAATAGAGAAAATAATTGGGTAATGTTATATTCGTTATCACTGTTAAAATTCAAAGACTCAGTCAAGGTGGACACCAGAAGGCTTTATGGAGTCTAAACTAACAAAAACCGAGGTCCTCATATTTAAATTCCTCCTTTCTTCTTACATTTTCTAGAGAAACCAATATAACCTTTACACTCTGTTTGGTTGCTGAGAAAATTTAATCAAGCAAAGGGGAAGAAACAAAATTGAGGTGCAACTAAGTGCAAACCCAAGATTTAAAGGCTCGTATCTGTTCGTTTTAATGGTGTTTTCTGATCAACCAAACGGAACGTAAAATTGGGTCTTGCGAGAATGATTGAAGAGAGAAAATCACAAAACGATGTGTTCGAATGTTCAGATTTGAAAGGGAAAAAAAAAATGAAGAAGAAGAAGAAGAAGCGTACATAGGGAGAATTAGGGCAAATGAGGTTCATGAACCCCATGCCTGTGTTCTTGCGAATGCCACAGCCAAAGAGAGTATAGACTATGACTACGACGGAGAAGAGAGAGAGTGGCACTTCGATATTGCATGGACTGCCTCGGATTGTCAACAAGCATTCATCAGTAGTTCACCAACTTATTTTTGGTTAATTAGACTCTGCCCCTTAAAAGTATTACTTACTATTTTTTCATTAAAAAATGCCCCAGACCTCAGTAGGGACGGCCCCATTACTTCCACTGTTTTTTGATTGGTTCAAAAAATTTTATTTTTTTTCTTTTTTAGTCTTATTCTCAAAAAATTTTATTTTTTTTCTTTTTCAGTCTTGTTCTCAATGCCTTCCACGTAGAGGTGGGGGTGTTGGGGTCACCCCCACTAGGGGTCCCCAGCAGTGTTGTTTTTCATTTGGAGCCAACTTATCTCCGGTTCGAACTAGGTGTTGTCAGAAACTATGAAACTTTATTTTGATAATCTAAACTGTTTATTTTGTAAAATAATAAATATATTTTTAAAAAAAATACCAATCTAATAATCGTAGCATCATCATTTCATAACATTTATTCATCTTTAAAAAAATAAATGGTAACACATTTGTCGGGGTGTCTCTATTTACACACCACCTTTCATTTCAAGCCACACCATTAATTGGTTTAATTTTTATTATAATATTAACTTTATGCAAAATGACCACAAAGTACAGAAGGCTATAATACACACTTTTTATAAAATTACCATAAAGGACAATAACAAATACAATACATACCAAATATCTCAAACGTTATTTGTGTATCTTCTTTTCTCTCAAGAATCCAAAAATCCTGAGACAAAAACCAAAAATCTTTAAAGAACTAACCAAAAATATACATTAGTTTGACCTCTACCCCGACCCCGATCTCGACCTCGAACTTGAACTCGGCCATGAGTAGAATTTGTTAAAGCACAACATCGTCTTTATGAGGCAGCGGGTGAAATACACAAAGGGTCATCCATTTTTGAAAATGAAACAGAAAACAATAAAGGATAAGCCCGTTCGGAATTACAGAGCCGAACTATTCAAGTTTGTACGACACTCAAATTTCGAACATATTCAACTTATTCAACAAACTAAGTCCGAATAGTTTGCTTAAGTTCAACACTAAAATGTGGAACATATTGTATTTGTTCGATAGAAACATTCTGGACAAAAGGTTAATGTTCGATTGACCAGTGTCGAACGATTTGCAAAATCAAACTTTCATATACAATGTTACTGGTTTGCAAAATCAAACATTCATATTCAATGCTCATGATAATGAAAAATGTACATAAAACCCTTAAATCTAAGCAAAATAATAATTCTCACCTATTGTATCTCTAAAGTAGAGTTGTTTCCACCGACGTCTTTGATAAAACAGAGAATGGAGGAGAATGGATCTTCACCACTGGCATCTTTAATGAAACAGAGAATGGAGGGTGAGATGGAATATCGTGGATGAGATATGTGAATAAGGGTAAATATGGAAGATGTAGGGTGGGGTGTGTGAATAAGGGTAAAGATAGAAGATTGTGGTGTTTATTGAGCAAATCAAATTACTAAAGATGTATAGCGACCCCGGTCTTTTCCCATTTGATTATTGTATCCGGACTTATGTTCCGTGGATTCCGTTGTCATATTGTTGTCGTTGTTGTCCTTTGATTCCTTGTTCTTTGGTTATAGGATGCTTTGGGCAGGTTGATTGCAGGTTGGTTGGGTTTAGAAACCAATACTTGATGTTCAGTTTTTGGCTTTGGTCGCCGAGCGAGCTTCTCTGCTTTCGAGCGAGATCTTTCTTTTGGTTAAATCGCCGAGCGAGCCTTTCTTGCTCGGCGAGGTTGCGTCGATCTTGAACTGAACGCGGTGTTTGTTGGCTCGGCGAAGCTTCCTTCGCCGAGCGAAATGGTTTGTCTTTGGCTCGAGCGAGCTTCTCTTCGGCGAGGTCGATTCTGCTTGTGTTGTCGCTCGAGCGACTGTGTCTTCGCCGAGCGAGCCTGTCCAAAGATTTAAAGGCGGCGGGATTTTAGCGATTTTCATTCTTTTGATCCCAAACCCTAAAGTCCGACTTTTCTTCTTCTCTAAACACCTTTTCCCTAGGTTTGATCTAGTTAGGGTGTGTTTCTACCCTAGTTCCTTTACAAATAAGATAGAGAGTGAGGGCTTTCATTTAATCGGAACAATCTTGGATTTGGAGCACTTTGAGGTTTTGGGCATCATCTTCATCTTCTTCTTTTCGAGCTATATCTTGAGGTAGGGATTTCCTACTCCATTTATCGTTTTAATCCTAAGTATTGGTATTTTTGGTATGTGGGGTAGTTTGGTTAATTTGGGAGAAACCCTAGGGTTTGTCATAGATTAATTTATATAACCAATTTAAGGGAAGATTGTGATATTGGGTAGATTCATGAGATTGGGGAATTTAGTGATTTAATGTTGTATTTGATTAGTTTAAATACTTACCTTGAGGATGTTGAAATTACATGTGTTGCTATAGTAATTTATTGTTTAGAAATAATTGTTTTGGGCTATCGGTGGAGGATAGCCATGATTGTTGTAGACATTGCATGTGGATTAGGCAAATTGAAACTAATCATTTGGTTAAGTTGTTGAGTATAAAGGTTGGAATATTACATTGAATTTATGTATTGATTTATTGTGTATATGACTTTATGTTTATGTGCATTACTTGTGTATGGGAGGAGATAGGGGATGTACTCCACGGTTTAGGGGAAGATGGGGATGTACCTCTAAACCAAGTTAATGATTATGGGAAGATAGGGGATGAACCGGGGTTCGCTTATATGCGCCTATATAGCAGAATCTGACTCATATGCTTATCTAGTTGATATGATACATCACCAAAATGTGTATCGTTGGGAAGTATGGAAGTGGATTTGATTGTGATTGATTCAATACCAACTTGTGTATCTGTTATGTTATATGAGAGGTTTAACTTGATTTGTTATCCTGTTGAATTGGAAAGATTGTTAATAAGAGGTGAAATCCCGTTGAGTTATTTGGGCGGGTTACGAGCCATAATTGGAAGGTGAATTATGCCATAGACAAAGTGTCATAGGCAATGTAGACATTTGTGTCATGAAATTGTAAATAGATTATTTTGTGTTAACCATGTATCGATGCTTTGCTTTAGTTAATTCTTATGCTTGGTTTAGTATTTCTCTCTTGGTGTGGCTCACTATATAGAACTTCATTTTCGTGTTCGGTGGTTCACTACCTCCAAAGACTTAGCTTGTGAGGATTTGGACTTGAAGACTTGTTGTATTTGGTTTAGTTGTTTATTTGAATTATGTAAACATTCAAGCCTAGGGCTTTATTTGTTTTGAGTTAGAACTCATGGAATTGTGTCCAAGTGTTGGCTTGGCAAGATGTAAGCCCGTAGGGCATTTATTTTGATGTTTTATTTCGTAATACTCTGATGATTGAAATAATATAATGTTTTCTGTTAATAAGGCATGTCATGTTTTATATTTAATGGGCTTAATTTTGAGGGCGTGACAAGATGTGTCTTGAGTAGTGGTGTGCTTTGAAATAAAATGTCATGTGTAAATAGAGGCACCCCATTTGTCATCCATGTTTTTTAGAGACACCCGATAAAATTGAGGGTTATGATTATCAGAATGATATAATTTATTTTTTAGGATAATATACACATAGTTCTCTATAAAATGAAGGGTTCGGATTATCAAAACAAGATCCATGATGAATCATATGGGCCTGAATAGCACATTCTAATCTAGATTTAGAAAGGAGTTCTTCATTTTCGTTTTAGCTTTCAATTTTTTTATTTTTTTGTTGATAAGCCCACTTTTATAGATGTGTATGGTATTAGATAGTGATTGATCTAACCTGGTTTCAAAGAGATGATTATTGAAAATATATTTGAAAGAAGTATAAATTATTATTTTAAATAATTTTTCTATCTCACTTTCTCCCTATTCTTCTTATACACTACTATTAATTGCTAGTATCAATTACACCCACCACGGCAACTCACCAAAAATTTTGATGTCGTCGTCGCCAATGAAGTCATGTGCGACCAACAGTGTCAACGGATGTGTGGATAAATAGACAAATAAATGGATAAGGCGAAAGATAAATGAAGATAATATGATATTTTAAATTGTTCTAAAAAGTAAAACTTGAAATAATAGTTCCAAAAAACTTAAATTTAAAATGTTGGCAGAGTGTCTTAATTTATTTTATTTTTTTTAACTCAAAATATTGAGGCTCCTTTAGAAATTTGGTGATCTTTTTTTGCTTTTCAACTTGCTAGTTTCTTTATTAGTTTCTTTTTCAAAAAAAAAAATCAAAAATTGTTTTTAAAAAAAATAGAAACTAATTTGATAAAAATAAATATAAAAAAATATTTTTAAAATTTTAAAAATTATTTATAACCTCTCAAAAGATAGGAAAATGTAAAAATGATAAAAATTTTGAAACAAGTTTCTGAAAACTAAATCAAATATGGCCAATATATTGAGAATAATTTTTTTAATTGAATAATAATTATGATGTATTATGTAAAATTTTAATTAAAATTGCCAAACGAGTTATTAATTCATTTACTTTCAATCAATGCTCAATGTTTGAAACGGAAAATATCAAATACTTTTCATTAAATTCAATGCTAAAAAGTGTCATCCAAATATTGTACAATGTTAACTTAAACTAAAAAATATTTTCAAAATAAGTAAAAGTGCTAAAAAGTGAAATTTAAATTCTCATTCCTTAGTGTAATTTATATTACTTTAAATTAAAGGAATAAAGTTAAAAATGACATTGTTTCGGTGTATTCACTCAAGTCTAAATGAAAACATTTTAACTTTAAATCTTAAATTCTTAACTCTTTATTTAAACATTACGCGTTGTCTTGCAAAGCACTATAGATTGTAATATACACAGTACTATAGAGAATTCAAATTATAAGAAGTGTAGTAATTTTCAATAAAAAAATACATTGAAATTAGTAAAAAAATATATCGTGTTCTTTGTTTTTTTTTTTTTTTTTTTTTCATATGCCTTAAGAACACTTATTAAGGAAACTATTTAAACTTTTTTACTGATTTTAAAAATACTTTTTAGAAAAAATTAGTGAAACATTCATCTTTAACTTTATATAGTAGGAGAATTTCAAAATATATTTTTTTTATTAGGTAACATCCCTTAATGAAATTTCTTTATGATTATATCAAAAAAATTTCAATTTTTTTTTGTAAAATCAAAAAAATTATCTATGTCGGAATTGAAATTTCTCTAAGTCAAATAAAATTTCTCTGAATAGAATTTTCTTTTTGAAAATATTGGAGAATCTTAACTATTATAAAAATATTATATACTATTTATCTTATAAAATCTTAGGGGTTGTTTGGGATGTTTTATATAAGTGTACTTTTTAACTTTTTATAAAATATAAGTTGGGTTAGAAATGATGTGATAGAGAGGTGATGTGACTTAAATAATATGATGTGACTTAAATAAGATATTGACTTTTTGACTTTTTAAACCACTCCAAACAAGGCCTTAATATTAGAGACTTTAAAAAATCCTCAATTACGATATTAAATAAAATCAAAATAAAAAAACTTTAGCATTTGCATGTCAGACAGAATAATGGAAAGATTCGCACGTGCAAGAATAAGCATCTGTTTTACACGTGGCGTGTGAGTGGGGCTTGTACGTGCAGATGCAGTCCCCATTACCCACGTCAATTTCCACTTTGATTTTCGGAAAAGTCCGCGCCTCTGCACCAATTAGACCATTCTTTTTTATTAAAGTTTGGATTTTTATGTTTGGCATAACTTTCCTCTGCGCTATGTTTGGCATAACTTTTCTCTTGGCTATTGTGCTTTGGGAAGATAGGTTTAGGGGTTTTTTTTTTTTTTTTTTTTTTTTTAATTTTTGTTTGGATTAAAATAGTTATAAAAAATAAAATAGGCTTTATAATTTAATAAAATAAAATATCACATTTAATAAGTTAAAAAAGTCAAAAAGTCGATCTCAAACGAGTCTTTTTAATCCCAAACTAAAATAATAAAAAAAAAATACTAAAAAGTCAAAAAATCAACTCACTTTTTCAAATGACCCTATATTAAATTTTTATTTTTTTAAAAATCACACTTGTCTGTTTTAAAGTTTAAAAAATATATAATTAATTATACATTTTTTAATATAATTATATTAATATTTTTAATTGAAAATAATATTTATAATGAGTAGATACTAATATATATATATATGATAACATTATTTATTATCCATATAACTAACAAATTATTGATAAAAAATGCCTTAAGTGTTATGTGAGTTAAAATATTGAGGAATGTAAGTATAATTATGTCAAAAATGTGAGATTAATTGTCTAACTGTATTTTCTTCAAATCTTCAAAAAATAACTTACAATTTACCTTTATTTTTTTTTTGGGGGGGGGGGGAGAGGAAATCACATTAACCTCCCTTAAAATTTGGCAATGATATAATAAATTTCACAAGTTTAATATAACCCTAAAATTTAATTTTGCATAATACTTTATCTTTTTTTCATAAAAAATTTCCTAGTATATAGATAAAAATGCTAATATTAACATCTCTTTCATACTGAAATGCATATTTTATATTATTTATTTTTTTATGTTTTGTTGCCTTTTTTGACTTTTGAAGATTAATAATGTAATTTTAAGCGTGCCAACAAGAATCAATAAATCCTTACTGAAATTTTAATTACCAACTAATTATCAGACAATTGTGTTAAAATTTTTCCAGCCTTAATGAAGAGAACTTTTACTGGTGGCTTCGCTTAGGGGAGAAAATTAAAGATATTGAAAATAACAATAGATAAAAACAATTTCATAAATTGAATTTCATTAAACAATAAGAGCTTACAATGATACTTTCGCACTTCCACAATCTCAAAAGGTTTTATAGCAACGAACTACTGGAACTACTCCTAAGAATTGAAGTGTAGTACAGGAATTGAAGAACTGGATATGTAAAAACTGGAAAGAAAAATATAAAGTATACAACTGGTTTCTGGATCTGAGTCTGGTCCACTTCTGTTGGCCTTCTCTTCTATTTATACCCTCTAATGGTAATCGTCGAAGTGGTCTTCTAACCGTCGAAATACCCTTCCACGATCACTGGTCATGGTCTTGAACAGTTTGCTTCCACTACGCCATTCTTGCAGTTGGACTTCCCTATTGATTTTGAATTTGAATTTGAATTATATGTAATCGTTGGGCCACATCACCTTGCGCCTTTTGACTGCTTTAATACTGCGCAGATCCATTGTTACCAATATAAACTGCTACGTGTCTGTCGCTAACTGGAGACTTGCATTGATTCCCTATATTGCCCTTTACGAGCCACGTGTTAAGCTGCGATTGGCTTATGCAAAATATGTAGCCAACATTAGCCTCCATACTAATATAACTAATACTTGGTAATATTAGTGGATCAGTGTGCTTTGCCCACGTCCTAGGACATGCATAGACTTTCTTGGAAGTGTAACCATCTCCAAGCAATGAAACATTGAACTTCATTAAATTCTCCCTTGCGTTTGAACATTACCTCCACTATCTGTGTATACAAAAGACCTGATACATCTTCAATGGCAAATCAAGCTCTCTCCAGTATTGATCAAGTATACGATGAGGTTTTAGACATTGATGATCAATTTCACAAGAACTTACATGCATTTATAAGCCACATTTATACAAGTTATGCTTTCGCAGAATACGAGCCTTTAGACCAAACATTTGCCAAAATGGATCTTGGAAGCTCTTCATTTGCTTCCAAACCCTTTATATGGAATGAAGCTACCTCTACTGCTACTAAAAATATGGGTTGGGGTGCCTGGCGAACACCAACTCAACCTTAAACAAGAGAGCGGATTCATCACAGAGTTGTTAAATTCAATGACCCTATTGCAATTCCTCATTCTTCGTGGAGCTCCGTCGATTATCCATATGTCCCCTTCGACCATCTTCGTTGCTTCAAAGACAACTTGCGTTCGGCATGGTATACTTCTACCTTGCCAACTAGAATAGTGTGAAAGACCCCGCATCCTATTGAAGCTTTAGAAATCAGCCCCTCATTCTTAGCCAAGAAAGCAAAACTTTGCTCCTCTGACCGGCTAGAGTATGTGAATGAGCCCCAGTTTCCACCTTCCTTTAGAGGGGACCCAACTGTTTTTTTCCTACCTTCCAATCCTAACTGGATTGCGGAATTAAAGTTCCCCCTCTTCGAAAGTCAGCACTTCGCACCCTATCAGGCTCTTGTTCCTTTAACTACTTATCAGCAATATAAGGCCTAAACCTTGCTGCATTTTTCCATTTATCTTTCGAAGTCCTTCAAGACGACACCCCTCATAAGAACATTTTATGGGCTTGTGACATTATCTCTCGAAGCCATATCCTTAATCATGTGGCCCAAATAGAGCTTTATACTTTCCTGGACTAGCTTCCCATGTTGCTCAACTGGCACAAAAAATGCTTCTGCCAGCAGTGCATCATTGAAAGAGGCCTCTACTGCCCCCATTCAAACCCCGTATGAGGCACAGAACCTTCTTGAAGAGTATGAATACTTCAAGAACCAAGATTCAGAGTGCAAAAAAGATGCCAATATGGGTGATATGCATGGGATGAGAGAGATGGATAAAGTTGAGAAAGGTCTTAAGCAAACAAAATTTGAGATGAGGGCCCAACAACTCTTCTACCAAATAAGGGCTCATCAATTAGATAAACCAAATTTAAATAGGCTAGAGGAAAGGCCAGGAAAAGAATATGTATTTATTGAATTTTGTTGGACAAAGTTTCATGACCTTGTAACTCTGTCCATTCCTTATTTTACAAAATTGAGAATGTAACCAACTAGGCTCTCTAAATGTAAATACCTATACCAATAAAATTGATTTTTCATATTCCAACTGTATGGTTAATATGACCTTATCCCTTACTTTGTTCACATAATCTATATACATAACAGCTTTGAAATAACCAATCATGTTTCGAAGCCTGTCTTCCTAAGTGTTTCGAAGTATGGGGTTCGCTTTAAAAGTGACAATATCTATCTTCGAAGGGCTTTGTCTTAGCACAAAGTCCAAGAAAGTACTTTCATGTATGGGTAAGTCCTCTGGTCTTTAAAATTTTCACACTGTTTCGCCAAGTACTAGCTTCGTAGTGCTTACTTATTTTGGAATTCCAAAAAATCAGGCAGGAACTATACTCTAATCAAAGAATACTACAAAAACTCTTTCCTAGGAAATTTCCTTTAATGGAAAGCCTAAGAGCATACTCTCAAAACTTTCGAAGTAAACGAGCCCTAACTATACTTGAGTTTAAGGCAAAAGCTTTAAAGACCCTGGGAAAAACTAGCTTCGAAGCCAACTACCTATTTTCGAAGCCAAGCTGAGTATTTGAAATGTGTTTCCCTCTCTTACAAGGTAACCACATGCTTGTTTTGAAGGCAACTCTCTTTATTGTGTTTTTAGGAGTTTTAAAATAAAAACCTTAATCACACATGGGTCAAAATAACCAATTAATTAACTTAGGTCTATTTGACCCGTTAGGCTGATTTGGACAGAAAGGTTTAAAGTCCCAATTTCTCGCGATCTTACCTATTCACTTGTCCAGTCTTTCCTTTTCACTCCCATTGCTGTTGACTTCAACTTCTTACCCTTCTCATACTCACTCTCTTCACCCTCCTTTCACTTCTCACTAATGGTTTCTTCTTCCTCAAAAGTACTAGTTGTTGAGCGTATGAGCCCGTCTATGGCTTTGAGGAGGCGTTTTAACAACGAGATAGATAAATACAAAGTTGGTGAACCAAGTACCATTGATGGACGCATCTTCGTCGCCCGTCACTATGCTCAGGGAGAATACATTCTTGGACCTATCTTCAAATAAGCCCTTGTCTCGCTTCCTACTCTGTATCCTCGCTTGGAGGATCACCAACTCTTTTACAAAGGAGACCTTAACCGGGGAAGCTAGAGGATGAACCGACCTCATCGCTGCTGGCCCACATTGAGGCCAGAATATGAGGAATGGTATGACCGAGTCGTTTCTGCAGAACATGGGACCTCCAAGAGCTCTGCATCCTTGACGTCCTTCAACTATCCAGGTTCACTATTCCTGAAGATCCTTTCCTAATACCTACTACACTTTGCTTTTGGAATTCAGCCTTTAATTTTTTCCAATTTCAGTGTGGTATGATGGCCCCCACTGCTCTTGACATGTGCCATCTCTTAGGGTTATCACCCATTGGTACCCCATTCGGTCCAGACTATCCTGACCTTAAGGTCCTTTACTCTACTCCCCCTTTGAACTCTTCCTTTAGTGATTTTGTACATTCTGAGAATAAAAAAGAAAGCCTTGTGACAAACCAAGAGTTTTTTTCTTTTATCTTCTATTAGCTTTGCAAATTTCTTTTCTGTACCTTTTCTCAGAGGATTATGCTTGAATTTGCCCCTCTTGCCATGGCTCTTGCTTCGAAAAAGAAGATAGCCTTGGCTCCTTATGTCTTAGGCCATGTCTATAGAGTTTGTTCTTAATTTTGTAAGAGGCCCATTGATGCTAACCAAGGAGGCCTGTAGACCGCCCGAACTCATTCCGCGCGCCCAGCTTTCGGAGATGACGCAAATTGGGTTCTAGCTACTACAGTTCAGACTCCTATCACGGTTCTGAATCTAATCTCACAAAGTGCAATGTAAGACTGATAAATCACCAAAGTGTCCAAATTCGGCAAATCGTTTTGGAAAATCGATTTTAATCAAAAAGCGCCAAACATGGACTGCTTTGCCAGATTTCAAAGTTGCCACCTAAATATTTTGTTTTGGGAAATTTAAGAAACCCTGACTCGTGCTTAAGGCCACGTGACCGTCATCACCAAAGTTGCTTCGGCTTGGGAACTTGGGTACGAGAGGGGACAGTCATGAAATGAGCACCCTCGCTCGCCCAATCAAAGGGTCAGCCTCTACTGACATGATATGTTGTTTTGAAAACACATGCGTTCTTGTTTGATTATTAGCTAATCTTACTATGTGATGCGCACAACACACGAGTATAGACTAAATCGCCTGATTTGGAACAAAACATCTCATGTTTGTTTTTCGAAAATGGTTTGAAGTTGCTACTCGCAAGTAGGCTAAAGTGCGGATTTGCCACCCTCAAGTGGGCTTAAAAGATGATTTTGCCACTTCAAGTGGGCTTAAAACATACATTCAATGAATTTTCCCAATTCAAGCAACACAGCCTTCATCCACAGGCATTCATGTAGTTATATCAATTAAGCAAATAGTCTCATGGCAAACATGCTATCAGGGTAACACTCACACTCATGCAAGTATGCTAAAGCGTAAACACTTACAGTGTACTCCGAGCCAAAACAGAAACTACTTAAAAATTAATGCATGATCCTAGCTATGTTAAGATGCCTAATGCAACACATGCAAAATGCAACTAAGTAGGATCGGTTACCTAATCATGACATATGAATGCGACCTTTGATACATGTATTCAAATAGATATTGAAATACAATGCAGTTTGAATGATGCACCGAGCCCAATGTATGCAAGACAAATGAATGATGCACACATGCCAGCATAAAGATGCTAATTGAAATATGCCATAAACTAACCATCAAAAGCTGATAAGTAAAAGGGAGAAAGAAGTGGGGGTTGGAAGACATGTACACACGTATGCACCCCTATTACAATAATACGCCCTCTCGACGGAGGGTCTAAATGAATAAGCTAAGCTAAGCTAATTATCACACAACAACTAATTAACTAACTTAGCTAATTAATTATTACAAACCAAATGAGATTGAATAACTAGCTAATCTAAGCTAATTAGAATATTACAAAGATGAATTAAATTAGCTAAACACATTTAACTAATTAATCACAAAACGACAAATTAACTAAGTAAGTAAAGCAGTTAAAATGGCCTCGAGGGAAGAGAGACATGCATGCTTGGTTCGCCTCGCCCGGAAATGCATTGCTTTGCCATGAGTTGTCTCTGTTTGCAGTCGCGGTGACCTCAGAACATCGAACACACTTTCAGGTTGCATTTGCCCCCAAAATAGGAGCATTTTGGAAAATTTTGCTACAAATGGCCGGCCGGCCACTTTAAGTGGTCGGCAGGCTACCTCAACTGGTCAGTCGGCCACTTCAAGTGGTTGGCAGGCTAGTGCAAGTGGCCAGCCGGCCACTTCCTTTTCCAGAATCCCAACTTTGCTGCAACAAAGATCAACAAAAGCACAACAATGCATTTACAAGGAAATGTGTGTGCAACTACTCTTCTTATCATTTCTCAAGCTCAAAGGAGTGTAGTACTCGACTCTCAAGCCACCAATCAGGCATCTCAATGCACGATGGCCAAGAGCCAAGTTCGCATAATGTTAGTGATCGCACAAACAACACATAAGAGCCTTCAACTCTATCATGCATGATCAAGAGGGTTAGCGACCAAGAAACGCAACACGTTTCATCACGTTGAGTATGAAACGTGCCACATTCCTTGTGTTTGGATTAATGTCCGATCCAAACACAATGTAATGCAAACAAGATGCTTATCTTTCAATGCTAAAGTGGCATGCACAAGACTCTATCATGTAAGCAAATCATGCATGGCATGTTTAGAAGCTAAGGCATCAAAGCTAGTGAAGTGTATTACACATGAGGTATGCACTGTCAATCTCAAATGGTCAAACCACATATAGACAGACCTAAGATGCTCCAAAATAATGGCCAATACACACTAAAATTTAGGCATAAAAAGCAAGGAATGCATGCTCATTCGTTTGCTCGCAAGCAAGGCACAAAGTTTAATTTTCAAACACATTGAAAGAGTGACATATATGAGAGCATGGCAGAGGTACAAGCACTGAAATACCATGTCAAATGATGCCATATCATACAAACCTCACAAATAAGGCATGTTAGGGGGCTCAAATCACAAGACTAGCAAAGCCTACTATGCCACAGCTATACAAAGCAAGCCATACATGACCAAGACCACTTGGAACAGAGTTTAAGTATGCTAAAACAAGGCCAAAAGCATGCTGAAATGACAGCCCAAAAGCTTAGACGAACATGCATACCAATTGGCTCATAAGCGAGGCATAAGGTGTGACTCTCAAAAGCTATGAAAGAGTCAAACATGTGAGAGTATGACTACACCACATACACTGAAATCATGTGAGAAATGAGTTTAAAGCATGCAAACAATCCAAGTAAAGCATGCTAGAGACTTGACACACAAAGCTAGTCAAAGCCACTTATACTACAACCATACAAGGCAAGCCTCACATGGCCAAGACCACCCAAAAAAGAGCTGAGGCATGCTAAAATAATGGCAAATACATGATGAGATAGAGCTAACAAGCTAGAATGAGAGGCATAAAGCATGATGCATGTTAGGCCAACAAGTAGGATTGCACTACAAATGTAAAAACCAAGGAAGAGGTGACCCCACCAACCAAAATCAGAGTTAAATCATGCTAGAACTAGAGTAAAAGCATGTGAGAGCATAGCTAAAATAAGTTAGAATGATGAGCCAAAGTAGCAAGCATGTAAGACTAAATAGCAAGATTACACTATAAATGTAAGAAACATGCATGAGGTGACTTAACCAAGCCAAAACAGAGTTATGCCATGTTGAAATAAGGCCAAAAATAAGCTGAGAACAAGCCAACACATGCTAGAAAAACATGCTCAATAATTAGGCCAACAAGACAAACAAGCAAGACAAGAGGAGAGGGGACCACCCTCTCCTATTTTGGACCACAAGAGCAACTTTTTACCATTGAAATTCCTCTGAGTTTCAGTGGTAAAAAGGCCAAGCAAGGGAAGAATCAAAAGTTTAGAGAGTTGGCTCAAGAGGCTTAACAAGCCAAAGAGCAAAAGAGGGGGACCACCCCCCCAACCCCACAAGGTTCAAACCAACATTATAAAGCCTTAAACTCAGAGTTCTTGAGAGGCTAAAAACAGCCTCAAAGTAGCATGCAAAGGTGACTAAGCTATTAATCAAAGCAAAGCTTAAAAGGGTTATATGCTTACCCTTGAAGACCCTTGAAGAACAACAGCAAGCTAGTAACTTTTCTGAGCTAAAACCAGTCCCAAGACCTCAAACCAAGCTCCAATCAACCTTAGCTCCAAAGTGAAGGTGTTTGAGTAGGTGTTTGTGTTCAAAAGTGTGAAGAAACAACACTTTAAGGCTTAATATAGCACAAATATAGAGAGAGCGAGAATTCTAGAGAGAGAGAGGGATATTTTTGCTCTTAAAAATCTCAATCTCTCAGAAGGGAGAGAGAGCTTCCCTTACATAAGCAATGCAAACAAAAGCTTGCTTTACAAGCTTGAAACTTGCCTCCATCCCTCCATATATGTGTATGGAGGATGACTTCAGTGAGCCACAGCTGGCTCAAAAGATTTGAAAATATCTAAAAATGAGAAAAAGTGGTTGCTGGCCAGTTAAGGTGGTCGGTTGGCCACTTCTACTAGCCGGCCGGCCACTTGAAGTGGCCTACAAAAGGGAAAAGTGGCCGGCAGATGCCAAAAGTGGCCAGTAAGGCCCTCTCCTCCTCAAGGCAAGAGGAAACAAGGTTTGGCCCAAAAACCAAGGCCAAAACACAAAGGGTTAAGAGGCTCAAAGACAAGGCACCCAGCCGAGACCTTCGGGCGCTCAAAACAAGCACAAACATGCGCAATCATCGCGTGCACGAATGATGACATCTCAGTCTTAAGGTCGGTCAAAAATGGAGTGTCTACAAGGCCCATTTTGGGTACTCCGACTATGGCTTTTTGCATATTTCATAGACTTACACTCCAGGTGTTTGAAATTCTTGGTGCAAGACCCTACCACTTATGGAGTGAAATATGCCAGAGTTTCCCTTTATCCCTCTAGTTTTGCCTTATACTTTTCTTTTTTCCACCAACTCCCAACTTCGTCTCTCTCTACCTTTTTCTCCCCCTTCGAAGCCAATAGAGGCCCAACATGGTTAAGAACATTTCTGGCAAACGCCAAATGTTCCAGGCCTATTCATAAAGACATGTGGGCCTCACTTTTTGTTCCAAGGGAGATCTTTATTGGCACTTTTGCCCCTCGAGCTTACAAGTGCATTTTTTAGGCCTATTGTCCTGCTTAATTTTCCAGACAATTTGGGCTTACTCAAGTAATCCCTGCCTCTCTCTGCAGACATTCAAATTCAGACCTCGTGACCAAAGAGTTGAAGGTGCCCAAAACTAGGTTGGATGAAGCAATCTTTAATTTGGTAAAAGACTTGATTAATTTTGAATTCATACCTTTCATCCATCATGGTAGAGCTCTGAAAAGGTTCCAGGATTGGTGGACAACCAATATGGAGGTGCACCTGGCCATTTTTCCCAAGGATCTGTTGAAAGGGCTAGATGTGCCATCTCAAGTCAAGCCCAAAGAGACTGGAATCACCATTGTTTTTACTCTCACTTCTGCTCTTGCTGATCCATTACATGCCCTGGCTACATTATCCCCTTCTCTCAGAGTCACCAGGGCCACTTCAAAGAAAGGTATGCACTTCTACTTTCTTCTGTTTCCCTCCTTTCAGAATCCCTTATACATTTCTGCCTCAAACTTCGCTGCAGGGACTTCTCAGGAGAAATCTCCCAAAAAGACTCAGGCCTTGGATATTCTCAAGGACAAGCAACAACAACAGGGAAAAAGAAAACTTTTGTTTGACCCTAAAGAGGAAGTACCTAAAGTTCATTTAGAGGAGAAAAAAAAAGGAAAAGAAGAAGCACCATTGAAAAGAAAGAAGAAGACATTCTCTCCTATTGAGCTCATCATGGACCCCACTCATGAGGCAGTTGTCAAAGTAGTGGGAAAAGAGCAGACCAAAAAGGTCCTTGTCTTCCAAAGAGCAGATAAGAGAAGATAACAAAAGACCTCACTTGAAGCGGCTGCTGCTGTTGCTGAAGCAGTGCAAAAGGAAACTGCAAGGAAGAGTAATACTATTGTTCACTATTCTCTTCACAGTTCTCCAACTCTCACACTTGCTACCACTAATACAGATACTTCTCTTTATTACCTTTCTCATTTTCTATTTGTTCCTGTCTCAAGGTTAATACTGGCCTAACTTTTCTCTTGTTTTTGGAAGACAGCAGCAACTAGTCCAATCTTTCCTCCTTCGACATTGGCCTCTCCTCTCCTGGCTGGTCATAAAAGGCCAATTTTGACTCCTTCAGAGCTAAGGACAGCATTGAAAGGAAAAGGGAAGGTCAACCCTAAACTGTCATTGAGTGTAGAACCTCTTCAAAGAATACTTCCACTCCCCTCATCTTCACTTCCTATACCTTCTTCCATTTTTTCCTTGAGGCAAATCATTCCATCTTCCTTATCTCCTGGCTTGTCTTCATATCTACCCTTGATGTCTATTGCCTCATTTTAACTTATTCTCTCTAGAGTCTTGGCTATCCCTCTATCTACTGGAAACACTCTAATTGTCACTCCTCCTCTAGTGGCAATTGGTTTTTCCAAGGATGATACTGGCAGCTTACCAACTCATTCCCTACCATCCAGCTCTAGTCCCTCATCCCTTGACTTGTTGGTAGCCAAGACAATAGATTCAACTAAGGAAGCTTCCACTCCTCTAGCTATACCAATGCTTCCAGCTCTTCCATTAACTGATGATTCCCCTGCAATTCCACTTTCTGAGGAAGAGATGGACATCTTCGAAGCTCGGCTGGCTAGCCTATTTGGTATATCTACACCAGTGCTTCCATCTGGCAATTAGGTTGAGCCCTTGGATCTAGCTGCCTTTTTCTTGGAGATAATTGAAGGCTCTACTGCTGCTGAATCCTTCACTTCCCTTCCTCAGGTGGACTTGGAGGTCTGTTTGGATTTGATTAGGACTTTCTCAAGGGTCCCATTCGAAGCTTTAGCAAAACCAACTATCAAGAATGGGTTCCTCCAATGTTGCCAATTCTTTGAACAGACCAATACCTCTTTCAGAGGTCACTTGTCTCAGGCAGCAGCAACCATCGAATTCTATGTCAACATCCATCAACTGGCCAAGGCTATAGAGAAAGAATTCCTAAAAGACAAGGAGTTTGTCTCTCAAGTCCATTCTGTGGTTTCAATGCTGAAGGGACAACACTCATTTGCCACACAACTCCAGGCTCAACTACTACACAGAAAAGTAGAATTGGACTAGGAGCTAGCAACAGTCAACCTGGCCTTGAAACAGAATGCACCGACACTACATTTCTCTCACCAGGGGTTATCCAATTACAGGCAGAAGATGAACACTGCCATCCAACTGTTTCCAACCCTTAGAAGTAGAGAACTCATTGTAAGAGAACAGTTGAGACATTGTAATGAATTCTGGGCCAAATTGTGGCATAATGTACTTGACTCCTTATGAAATAAAATATTTTTTATTTACCCAAGTATGTTTTTATCTTTTTGTTTTTTTATATGATGATCCTATACTTCTTATGTTTCCCACACAGTTGGGTAATAATGCTTCAAATACCTGCCCTTGATTTTCTTGGGGTGTACATAATCATTTAGATTTCTCAGATAGTAAGCTTCTCCAAGCAGGACTCTATGAATTTGGTATAGTTCCTCTCACTTAGGTAACCATTTGCCAAATTTATGGCTTTTAATTTCTATTGGAAGTATTGTTTTCCACACCAAATCACCCTCATCAAAGCTAATGTGTTTGAATTTTTTATTATAGCTTTTGGCTGCCTTTTTCTTTTGGAAAATGATATTATTTAATGTCAAAATTCTAGCCTCATCCACATTCTCTAACTCCAAGAACATGTTCTAATGATATTGCTCAGTAGTTAACTGGTCTTGGCATTTTTCCCTCAAGGATTTGATGTTAATTTCCACTGGTAACACTACATCATGCTCATAGGCATAAGGGGTGATTCCTGTACTTGACCTTGGAGAAGTTGTATAAGCCCATAACATGTCTTACAACAAATTATGCCAATCCCTAGGATTGTCTCCCACAACTCTTTCTATTTTCTTTTTGAAAGATTTGTTAGATGATTCAGCTTGACCATTTGCTTGTGCATAATAAGGGGTGGAATTAATAAGACTAATTCCAAATTCTGCTACGAAAGATTTTACCATCTTTCCATCAAACACAGTTCCATTATCCACAGTTATAGTCTGTGGGATGCCAAACCTATGGATCAACTCTTTGATAAAGTCAATCACTTCAACCTGATCTACAGTCTTATAAGGTTTAGCTTTAACCCATTTAGTGAAGTAATCTGTGGCCACCAAAATGAAACAGTGTTGCTTCGAAGAAGGTGGATATATTGTCCTTATCATATCCATTGCCCATCCTCTAAATGGCCAAGGCTTCACTACTTTATGTAGATCAGTTACTGGCACATGTCTTATTATGCCATGTTTCTGGCATGCCTAACAACCCTTTGCGTACTCTATGCAATCCTTAAGGATAGTTGGCCAATAATAGAAATGCCTTCGAAGTAACCACCTCATCTTTACACTAGGTTGATGGGCACCACAAATGCCTTCATGCACCTCAGCCACAGCAGTCAACGCCTCTTTTGGCCTTAGACATTCCAATAGCAGCCCATCTGCTCCCCTTTTGTAAAGGGCATTCCCATACACTATGAATTGCATTGATTGCAATTTAAGCCTTCTGATGGCCTTCGAAGAAGGGCCAGTTAAATATTGAATGATTGGTTATCTCCAATCATGTTCTTCCAAATCATTCTGGTTAACATCTACCATGATACCCCTTTTAGCCAAATGTGGTATTAGCTTTTGATATGTTGTTTGACTTATATCCGTTTGAGTGTCAACCCTTCTTCTAAAATTCGAAGCCCTCTGAGCTACATCATTGGCTTTTTGATTCATGAATCTTGGGATATAAGTCACATTTGCTATTTGAAACCGAGAAAGCAAATGTAATGTAACAACATAATATTGCACTTTGACATTTAAAAATTCTTTTTACTTGGTTGATTACCAATTGGGAATCTCCAAATATATCAATTGCATGAGCCTGCAATCCAATAAGTATCTCAAGTCTCATTACCAAAGCTTCATACTAAGCTTGATTGTTGGAACAAGTAGCTTCATCAATTTTAAAACCATGTGTGGTTTCTACCACCTGTAGTGATTTAATTACAACACCAATTCCGACTAGACTATTGGCTTTTGATCCATTGAACCACATTTGCCATGGTTAAACATCAATTATGCTAAGTTTCATTATCTCTTGGTTTTCTGTTTGACATGGATGATCAGCCAAGAAGTTAGCCAAAATCTGTTCTTTTACTGTCTTTTGGGAAACATATTCTAAGTGGAATTCTGATAAAGTTAGAATCCATTTGCCAATTCTTCCTCTTAACATGAGTCTAGATAACATGTATTTAACCAAATCCGTGGTTGTAATTACCAAGACAACAGTAGGCAAAAGATAATATCTCAATTTTATTGTTGCAAAATATAATGCTAAACACAGTTTTTCTACAGGTGAGTATTTACATTCGCAAAAATTTGAAAACCTACTATGGTAATATACTACTTGTTCCCTGCCTTCTTTATTGTCTTAAGCTAGAAAAACTTTCAATGAATCTTCTGTTGTAGCAACGTATAGCTTCAGAGATCTGTCCCTTCTTGGTGCATCAATACTAGACGCTTGGCCAAGTAGGCTTTGATTCCTTCAAAAGCAGCTTGATGCTTTGCTGTCCATAGAAATTCTTCTTCATTTTTTAACTTCAATAAAGAAGAAAACACTTTAGTTTTTCTAGAAATGTTAGAAATAAACCTTCGAAGGAAATTAACCTGACTAAAGAATTTTTGCAATTCTTTCTTACTTGATTGAGGTTTGGCTTCAATGATGGCTTTGGCTTTGTTCTGATCAATCTGTATTCTCTTCTTGTGTACTACATACCCCAAGAAGTTTCCAGCTGATACACCAAAAGCAAATTTGAGAGGATTGAGTTTCAGCTTGAACTCTTTCATTCTTTCGAAGGCTGTTGTCAAGTGAACTAGATACTCTTCCATAGATTGGGATTTCATTACAATATCATCAGTATAACATTCTAAGTATCCTCCAATGAGATTGTGGAATATAGTGTTCATTGCCCTCTAATATGTTGTTCCAACATTCTTCAATCCAATTGGCATCTTAACCTATTCGAAGGAGCCAATGTTTCCAGGACACCTGATGTAGCGACCTTGATTTTTCATAACTCTTTATTTATTTATTTATTATTATTATTATTATGATCTTATTTTATTTTTAGTTTTATTAATTGTGTAGTTACTTGAGAATTTAATGTGGTATTTAATTAATTTAAGGTGATATTTAATTATATATAATTAATCTGAATATATATATTTATTATATATATAAAAAGGTGTTATATATATTGGTTTTATATAGCATATTATATATGTTGTATTTGTGTTGAATTTGTATAGTATAATATTATATAAATGTCAAGTAGGTTATAAGATTAGAGGCTCAGGCCAAAAAAAAAAAAGTGTTTATATATTAATAAAATATATATCATATTTATATTTGTATAGCTTGTATTTATATTGTATTTGTATAATAATAATTTATAATCTTTTTGTATAGATATATATATATATATATAGGAACCCTCTAGGTTGCCTATACAATTTAGAGAGGAGCAGCCACGGGAGAGAGAGGAGAGAGAGAGAGAGAGATATATTAATGCAAAAAAACAGAGAGTACAACTGAGAGAGAGAAGGAAACGGCAGGAGAGAGAGGTATTGAAATAAAAGGGTTAGGGTTTTATTTTGGTGGCTCCATTAATTCTCCAAGTGATTCTTTGATCTTCAAAATAATATTGTGAGTGCAAAACCCACTTTTCTTGATTTATGTTTAATTCATTATTTTTATTTATTTGATGTTGGTTTGATTTTGTATTTTGCATGTAGATGATGGATTGATTTCATTATTTGGTTAGATGTGTATGTAAGGTTTAGGGTTTTTATATGTATTTATTTTATGATTGTAATCATACTCATGGTTATAGGAAATTAAAAAAAAACTTAGAACCCATAGGTAAATTCCTTACACTCCACCATAATTCCATGGATTGTTGTTTTATTTGAGAGTTGGTGAGAAAGAGTGTATAAAAAAAAGGTGAGGATTATGAGATTTATTTGAATGCCTTAGGCTTGGCATTGTTATGTTTGTTCTCATGAGTAAATGAGAGATTGTGTATATATATATATATTGTTGCCTCGTTCTCAGGAATAGACGAGTGCATTGATTTACGCGCGTACGTATATGCTAACCATCCGGAGAGTGTGGGTCAAACTCGGGATGATATCTCTATGCACGTTTGGCTTCGGAGCGGTATTAGGTATAGGGGAGGCACATAGATATATATATAGGTCGGAAGTGAAGGGCCGAAGTGGTGGAGTTAAGGTACAAAGATTTAAATATGAACTTATTGATATAATTTGAATTGCTTTGATTCGTACATCTCAAAAAATAGTAAACGACCTTGATGAATTATGAAATTTGGGCAGAGAGACATGTATATGTAATTCTAGACAACTTTTGTATTTTAACTTTGTACTAAAAAGATCAATTAGAACTTGCAATCGGATGATATTGGTTACAATAGTTTTTATTTATTTTAGCATTACAGATTTTAGATGCTGTTTTAACCCACGAAATGAGCTCATTTTTATTGATTTCTGAGAAACGAAAGTAAAACGTTATTCTGAACACTTTTCATGTTTTGAACTTTTTCAAAAAAAATCATCTTAGGGCAGTTTCTTTTCTTTTTCAGTTTCAATTTTTTTGATCGAATTTCGTTTAAGTTCTTCTATCAAGTTTTTCTCTCAACCTGTTTAGTTTCTACTAAATTCGTCCTTACTACCCTTTAGAAAATTTGATTCTGTACAACTTTTGTTCTTTGAGTTTTGGTCAATTCGAATTATTTAAGCATGAAACAGTGCGTTTTTATACTGCTTCAGTAATTTACTTATGATTAAATTATACTAACTTTATCTTTTTTGTAGAATGATGGGTCTTGCTAACTTTTTATGTAGGGCTGACCCACCATAATTTTTATGTTTATTTTATACTCAATTTATATTTAGTCGTGTACGGGTAAGAAACTAAATGCCACCGTATTTCGAGAAACTACCCATTTGTCCCGGTGCGGGTGGAACTACTTGTCTTGTCCTATAACAAGAATTAAATATATTTTTGTCTGTGTCTAGTGGACATGTGGGTGTCAAATCTTGTACGCATACTAGTATACTTGTATACTGACCCGTTTTGTCTCTTGGCAATTCGGGTGCTGTAATGCCCCCAAAATATAATGCAAATAATTCATTCCATAAGATCTATGAACATAATAAAATGATATACTTTATTTATCATAATTTCTATTGTAAAAAGATATTACTTGCATTATATATTCATAAACGTTCATTCTGAATCTACAGCATGTAATACAAGTTAATGATAACAAAATAAATGCCCTACGGGCTTACATCTTTCCAAGATGTCACTTAGTTACAACAAAAGAAAGAGTCATAAGCTTTACACGTGTAAAGCCCTCGGCTTGAATAAACATTTAAACATAAATATAACAAAATAGAGCCTTCAGCCCCTAGTCCTCCCAAGTTATGTCCTTGGAGGTGGCATGTCACCAGTACTTGAAATGGTTCCCCAAGTAGGGTGAGTCAAAGCCCAGTAGAAATAAACTAGCACAATATATGAGATTTAACTAAGATATAAATGTCAAGTATATATTTATATTCAATATTTATGACAACACACAAACTCCACATAGGTAAACGATATTGATATCTGTATCTCAATTCTTTTCCTTTTATTCCTTTCAATTTAATTCATTTCCTTTAAATTCATAGACCAAGATTATAGCTCTCCGAATGACCCAATTGATATTATAACTAAGGGGCTTCTAATCATCATAACACTCATATAGACACTTCAATCTTGATATTTTATGAAAATTGCGTCCGTTGGATCAGCACCCGTGTATACAAATAATTTTCGGACTTTTACCCTGGACAGTTCGGCCAACTTAATTTCAGTGGAGTCCATCTCCTATCTTCTCCCAAACATGGAGTACATCCCCTTTCTTCTCCCAAACATGATACATATACAATGTATTTAAGACATCATCATATTCAATGACAATCAATTTCATATATTCAATGTATCTAACATACCGTCATATTCAATGACATAATTAGATGATTAGTTTCAATTCACCTAATTCTCATGCAGTTTCTACAACAATTATAGCTATCCTCCATCGATGGCCCAAAGCAGATATTCTAAACAGATATACAATCTTTACAATAGATAATTTATCAAATTTCCATAGGTGATTGGTTTAACAATTCCAACTACACCATTTGTTTATACATCCACTCAATTTCATATTTCTCATACCAATTTCATTATTTGCACAAAATAATTATTCAACACAATTTAGGGCAAACTTTTCCCTTTTTCAAATATCAACCCCAAGGCCAAATTTCACCATTTTAACTCAAGTAACCTCACATTCAATACCCCATATATATTTATGGAGCCCAATGTAGAAAACCCTTCTTTCAAATTTTAAACCTGAACCCTAGTTTTACCCAAATCCTTCCAAATTCCACTATTTATACAAAATGAAAAATACCTAGGTTAAAAACCATATTAAAGTATAGAATATCCCTACCTCAAGTGTAGAAGCTCAAAGGCGATGAAGAAGAACCTCAAAAGTGTCCAAACTCGACTTTGCTCGGATCAAGAGAAAGCCCCCAAGGTGCTCTAACTCTTTATCAAAAGGAGTAGGGTAGAGAGATGCTTAGATTAATGAGTATTTGTAGAGAGAGTGTGTTTTAGAGAGAGAGTGTGTGTTGGATTAGGGTTTTTAGCAAAAAGGAAATCAAAAAGTGATATAAAATTGCTCAGCTGGGAACTGATATACGCGATCCTCGCTCGAGTGAAGGAGTTATCACTCGAGCAACCAGACACAACAAGTGACCTCGCTCGAGCACAAGAAGCGTTGCTCGAGCGCAGAATACATACCATCAGAAGTTTTACAGATGCAAACCCTCGCTCGAGCGCAAGAAGCCTCGCTCGAGTGAAGACCTCAACCTTTCCAGAAATTCTGCGTCTGGGCAAAATACTGAGAGCACTCAAAGCTCGCTCGACTGAAGAATCAGATTTCACAAGGTTCACTCGAGCGCAAGAAGCTTCATTGGAGCGACGAAGCAAATTTCTGGACAACTACCATTTGAATAACTAGTAACCAACCTGTTTCAAGCATGCCCAACACGTCCCAACACTCAAATAGGAAGGGAAAAGAGGGAAAAAGACATAAATAATAATATTAAACCTCAAGGTCCGAGTCCGGAATACAATAAAGGTCGGGTCAAAACTGGAATCGCTATAACGCATTTTGTTTGAGCACAGCCGAGCTTGTTTTGCAAGATTAGTTAGGACTACGGTGGTGACGAGAAATAACTATAGTTGTTGGACATATCGTTTAGACTTCTTTTGTTTTCTTGAGCTTAGGGTTGATATTAGTTTATGTATTTATTATTATTTTTTTTATAACCTTAGTATTTTGATAATTTGGCATGGTTTGTAACTTTACATTATTTAAGTTGTTTTGACTATATATTGTTACTTTAATGTTGGAGGTATTGGATAGTTATGAAATTATGGTGGATGGTTTGGTTAGTGTTTTGTTAGTTTTTTTTTTTTTTTTTAATTCCTTGTAATCTTTTGAGCATGGAAATTTACTTAAACCTTATGGAGATGAGAACTTTTAAATTTTGTTTCATCCCTAGGATTTGGATGATGGAATATTGATTGGGGTTTAATCCTAATTTAATATTTAACTGTCTAAATTTTGGGGTGCGATAGTTTGGTATTAGAGCTCTAGGTTACCCTAGACTTGTGAGGGTTTAGGTGATCCTCGGATTATGGAAACATGGATTAGCTGGTTTAGTTTGGTGGTTGAATTTATTCTAAGTATTTATGAATCAATTTTTGTGTATTTAACTTGAAAGTGATAACGGGAAGGTATAATTCGAGAAATGTCGAGCCCAATGGCACAAGTGAAGAAACAACTGCTAATGCGGCAGTAACGGCGGCAACAGCTATCAACGGGGCAACCAATACTGTGCAGGTTAATGTGGAGGAGATGATGGCTCAGTTACTTCAGGTTGTGCAGAACAATAATCAAGGTTAGCGGGGAGATCCTTTGGAAAAAGAAACAAAGACTTTGGTTCTTTGGGAGGTTAGGAATTCTTTGGAGATGGAGGACCCATTGCAGCTGACGCTTGGGTTAAAAAATGTGAGATGGTGTTTGGTCATATACAGCTCACTGAGGTCCAAAAACAAGAGTCGGCTACACATCAACTTAAAGGAGCAGCCCTATTTTGGTGGAACTCGTAAAAGGAGGGTCTAGATTTGACGACTTTGACATGGGTAGATTTCAAGACCATTTTGACCGAAAGCTTGTTCCTGCTGCTATTTGGTCTTAGTTGAGTGATGAATTTTTGAAGTTGACTTAAAAGGGTAGAACAGTGATCGAGTATGTCACCAAGTTTAATAAGTTGTCTTATTATGCCCCTTATTTGGTTGACACCCAGGAGAAGAAAAATGAGAAATTTATTTAGGGATAAAATTATTACTTATCTAGTCCCTTATTCCTTTGATGTTGAACCGTTTGACAGAGTTCTTGACTTGGCACTGAAGTATGAGGAAAATGAGAAACAATTTAACGAAGGGAAGGCCAATGTCAGAGAGACTTCCAAATAGAGTCACTTCTAGCAGCGTGATGGGAACAAATACCGACTTTACGAACAAAGGCATAGGGGTCAGCAGTTTCAAAGGCCCCAACAACAGGGTAGTCAGGGAAATTTCAGAACTTAGGGTAATTTTCGGCCTCAGGGCAATTTCGGCCAGGCACTATTATTAGAGACGAGGTGGTCTGCATTGTGGTTATCAGGGCAATGACAAGTGCCTGATTGGGTTATCGTCTTCCCGTACCTTCATTGGAGGGACCCCCCACCTATTAGAGCAATAGTACCTTAACCTATCAATGGGAAGTGTTTTGGGTGTCAGCAGTTGGGACATGTAGTCAAGGAATGTTGTCAAAAATAGCAGGCACGACAAGGTCCGACAGCTCCAGCCAGGGCATTTGCAGTGATGCTAGGAAATGACAAAGTGCAAGGTACTTTTAATTTTTTTCAAGAATCCATTAGAGTACCTTTTGATACTAGTGCCTTTCATTCTTTCATATCTAGGCAGTTTGTAGAAAGAGAACATCTTGTAACTACCTCATTGTCTAGACCTATTTGTGTTGAGACCCCTTTAGGATGGGCAGTTACTCTTTATGAAATGTGTAAAGATTTTGAGATTGATTTTGTGAGCAGAGTCTTGTATGTGGACCAAATTGTTTTAGGGTTTGAGGGGTTTGTAATTATTTTGGGTATGAATTGGTTGCAAAAACATCTTGTGACTCTAGATTATTCTAGAAAAACTGTAAATATAGATATTCCCGTATGCCACGACTTACCCACACTTTTAGCGATGGAGAAGAATCAGTAACGAGGAGTTTTATGTGCTCAGTAGAAATCCCTAAGCAGGATATTAGTGAGGTAGATGTGGTACGTGAGTTTGAGGATGTATTTCAGGAGATACCTGGACCTCCACCTTGACGGGTAGTTGTAGCACGTCCGCGGGGGACCTCGGCTACAGTTTGGACTCCCTTTTGTGTCGCGGTTCTAAATCTGAACCAAAGAGTCCAAATCCGGCAAATCGTTTGAGAAAACAGATTTTTTTTGAAAAGTAGTGCCAAACATGGACTTTGCGGATTCTGAGTCGCCACCTAAATATTTAAAATGGGAAATTTAGGAAACCACGACTCGGTCAAGGCCACATGTCCGATCACCAAAGTGGTCTTGGCTCGGAGCTTAGTACGATCGGGAAGGTCGACTATGAGCACCCCTTTCGCCCGGTCCGAAGACCGGCCTCTACTAACCGTGATATCCGATTTTGAAAACTTTACATGTTCTTATTCCGGTTATTAACCTAGAATTACTATGTGATGCGCACAACACAAAAGTATAGACTAGATTGCCTAACTTGGAACTAAACATTGCATATCCGTTTTGTCTCGAAAAACGTGTTAGATTTTGCTACTCGCAAGTAGACTAAAATACGGATTTCAACGAGTTGTTCCAAGTCAGGCAATCCAACCTTCACCCACAGGCATTAAAGCAGTTTATAACACATAAGCATTTAGCCGCATGGTAAGCCTACTGTCATGGCAACATTCACACGCATGTGGTATGCTAAATCGTAAAACTTACATCGTACTCCGCGCCAAAACAATAAACCGGTTAGCGAACATGCATGACCTAGTTCATGTTAAGTGGCTAATGCAACACAGACATAGATGCAATCTAGAATAGGCTCGGCTACCCTAATCATGGCACATGAAATGCAGCAACTACCACGTATTCAATTCGGAATTGAAAGTACGATGAAGTTTGCATGATGTGCCGAGTCCGATGCATGTAAACAAATGCACGAATGCACGCATGCATTGCATAAGGTATGCTAATTTTAGATGTGCCCTAATCTACCATCGAAAGCGGGTAAATAAAAGGGAGAAAGAAATGGGGATTGGAGGACATACACCCACTCACACACACTTATTACAGTTTTGCCCTCACTCGGAGGGATTAAATAATAATACAGTCCGAAGAATAAACGAATAAATTATTACAGAATTCTAATTATTAAAAATAAATCAAATAAAATAAAAGAAATGGGGCCTCAGCCCTGTCTCGGGATGTGCGAATGATGCGTGCTCGATCCGACTTGCCCGGAAAGCCTACACCGTGCCACTGCTGCCTCTGTTTCTGCTGCCCTGCCTCTCCGAAAATTCCCAAAGTACCCAGAACACCTTCCTTGAATGCTGCTGAGTACCACCGGCTGGAAGAAATTACCACCGGCTGTTTGTGGTGGCCACCGGCTGCAAAATAGTATATCGGCCAGAAATAAAGTGCCGGTCGGCACTCTTTTCTGCCGGTCGGCACAAAATTCTGAAAAAGGCGAAAAAAGGTGACAGAGTGACCAGAAGACAGCTTTTTGAAAAGAAGAAAGCAAAAAGAATGCGATATTGGATTTTTGAGCATATTTATGCGTGGTCAATGCTTCCTATCATGAATGGGACTCAAGGAAACATGGCTCTTGGTTCTAGGGCTATCAATTGTGCACCTTGGTGCATGATAGCCTAAGATACCAAGGTTGCATTTCAATGTAGGAATGCATGCAACACAACAATGATAACTAAATCCCTATCATTCCAAAGTCAAGGGCCTTAGTGACATGGGAATCGAGGTGTGTTTTGTCACTTGGAGTACAAACACCCCTCCTTTCCCAAACTTGGTTTGACACCCCAAACCGAGTAATGAAATGCAACTCATGTAAACATGCAAACATGTATTATGGGAATTAGGATGCTAGCACACTAAGTATCACACCACTAACACATTAGTCATGCAAAATGCTAGAGTGTACAAAATGCTATCATCATGCCGATATGGATTAATCAAGCACGAGACCACCATGCGATAACATCTAATGGGACAAACATGCAACAAGTATATAACAAACATGCAATGAGTGACTTAGCCACAATGGGGCAGCCCTCAAGCCTCCCCAAAACAGTGGCAAAACATGCCCAAAATGGTGACCAAAATGTTATACAAATTATGCGAATTAATGAGCTTGAACTTAAGGCATCGAAGAGAGTATCTTTCCATCATTACCGAAGCCACTCATGGCATGGATTAGGCCATCAAAACAGAGCATTAGAATGCAAGATGACACCCGAATCCCCCCCACGTGGCAACCCCAAAATGCACCGAGTATGCAAGCATGCATAATGCCAAGTCCTAGACATACATGAGCACACCCTTAAAGCATAAAATAGGCTACATATACAAACATTCAAACATGACTTATGGACTGAAATAAGGTCACAAATGATGCCAAATCATGAGGGTGATCAATGTAGAACATATTAGGGGCCAAAATGCATGAGGCTTAAAAGCCTAAAATACAAAGCGACCATGTCAAGCACACTATACATGGAAAAATCAGTGACTCACGGCCCTTATACATGGTAATATGATGCTAACACCTTCATGGAATCAAGCTAAGATGTGCAAAGAACATGGCCTACATGCATGGCATGCTTTTAGGCATAAGAGAGCATTTCAAAGCAAGTATGAGAGGTATGCTAGAGGCCACAAATCCGACCAAAAACAGAGGTTAAACATGCTCCAAAACACTCAAAAAAATTCTGAAATGAAGCTAAATGCAAGCATGCACACATGCTACCTCATGAGCCAAGAATGAAAGCCAAAGGTGGACAAAAGGGAGAGGGGTGTCCCTCCCCTACATGAGACTTCAAACACCTCCCTCACCACTAAAACCCCTTTGGTTTTGGTGGTGAGAAGACCAAAACTCTTGAAGTTAGACAATGCTCCAAGTAAAGGCACAAAAGGACCAAAACAAAGCCTAAAAGAGTGAGGCTTCACTCAAATGCAAAAGTGACCTTAATGAATGTTCTTGAGAAAGTAAAAACAAGATTTTTTTATGTTATGCACAAAGCTTAAATCACAAAACAAAAGGGGTAGAAACTAGTTGCAAGAATGGGGAATCTAAAGTAATGTTCTTACCCTTGAAGATCCTTTGAAGAAGGAAAGGTCCAGCCCTCTTTTAGTGATCAAAACCAGTCCAAGATCACACAAGACAACCCTCCAAGCTTCCCAATCTCGGATTAAGGTGTAGTAGTGTGTGTAATGGTGCAAAAGTAAGGTGAAATCACACTTTTTGGTCCAAAAACACACACACAAGAGGAGAGAGAAGGAGATATAGATATATATGTATGTATAAGCTCTGGTTTTGCCCTTCAGTCTCTAACCTTGAGCCAAGAGGAGAAGCCTTGCTTATATAAGCAAGCAAAGCTTACAAGCTACGCAAACTAAGGGCTCATCCCTCCTTACACGTGTATGGAGGGGAGCAAAAGGTGATACAACTGTCTAAAAATATCTCATAAAGCAGCTGTAAAGTGGTCGGCAGGGCAAAATGGTAATTTTGCCAAAAAGAGTGCCGACCGGCACAAAATATTGTCGACCGGCACAATATAGTGCCGGTGGCCTCTAGCCACAGCCGGTGGCATGTGGGGATGCCTCAAAAGGCATTCCCTGCCCCTCCAAGGCAAAGTACAAGTGTTTGGTGCAAAACCAGACACAGAACGGTCAAGTTCGGAGGTCCTGAGGCAAGGCGCGCGAGCCGAGAACTCCGGGAACTCCCAACGAACGCAAACATGGATAATCACCGAGTGTTCCAACGGTGACGTCCAAGTCTTGAGGACGGTCAAAAATGGGGTGTCTACAGTTGCCCCTCTTTGACAGAACTCGAAAGTCATAACAATGACGGGAGTGAATGTCAAAGCCCAGAGACGACCCATTTTTGACAAGGCCGAAGACTTGGACAAACGTCTGAACAAAACAAGGTATCGCCCGGCGAGGGCAAAATGCAAGACGATGCAAGAAGCCGAGCATAACTTATGATCATGCAAAGAAAGCTGTAATGAAGCACACATGCAACAGTTATAAGTTGCATACGCCAATCTACACTACAATGCAGAAAGGATGTAAGAGAATTATGCAATTCTCGAAATGTCTCACGCAGAGGATACAATACCTGTGCGGCTCATCCGGTTGCGCCGGCCTCAAATGAGCCGTACATACAATATCGTGCCTGCAAAGAAAGCAAACTTAACAGGTACAATATCGTTAGCCACATGTAGGACAAAGCAGTCGAAAGTGTGTGATAATGCATGCAATGTGTGCAGCAAAATAGTAGGATTGAACACATGTGAGTAAAGCAATGCACGTATGCACGCAATGTGTATGGAAAGAGAACTTGAACACATGTGAGTAAAGCAAAGCACGCATACAATGCAATGTGTACATAGAGGAAACTTGAACACATATTAGTAATGCAAAGCACGCATACAATGCAATGTGTATAGAGAAACTTGAACACATATCAGTAAAGCAATGCACGCATACAATGCAATGTGTGCAGAGAAAATTGAACACATATCAGTAAAGCAATGCACGCATACAATGCAATGTGTGCATAGAGAAACTTGAACACATATTAGTAAAGCAATGCACGCATACAATGTAATGTGTATAGAGAAAATTGAACACATATCAGTAAAGCAATGCACGCATACAATGCAATGTGTACATAGAGAAACTTGAACACATATCAGTAAAGCAATGCACGCATACAATGCAATGTGTATAGAGAAACTTGAACACATATCAGTAAAGCAATGCACGCATACAATGCAATGTGTATAGAGAAAATTGAACACATATCAGTAAAGCAATGCACGCATACAATGCAATGTGTATAGAGAAAATTGAACACATATCAGTAAAGCAATGCACACATACAATGCAATGTGTACATAGAGAAACTTGAACACATATCAGTAAAGCAATGCACGCATACAATGCAATGTGTATATAGAATAACTTTGAAATTGAATATGGCAAACATGATGCTGGAATACCACGCGCTGCAACTCAGTATGATTGGAATGATTTAAAGAATTCACAAGATACGAAAGGATACGGGAAGGAACATCCTTCGCATGTCCCGAGCATTGCTCACGAAAGTTGTGGTACGAGGTCAACTCGAAGATCCATCAACATTCCAGAAGTGCACTTTCCCGCACTATTCTTGAATGATGAAGGTGTCGACCGCCTGACCAACCTTGAACGGAGGTATTCTGACTACAAGGGAGAGGTTCCTGGTATTCAACCCAGCATTCTGCTATCCTGCTATTTTCCTGCTTTACTTTCCCCTTTTTTTTTTTTTTTAGGAGTTTAAACACATTGCACTGCCTCAGGCGGGTTTAAATTTTCAAAAGTGTTTGTTTTTGCAAAGCATATGATGGAGATGGAACAACTATTTGCTTGAAAAGGTGTTGCACTTGTGTGCATCGCATCGCAAGGCATCACATAACAATGTGAATGAAATTGAAACTGTTTTTTGAAAATCAAAGCATCGCATCGTAATAACCAGGTAGTAAGCCGACTTACAACTCGATAAGCAAAACAAAGACTCGACAAACTAGCCAAGTGCAAGTACAATTTGATAGACAAAGCAAAGGCTTAAAGAGAGTGACATACAACTCGATAAGCAAATATACAACAACTCGATAAACAAATACGCGCGACTCGGCGGGAATCAATCACCGGAGAGTGCTGGAAGTGGTGGAATTCCCCAATATTCAGCATAAACAACTTAGAAAACACAGGGGAAAGACCATCGACTGGACATAAAGGTAATCGGCCGAGTAGAATGGTCATCGGCACATAATTTGGTCGATCGGCACAAAAATATGGCCGGTCGGCACTATAACCTGCCGATCGGCCACTAATCTCCAGCATCAGCAGAATGCTGACACGTGTCCTCCACTCAACCTTATCTTCTACAAAAGATCTCAGCCTCATGGTTTTCTTCATTTCCACACTGATTTACTCCAAATGGAAGAATTTCTTGCTCAAAATCTCGCAACTTGGATTAACAACTTGGATGGCTCGGAAAAATTTGAATTTCGAGCTTCAAGATAAACGCACTATTTACTTTGCGCCGCACCCCGCTGCATTTTCCGTTCCTCCATGCCGCGGCAAGGTTCTGGAACCCAGTAACACATGTCTTTAGCTTTAGCGGGCAAGAGGTGTGTCCCACTTTTGAAGATTTCCAAGTTCTAATGGAATCTGGGCGCAATGAGGAAATCCTGCCCCAACTTCGTTTTGGCCATGCGCAAGCCTTAGGACAAATGTGTGGGCTCTCAATACCCGATGCTCGTTCTCTGATTTGTGACGGGACATTAGATGTTCCGAGCTTGGTCTGTCGTTTTTCTGAGACTGGTGATCGTGGCGACCATCACTGGCAAGGCTTTCGGCGGCACGCCCTCTATCTATGCATGCTATCTCATTTTCTGTTCGTCTCCGGTTCCGGAGGACCCAGTGTCCGGTTGATTGAAATTGCCCAAGGCTTGAAGGAGGGCAAAAGCTGCATTGCCATGGTCCTAGCTGAGACACTGTTGGGCTTAGACGCCTTTTATCGTCAAGAGACGATCAGATTAGCAGGGAGTCCACTATTACTGCAGGTAATATTTCCCACCTAATCTCACATTTATGTTTGCTCACATCACTCGGCCCTCAGGCTCGGTTTTTCTCACAAAACCTTTTCTCACTTTTTCTCTCATCGTACTTCTCTCTATTCTTTATTCTCTCATTTTCCATCTCTCCCCAGGTGTGGTTAATGGATAAACTGAAGGTTGTGGACTCTTGCCCAACATATTCAGCTCGTGGCTACTTCTTCAGGCAACGCCTAGTTGACGCCCTTGATGAGGGTTGGTGGTTTGAATGGATGTGCAGTTTGTCCGCAGACCGCATTGCTTGGCGGTGCCCTTGGCTCAATCTCCCAATGATGAGTTATAGCATGACCCGTCAACCCGGGATCCAATTGATTGGCTTGACTCACTGTGTCTTCTACTTCCCATTCCGCATCCTGCGCCAGTTTGGTCATAATCAGACTTGTCCGCCGGAAGGGATAGAGTACCCGGTTACATTCCCGATTCGAGGCGCACAGCTGGCCCGATATGCCACAGCATGGAGGACGAGAGAACTCCTGGCCCCCGCTCCCGCTTTCAGTTGCACTTTGTCTGATGAGTGCTTGGATTGGCTTAATGGAGAGGCACAGGAGGGGCCCACTTTGGCATCAGAGGATTCGACCAACTCTGGGAGGGGGCGCAGGGACATTTGACTTGACCATGCCCCAGATTTATTGCTTTATTAGTACTTTCAAGTTTTCTTTATGAATGCAATAAAAAGCAACTTCAATTGTATGCAAGAGCAGGAGAACTCTATTTGAAATCAATGAAATTGAAGGTTGTGGTACTGAAAATTTCCCACTTTGGTCCAAAAATGGTCTTGGTTGTAAAAAGATTGATTTGAACAGAGTCAACTTTTATTAAAACTTTTCAAAACCATTTTCGATATGGATCAGAACTGGACACACCTGAAATTTGTCACTGAGATGCACAACCCTAGATTCCCGCAATTGGAAAATTGCCCCTGGTTTGAATAGTACCGCGGCACTGGATGGCAACGGAAAGTTGCCCCTAGTCTGAATGGCACTGTACCGGAGATTGCGATGAATGCTGATGGACAAAGATGACCAAGATGATCAAATGAACAAAGCAAAGCTGATCGGGGAAAATGTTTATGGCTGAACTTCAGGATGAAGCTGCCTACGTATCCCAGGGATGGGAATCAAGCCTTACGTAGTTCAGGCTTGGGTTCACTCGAGTATTTTCACTCTCCTTTTGCGCTCTAACTTTTGCCAAAGCCGCCCTTTGCGGGTTTTCAACCTTGCGAGCTCGGTTTTTATATTTTCTAATTTTTTGTGCTCTGAATTTTGCCTAGGTCGCCCTTTCGGGTTTTCGGCCTAGCGAGCCTCTCAGGGGTGATATTTCTTCAACTTGTCCATGTTGATCGGTTGGGAGAACTCTAGGCCATCTAGGTCCATCAGAACCACAGCTCCACCCGACCAAATAGACTTGATGATATAGGGACCAGTCCAATTGGGTCTGAACTTGCCCCTTGGGTCATGGATGGGAGCTCGGTTGTCCTTGAGCACCAAATCTCCTTCCTTCAAATTCCTGGACTTAACCTTCTTGTTGAAAGCCCGGGCGATTCTGCGCTGATAACGTTGGACATGGTACAGTGCTTTCAGCCTTCTTTCATCAAAGAGCATGAGTTCCTCGAATCTACTCTGCTGCCAATCTGCTTCAGCTATCTGACACTCAGCCAACACTCGCAATGATGGAACCTCAATCTCAATTGGCAGAACAGCTTCCATCCCATAGACCAGTGAATATGGAGTCGCCCCGGTAGAAGTTCTAATTGAAGTTCGGTAGCCCCACAGAGCGAACGGCAACTTATCTGGCCAATCTCGATAGGTTTCTACCATCTTCTGCAGTATGTGTTTGATGTTTTTGTTGGCGGCCTCAACTGCTCCGTTGGTCTGCGGCCGATACGTGGATGACTTATGAAAAGCCACATTATACTTCTCCAACAAATCAATCACCTCCTTCTTGAAGTGAGAACCATTGTCCGAAATGATCTCATTCGGGACTCCATAGCGGCAGATAATGTTGTTTCTGATAAACTTCGCGACATGCGAAGCCTTCAACACTGCATAGGACTGGGCCTCGACCCACTTCGTAAAGTAATCTATTGCTACCAAGATATACTCATGCCCATTTGACCCCTTCGGAGTAACAGCTCCAATCACATCGATTCCCCATACTGAGAACGGCCATGGTGATGTCATGTTGTATAACTTTGACGGCGGGATATTCATGCGATTCGCATGGATCTGGCATTTGTGGCATCGCCGAACAAAGCCGATACAATCTTCCTCCATGGTAGACCAGTAGTAGCCTTGTCTGAGGATTTTCCGTGCCAGCATTACCCCATTCACGTGTGCACCACATTCTCCTCCATGGATGGCCTCCATCAGGCGCTTCGATTCTTCAGCTTCCACACACAGCTTGTGCATCCCCAGATGACCTCTTTTGTACAATTTGCCCCCGCAGATGATGAACTGAACAGCCATTCTTCTGATTGCCCTTTTATCCTTGGCATTTGCCCCTAGTGGATATGTCTCCTTCTCCAAGAAGTTCCATATGTCGTAATACCAGGGGTTATTGTCCTGCACTTCATCTATGGCAGAAACTGACTCATAGGCAGGCGCAAATTTCTAATCAATGATAACTGGACGCATCCGGACTCCTGACGGGATGTCTATCATGGAAGATAGAGTTGCTAGTGAATCTGCGAACCTGTTGTTCTCTCTTACCAGGTGAGTGAAATTTAGCTTTTCAAACTGAGGAATTAACAAATCCAAGGTCTGGTGGTAAATTACCATCTTTTTCTCTTTTACTTTCCAGTCTCCTTTAGCTTGAGACACAACAAGGTTCGAGTCCCCGATAACGTCCAATCGTCTTGCCCCTAGTTCTAGGGCAGCTTCCAAACCGGCGATACAAGCCTCATACTCTGCCTCATTGTTCGAGACTTTGAACCGGAGCTTAAATGCTAAAGGAATACGGGAATCGTCAGGCGCTATCAGCAACACCCCTATCCCATACCCATATTGATTTGACGCCCCGTCAAAGTACATCATCCAAGTTTCATCTTCGATGTGCAGAATATCTTCATCTGGGAATAGGTACTCAACCGCTTCATCCCCTTCAACCGGGTGGTCGGCAAGGAATTCTGCTACCGCTCTCCCTTTTACGGACTTGCGCGTCACATACTTGAGATCAAATTGAGGAGCAATGCTGACCAACGAGCTAGCCTACCCGTAAGTCTTGGTTTCTCAAAAGATATTTGTTGGGATCAAGTCGTGAAACCAACATTCTGAGTGAGCTAACGGTAGTGCGCAGACTTCCTAGTAGCCCATATCAAGGCGGACATGCCTTTTCGGTAGTGTAGCGGGTCTCGTAATCCACATCTTCTTACTCGGATAGTAGATGGCCTTTTCCACTTTATCTTCCGACTCTTGTGCGAGCATCTGACCCATCGTAGTCTCGATTCTTGGCGGATACAATATCAACGGCTTCCCGGCTTTGGCGGTGACAACACGGGCGGATTCTGTAGATACTCTTTAATTTTTTCAAACGCAGCTTGGCATCGGCCGTCCCAATGGAACTTCTTTCCTTTCTTCAGGAGACCAAAAAGTGGTTCACAAGTTAAGGTTAGTTTAGAGATAAACCGTCTTATGAATTGCACTTTACCCAGAAAGCCTCGCACCTCCTTTTCAGTCATTGGTGGTGGCATTTCTAAGATGGCCTTAATTTTGGAAGGGTCGACTTCGATGCCTTTTGTAATCGAAATCGAGATTTTTCCCACTGTAACACCAAACGTACACTTCTGAGGATTCAACCGCAGCCGAAATTCTCTGATCCTTTGAAAAAACTTTTGTAAGGCGGTGTAGTGGCCCTCTCTTTCTTTGGACTTGACAATCATGTCGTCCACATACACCTCGACCTCTTTATGGATCATGTCATGTAGTATTGTGGTTGTAGCCCGTTGATATGTAGCCCCAGCGTTCTTCAGCCCAAATGGCATTACTCTATAGCAATATGTACTTACTGGGGTAAAAGCGATCTTCTCCGGTCTTCGGGTGCCATTACTATCTGATTATAGCCTGAAAAACCATCCATGAATGAGAGCAAAGCATGCCCTGCTGTAAAATCTACCAACTCGTCGATATGCGGCAAGGGAAAGTCATCCTTCGGACTGGCTCTGTTCAAATCCCTGAAATCCACACATACCCGGATTCTGCCATCCTTCTTCGGCACTGGAACAATGTTGGCCAACCAAGTCGGGTATTCAGATACCAGCAGGGGATAGCAGTAGATCTTGACAAAGTTGTTGCAGTCAAAGAATGGAAGCAGACCACGAACCATTCAGAGGTGAGGAGTTTTTTAGGACTAGCCAGTTATTGTAGGAGATTTATAGAGAAATTTTCCATTATTGCAGCACCCATGACCAAGTTGACCCGCAAAAATGTGAAGTTCTTATGGACAGATGATTGTGAGAGAGCTTTCCAAGAGTTAAAACAACGTTTGACTACAGCACCGGTGTTAACTATACCAGTACAAGGGGAAAAGTTAGTAGTGTTTAATGATGCGAGTGGAACTGGGTTGGGATGTGTATTGATGTAGCATCAGAAGGTTGTATCTTATGCTTCTCGACAGTTAAAATCTCATGAGAGACGATACCCTGCTCATGACTTAGAGCTGGCAGCAATTGTTTTTGCGTCGACACTACTTGTTTGGGAGCGTTTTGAGTTATACATAGATCACAAGAGCCTCAAATATCTTTTTTCTCAAAAAGAGTTGAACATGAGGCAACAGAGGTCTGTTGAATTCATCAGTAGTTATGATTTCGAGATCCTTTACCATTCGGGGAAAGGAAATGTGGTTGTAGATGCACTTAGTCGACAACATGGGATTATAGCTTCTTTGATGATTCAGGATGAAAGTCCTTGGAGTTCATTTCGATACATGATGTTCAACCAATGGAGAGTGTCAATAGGGCATACAATGGTAGTTTGACCGTGTAGTCGAAGTTATTGGGTAAAGTTTGTTAGATGCAGTATTTAGATGGGTTCCTTATCAGCAAGCTCGATGACCTTGTAGTGGATTTGATCGATGATTGTCCTACTGATTAGTCTGTGGACTTAGATGGGGGATTGCAATTCATGGGCAGATTGTGTGCAACTAATATTGTTGAATTGAGGAAAGAGATTATGGATGATGTCTATAGGTCCCAACATACCATTCACCCTAGTAGGACTAAGATGTATCATAACCTAAAGAGGACCTTTTGGTGGGAAGGTATGAAAAAGGACGTAAGAGAGTATGTTTCTTGATGTTATGTGTGTCAATGTGTTAAGGCAAAACACCAACGACCGTATGGACTTTTACAACCTCTCGAGATCCCTACATGGAAATAGGAGTACATCTCTATAGACTTCATGCATGGATTCTCGCGATCTAAGCGAGGTAATGAATCTATTTGGGTGATAGTGGATCGACTCACCAAGTCTGCTCATTTTATTCTTATCAGTGCTCACCGAATTGCGGATAAACTAGCTAGGCTATATATTCGGGAGGTGGTGCGACTTCACGGTGTGCCAGTTTCTATAGTTTCAGATTGTGATTCGTTGTTTGTGGTAAAGTTTTGGAAGAGTTTTCAGCATGCTTTGGGTGCTAGGTTAGACCTGAGCACGACTTATCATCCTTAGACGAATGGGCAAATTGAGCGGGTAAATTAGATCTTGGAGGATATGTTGAGAGCTTGTGTCCTCGATCTTGGTGGTAGTTAGGAAGAACACTTGCCATTAGTGTAGTTTGCTTATAATAATAGCTATCACTCAAGTATTGGGATAACACCTTTTGAGGCTTTGTATGGAAGGCTATGTCGATCACCTGCTTGTTGGATGAAGGTAAGAGATGTGCCGTTGTTAGGGCCAGAGTTGGTGAGAGGGACCACAGAGAAGGTGAAGATTATTTGGGAACGTATTAAGACTGCACAGAGTCGTCAGAAGAGTTACGCTGATAAAAAACATAGGGGGGTTGAGTTGAATGTTGGAGATTTTGTGTTTTTGAAGGTCTTGCCGATGAAGGGTATCATGCGATTCTGAAAAAATGGAAAGTTGGCACCTAGATTTGTGGGACCGTATGAGATCACTGAAAGGATTGGTAGTGTAGCTTACAAATTAGCCTTACCACTTGCTTTAACTATGATTCACAACGTGTTCCATGTATTTTTATTGCGAAAATGTGTGCAAGACCCTTTCCAAGTAGTATCACCAGAGGTGTTAGAGATTAGTGACGATCTAACGTATATGGTGCGGCCGGTTACTATTCTAGACCGGGATGTAAAGCAGTTGCGGTGCAAGAAAGTTAACTTGGTGAAAGTGTAACGGAGCGAGGATGAGAATGATATCACTTGGGAATTGGAAAAGAAAGTTCGATGTATGCACCCAAAACTTTTTGTTTAATACTCTTTCCTATTGAATCTCGGGACGAGATTCTTTTGGAGTGTGTATATTGTAGCGACCTTGATTTTTCGTAAGTCTTTATTTATTTATTTATTATTATTATTATTATTACTATTATTATTATTATTATCTTATTTATTTTTGGCTTTATTAATTGCGTGGTTACATGAGAATTTAATGTGGTATTTATTTAATTTAAGGTGATATTTAATTGTATATAATTAATCTGAATATTTATATATATATATATATATAAAAAGGTGTTATATATATTGGTTTTATATAGCATATTATATATGTTGTATTTGTGTTGAATTTGTACAGTATAATATTATATAAATGTCAAGTAGGTTATAAGATTAGAGGCTTAGAAAAAAAAAAGTGTTTATATATTGATAAAATATATATCGATAAAATATATATCATATTTATATTTATATAGCTTGTATTTATATTGTATTTGTATAATAATAATTTATAATCTTTTTGTTTAGATATATATATATATATATAGAGAGAGAGAGAGAGAGAGAGGAAACCTCTAGGTTGCCTATACAATTTAGAGAGGAGCAGCCACAGGAGAGAGAGGAGAGATTGAGAGAGAGAGAGATATATTAATCCAAAAAAAAAAAGAAGAGATTACAGCTAAGAGAGAGAGAGAAGGAAACGGCGGGAGAGAGAGGTATTGAAATAAAAGGGTTAGGGTTTTATTTTGATGGCTTCATTAATTCTCCAAGTGATTCTTTGATCTTCAAAAATATTGTGAGTGCAAAACCCATTTTCCTTGATTTATGTTTAATTCGTTATTTTTATTTATTTATTTGATGTTGGTTTGATTTTGTATTTTGCATGTAGATGATAGATTGATTTCATTATTTGGTTAGATATGTATGTAAGATTTAGGATTTTTATATGTATTTATTTTATAATCGTAATCACACTCATGGTTATATGAAATTAAAATAAACTTAAAACCCATAGATAAATTCCTTCCATTGCACCATAACTCCATGGATTGTTGTTTTATTTGAGTGTTGGTGAGAAAGAGTGTAACATCCCTATTTTTGAATACTTTAAGCTAAATTAATACTTGGAAAAGAATATTTTTATAAGTATAGGTGTTAAAATGTAATTTAATTTATAATTAGGAATCATTAATAATAATAACAATATAAATAAATAAATGTATGAATGATATATCTAACTACACAATTATATGTACTAAGGATGTAATTTAATTTGGTATTGAATTATCAAATGTATGATTAATATATTGTTTGGGGTCAAATCAAAACAATTAGGAAATTATGATACTAGTTGGGCCAAGTAAGAATATAAGGAAAGGTATGCAAGTTGGTTGGAAGCTTGTGGTTAGGCCACCTGTGAAGGCTATGTAAGTAGAGAAATGAATCACCAATTAGGGTGATGATTAAGGGGTGAGTCATCACCAAAGGCTCTTGTATAAAAGGAGAGGATTTGCTAAGGTTTGCGGAAGATCAAGAAGGAAAACAAATAAAGAAAGGAAAAAAAATACTGGAAGTCAAAAAGGCTTTGATAGTAGGAAGAAAGAGTGAGGTATTAATTTTAAGGTGAGTTATGTTATACCTTGAGTCACCATAATATATTTTACGTATGTTTTGCGTTACCACAATATATTGTATACAAGTTATGTTTTATAAATTATATTAATATTTCAATTACGTAGGTTATTTTCTGAACTCTATTTGTTTAAAATGAAACTCATGGATATATTTGTTTAAATTTTAGAAAGTATTTGACTATGGCCTTATAAACAATTATATTTTGTAAGTACCACCACGAGAGTCCCATGCCTTGGGGGACTTAAATAACCATTGGTCTCTGTTTGGTCACTTTGTGGCCCTCTATTGTCATGGATCTATTAACCTCTGTTTCTGTGCGGAGCAAAGTGCTGTGCGGAGATAAGTGCTACACTATTGTGGGAGCCACCTCTATAATCCGTACGAGCCACCTCTTGAATCCGTACCTCTATTCTGACTGTCACTTCTGTGACCTCTGTTCCATTCTGTTTAGTACCATGGTTATGGTTATTTATTTACATGATCTCAGTTTTGCTACTTAAATGATTATTTGTTCAGACTAAGTGATCTTAATTATTTTAGTTACATAACTATCTATAGTTATTTTGTGTCCCTTATACTCTTGACATAATATTTCTCACTCTGTCATTTGCTTATAGCTGTTTACCAATTTTCAAGAAACAATGCAATTCAAAAATAGTTTTTGGAAAGTCTTAAATGCGGGGCTGCGAAATAGACACATCCAACACTTTTATGATATGTTTATATGTAAATATCGATCTTTTTGGTCAATAAATTTTGTAATAAAAATAGAAGCTCCAATGATTATTTTGGTATCCTTACTTGAATATTTTTCTGCTCGCGTTCAGTAATTTGTTTAAGAATTGACCGGAGGTAACTTCAGTTACTGGCCATCACGATGTTTAACCCTTGGGTATGGGGAGCGGGTCGTGACAAAGAGTGTATAAAAAAAGTGTGAGAATTATGAGATTTATTTGAATGCCTCAGGCTTTGCGTTATTATGTTTGTTCTCATGAGTAGATAAGAGATTGTGTATATATATATTGTTGCCTCGTTCTCAAGAGTAGACGAGTGCTTGATTTACGCGCGTACATATATGCTAACCATTCGGGGAGTGTGGGTCAAACTCGGGACGATATCTCTATGCAAGTTTGGCTTCGGAGCAGTGTTAGGTATACGGGAGGCACATGGGATATATGTGTAGGCCGAAAGTGAAGGGCCGAAGTGGTGGAGTTAAGGTACAAAGAATTAAATATGAACTTATTGATATAGTTTGAATTGCTTTGATTTGTACATCTCAAAAAATAGTAAACGACCTTGATGAATTTTGAAATTTGGGCAGAGGCCTGTATATGTAATTCTAGACAACTTTTGTATTTTAATTTTGTACTAAAAAGATCAATTAGAACATGTAATTAGATGATCTTGGTTACAATAATTTTTATTCATCTTACCATTACAAATTTTAGATACTGTTTTAACCTACGAAATGAGCTCATTTTTATTGATTTTGTGTAGATTGAAGTAAAATATTATTCTGAACACTTTTCGTGTTTTGAAGTAAAACATTACTGATTTTGAACTTTTTCGATCGAATTTCATTTAGGTTCTTCTATTAAATTTTTCTCTCAACCTGTTCAGTTTCTACTAAATTCGTCCTTGTCACCCTTTAGAAAATTTGATTCTGTACAACTTTTGTTCTTTGAGTTTTAGTCAATTCGAATGATTTAAGCATGAAACAATGTGTTTTTATACTGTTTCAACAATTTACTTATGATTAAATTATACTAACTTTATTTTTTTTTTTGCAGAATGGTGAGTCTTACCAACTTTTTATGTAGGGCTGACCCACTATAATTTTTATGTTTATTTTATACTCAATTTATATTTAGTTGTGTACAAATAAGAAACTAAATGCTACCGTATCTCGGGAAACTACTCCTTTGTCTCGGTGCGAGTGGAACTACTTGTCTTGTCTCGTAATAAGAATTGAATGTATTTTTGTTTTTGTCTGGTGGACATGTGGGTGTCAAATCTTGTACTCATACCATTATACTTGTATATTGACCCGTTTTGTCTTTTGGCAACTCGGGTGCGTTTTGTTTGAGCGCAGCCGAGCTTCCTTTACAGGATTAGTTGGGACTACGGTGGTGACAAGAAATAACTATAGTTGTTGGATATGTCGTTTGGACTTCTTTGTTTTCTTGAGCTTAGGGTTGATATTAGTTTATGTATTTATTATTTTTTTTTATGACCTTAGTATTTTGATAATTTGGCATGGTTTGTAACTTTACATTATTTAAGTTGTTTTGACTATTTATTGTTACCTGAATATTGGAGGTATTAGATAGTTATGAAATTATAGTGGATGGTTTGGTTGGTGTTTTGTTAGTTTTTTTATTTTTTTATCCCTTGTAATCTTTTTAGCATGAAAATTTACTTAAACCTTATGGAGATGAGAACTTTTAGATTTTGTTTCACCCCTAGAATTTGGATGATGGAATATTGATTGGGATTTAGTCCTAATTTAATATTTAATTGTCCAAATTTTAGGGCGTGACACCTAAAAGGTATCTTGTGAACATCCTCTCTTGCCATACGGATTTGGTTGTAACCAGAATGTCCATCCATCATAGACAAAATCCTGTGTCCTACTGACCTATCCACCAATAAATCAACTATAGGCATGGGGTAATCATTTTTTGGAGTTGCCAAATTTAGGTTTTTGAAATGAATACATACCCTCAACTTGCCAATCTTTTTTACCACAGGCACAATATTAGACAACTATTCAACAGAACTGGCTGTTCTGATGAAGCCTGCTTTAAGGAGCCTAACAATCTCCTCTTTCACCTTTTGAACCACTTCAGGGCTCATCTGTCTTAGTTTCTGCTTGTGTGGCTTGAAATTAGGCTTCATTGGGAGCCTATGTTCCACTAATGACTTGTCTAACCAATGCAACTCATTATAAAACCAAGTAAAACAATCTTTATATTGTTTCAATACGACCAACAATTGGTTCCTGTCAATAGGACTCAACCAAACATTAATGTAGGTGGGTTACTGTATTGAATCTTCTCCTAGGTTGACTTCTTCCAAGGGATCTTGCACTTGAGCACTCACTAATACTCCCCATTTGACTTCTTCTACCTTCGAAGCAACCCTTTCATCTTGTTCTGCTCCTACCTTTTCTGGTTCAACATCCTTACTCTCTTCTTCATAAACAAAATCTATCTATAGAGCCTCTTCTTCCTGTATTTCCCAGACTTTAGTTTCAATGTCCAATGCGCAATACGTACCAAAAGCCAAAGGTCTGACCTCTTGTTGCCCTTGACTACAGCCAATCACCATGGCTTTTTTTTCTTCTTTCTACACATTTTGGACTATTGTCTTTATGTCCAATGTTGAAAATTTGATTAAAGCCAATGGCCTAGCTTCTTGATCTTGATCATTTTGCCTACAGCCAGGCATCATTGGCATATTTGATGATGAACTCCTCATCAGCAGTTTCCTGTACTAGATGCTTTAGGCGTGCCACTTCCTGATCAACCATCACTTCGGCTGTTACATTAGACTTCCTTAGTACACTAAGTGGTCGCCTCTTCAGTGTACAGCTTGGCTTCTACAAAATCTGCACATGCAATAAAGGGTTGTGGATCTGTCACGACCCAAACCTGACCCTAAAAGTTTAGGACATGATCGGCCTGTACTTAGGTCTCAAAACAAAATTTCCAAATATATATATATATATTAATTAATGGGGCCCAAAACGGAAGCAATTACATAAAAGAATGTCCATTAAGTAGTGCAGATATGCCAGGATCATAGCACATCTAAGTGCAGACAGAGGAGTCTACACACACAGTTCATATGACTACAAACCAAGTCATGTTTATATACAAAGAGTTCACAACCCAGAAATTACATGATCATAAAGCGTTGAACAAAAGCCACCAAGAACATAACAAAAAGAAAGTGGCAATAAAGATAAAAGATTCCAACTTTGGGTTTAACAAAATAAGTCCTCAAAAGACGCTTGAAGCTGACTTAGGGCTGACCTCCAGGCCACCTACAAAACAAACATGAATACAGAATGAGCCAGGCTCAGTGAATAATAATAATATAAGAAAGCATATAAACGAGCATGTGTCTTGCAAAATATGTATGTAATACATGTATGTCCTTTTTATCAATACATTCCAAAACGGCCTCGAGCCCAATTCATATGTCATTGCAGTCAAGTAATCAATTAGTTTAACCAAAGCACAAGTTGTACAAACCATATCATTCATGAACAAAAATATATAATTCGTAACTTTCAACGTGTCATTACACTACTATTACTCACAGTGATCCAGTCGTGTAGTGGTCCCTTCTGGCGAGTGACCTACACATCACACACAAACCAATAAGCAATGCATTCTTTTCTTAGCTCCTTGCTTTTCATCATTCTCCCGTTTTGTTCACTTATTAATCAATTTTAAACCTTTTGGAGGGATTAAATATACACATTAATAGATTCAAAGGGTCAAAAAGGGTAACAGAAAATAACAGAATTCTTCCTCATTTCCCGAACGTGCGGAGGCCCCTTATCGCACGTGTGGAGGGATGTGCCGCACGTGTAGCCTGCAAGTGCTTATTTCAGAATATGAACCTTGCCTCCCCTATTTTCCGCACGTGCAGCTGTGAGCCCCACATGTGCGACTGTGCATCTCGCACGTGCGGCCATGCATCTCGCACGTGCGGCCATGAGCCTCACATGTGCGGTCCTGGCTCTGCTATGCAGTCCAAAAATCCAACAAATTCAAACTTTCTAAAGATAGTTTCAAGGCTCTATTTCAAACAATTTTATTCCCAAAACCATAACATGTGACCATAATAAACATAAATATAAATCACTTAGATCATAGCTCACTTTAATTGCACACATACAACCTAAATTTCCATATCTTTTTCATTTCTTCCCTTTTCATGGTGCATTCAAACATATTGCAAAGACCAAAGATTTGAAAGTCATTATCTTAATCTAACTCAAGACCAACTCAAAATGCAAGAATTAACTCTCAAATCAAACCATTGTAAGGACTCCTTATGAATTCCATGATGTGAACTTAAGCAAGATCATTATTCCCAAAACCCTAACTTCCATAGGTGTCAAAGCTTCATTCTAAGTCTTGATTCTAATCAATTAAGGGAAGATATAGAGTAATCTTGGTGAGTTGAACATACTTTAAGCTAGATTCCTTGAAACCCCTCTTTAATTCTTCAATCTTCAAGCCCTAGGTGGAGTTCTCTCCCACTTTCCTCTCTTCTCTTCTTTTCTCCTCTAAAGCCCTTCCCAAGAGATATTTTTATGTTTCGAGTCTAAGTGTTGGCTCAAGTAAGAGTTTTAGCCAAATAAAGCTAAATAATTCATTACGAATCAAATTTTTACAAAACTTCATACTATGGCCTAAAAATTATGCTCATCATAACTGTAAAGTCAATTTTCGGTTATCGTGCCTCTAAGGCTTTCAACAAAATTTTTTATAATCGACAGATACAAATTGATAAACATGTACTACCCATATCCCAACATGAAATTTCATATTATATATATAAACGCATATATAATCACACATCTAATGAGAGATTTAAGCATATGAGAGGGTTGGGTTATTACACTCTTCTCTACTTTAAAAAGTTTGGTCCCTCAAACTTATTTTACCTCAAGTTAAGAATAACTCCGGATACCATTGTCTCATTTTCTCTTCTCTTTCCTAAGTGGCTTCCTTCTTGCAGTGTTCTTGCCATTTAACTTTTACCATCGGAATTGTTTTGTTTTACAATTGTTTCATTTATCGATCCAAAATTTGAATTGGTTTCTCCTGATAGATCAAGTTGTCATCCAAAGTAATTTGATGGTAATCTATAATATGGGACGGATCTTGGAGGTAACCTTGTAACATGGATACATGAAAGAAGTTATGTATTTGTCCCATACTCGATGGAAGAGCAAAATGATAAGCCACCGGACCCACTTTATCCAGCATTTGAAACGGACCTACATACCGGGGTGCTAATTTATCCTTCTTGCCAAATCTTGTGTGTCCTTTTATCGGGGTGACTTTCACAAAAACATAATTACCCACCTCAAATTCCAAATCCCTTCGTCGATAATCTGCATAACTCTTTTGCCTGCTTTGAGCGGTTTTCAATCTTTCCCGAATGACTTTGATTTTCTCCGTCGTCATTTGTATAATTTCAGGCCCAAACAATGATCTATCACCAAGTTCAGCCCAACACACTGGGGAGTGACATTTCCTTCCGTGCAAAGCTTTATATGGTGCCATCCCTCTGCTCGAGTGAAAACTATTATTGTATGCAAACTCTGCTAATGGTAGGTACGTTTCCCAATTTCCTTGGAAATCTAAGGCACATATCCGAAGCATAGCCTCTGATGTTTGTATTGTTCTCTCCGATTAGCCATCTGTTTGGAGGTGGAATGCCATACTGAATTTCAACTTTGTTCCCATGGCATCCTGTAAACTCTACCAAAGTTTGGACATAAATTTCGGATCTCTATCGAATACAATTGAAACCGGGACACCATGTAGTCGAACAATTTCATTTATATACACAGTAACAAGTTTATCCGCATTATATTGAGTTTTCACAGGCAGGAAATGAGCGGATTTAGTTATCCTATCAACAACAACCCATATGGAATTCATATCTCGGGGTGTTCGGGGTCAACCAACAATAAAATCCATCATCAGATGTTCCCACTTCCACTCCGGGATTAGGAGAGGTTGAAGTAGACCCGCTGGTCTTTTGTGCTCTGCTTTTACTTGTTGACATTGCAAACATTTCGAAACAAATTATGCAATTTCTTTCTTCATACTTGGGCACCAAAAATTTTGCTTCAAATCTTGGTACATTTTTCGCATTGCCGGGATATACGGAAAATTTAGACATATGTGCTTCCTCCATAATTCTTCTCTTGATGTCTTGGACATTTAGGACACACAACCTGTTTTTAAACTTCAACACCGAATTTTCAAGAATGAACCCGGGCCTTGGCTTTATTTCCATCTCATTACAAATTTTCTTCAGGAACTCATCTTCTATTTGTCGTTGCTTAATTTCTTTCATAAGTGCCGGTTGAACTGACATTACTGCTAATGCAGCATCTTGACCATGTAACACAATTTCCATGTCCAGTTTTGCCAAATCATGTAGCAACTCTTCCCACCCTGTAAGCAAGCTTGCCAAATTCCCTATACCTTTTAGGCTAAAAGCATCTGCAACTGTATTAGCTTTGCCGGGGTGGTAGTGGATTTGCAGGTCATAATCCTTGATAGGCTCTAACCACTGTCTTTGTCTCATATTTAACTTCTTTTAGGTAAAGAAGTACTTTAAACTCTTATGGTCGGTATAAACCTCACATGTGGTACCATACAAATAATGCGGCCATATCTTCAAAGCAAACACCATGGCGACTAGTTCCAGATCGTGTGTGGGATAATTCTTTTCATGAGGCTTGAGTTAGCGAAAAACATAGGCAATTACCCTTCCATTTTGTATGAGTACACAACCCAATCCCTTATAGGAGGCATCACTATAGATAGCAAACCCCTCAGTATTGGATGGTAGAGCAAGAACTGGTGCTGTAGTTAACCTGGTTTTTAACTCCTGAAAAACAACTTCCCTTTGTTTTGTCCACTCAAACGAAACCCTTTTTTGGGTCAATTGGGTAAGCGGTATTGCAATCTTGGAAAAGTCTTGTACAAATCTCCTGTAGTACCCTGCTAAACCCAAGAAGTTATGTGTAGGAATTGGCCAATTCACAATTGTTTCTATCTTATGTGGATCCACAAAAATACCCTCCTTATTAATTACATGTCCCAAGAACACCACTTCCTGTAACCAAAACTTGCATTTCTTTAATTTCGCATACAATTTCTTCTCTCTTAGTGTTTGAAGAATTGACCGTAAATGACTCTCATGAGCTTCAGTGTTTTTGGAATACATGAGTATGTCATAAATGAACATCACCACAAAGTCATCCAGGTACAGCTTAAAAACACGGTTCATTAAGTCCATGAAGGCCGTCGGTGCATTAGTAACCCCAAATGGCATAACCAGAAATTCATATTGCCCGTATCGGGTGTGGAAAGCAGTCCTCTCAATGTCTTCGGCTTTTACCTTTAACTGATGATATCCAGAGTGCAAATAAATTTTTGAAAAGACTTGTGCACCTTGAAGTTGATCAAATAAATCATTGATCCTAGGCTAGGGATACTTGTTCTTTACAGCTATTTTATTGAGCTCCTAGTAGTCAATACATAACCAAAGTGTCCCATCCTTCTTCTTAACAAAAAGAACCGGTGCGCCCCAAGGAGAAGTGCTCAGACGAATGAAGCCTTTATCAAGCAGGTCTTGCAACTATATCTTCAACTCTTTCATTTCCGCCGGTGACATTCTATAAGGAGCTTTTGAAATTGGTTGAGTTCCCAGTACTATATCAATTACAAATTTAATTTCATGGTCCACTAACTCTCCTGGCAACTCCTCTGGAAAAACATCCAAAAATTCACGGACAATTGGAATATTATTAACACACACATCCGCTGGTTGTTCATTCAAAATACTACATAAATACCCCCGACAACCCTTTTATAATAGCTTACATGCTTTCATGGAGGAGATTAAATACGGCGGTGGAATCACCCTATGTCCCATAATCATAAATTCAGATTGTCCCAGAGGTTGAAATATGACTTGCTTAGACGTACACTCAATAGTCACATGGTATTTACCTAGCCAATCCATCCCCAAAATTATATCAAAATAAGCCATGTCAAGTGGGCAACAAATCGGCATATAACTAAACATCCCCAATGATGATCTCATGAGCAAGATAAATAGATGTACACAACGTAGAACCCCTCAATGGTGAAGAAACACATAACACATAATGCAACGATTCTTTAGGTCTATTCAATTTACTAGCAAAGGTTCCCGACACAAAAGAATGGGTAGAACCCAAATCAAACAATACATGAGCGAAGTGACCATTGATAGGGAATGTTCCTGACACCACAACCTCAATATTCGGCACATTACTACGAATGAGAGAAAATACTCTTCCCTGTCTAGCATTGTCTTTGGTATTGGTGGATTTTGCAGCAGTCTTTCTAGTTGGAGCTAGAGTTGAGCCGACTGAACTTATAATAGTTCTGTTCCCATTTTTTCGGCCTCTCTGAGGGCAATCTCTTGCTAAATGTCCCGTCTTTCCACACTTGAAGCAAGCCCCAATTACCCAATAACAAGTCCCATGGTGCCTCTTTCCACAGTCTGGACAAGTTGGTGCTAATTCATGAGTAGAGGCGGAAGTACTAGAGGTTCCCAAGTTTGGTTTCTTGTTCTGTGATGCCACTGGTCCCCTTGGTGCTTGCGCATTCTATCTCTTCCCCTTTCACTCAGAGATCCGATTTTGAGCAGCTATGTTACCTTCGGCCACTATTGCCATTTCCAACACATCAACATAGGTAAGCAATTTCAACACATTAATTTGATCCAAAATAGCATTCTGGAGTCCTCCTTCAAACTTTCTTGCTTTCTTATAGTCCGTATCCACCATGTGTGGTGCGAAGTGGGCTAACTCGAAAAATTGGGCTTTATACTCTGCCACTATCTTATTCCCTTGCTTTAGAGTCTCAAATTCTGTCACTTTCTTATCCCGCATACATCGTGAAAAATACTTATCATAGAAAAGCTCCACAAATCGAGCCCAGGTCAAACCTTGATGTTCATTTCGAGTGAGCATCCATCACCTCTGTGCTTCATTTTCAAGAGTCAAAGTTGTAAGTTGTACTTTCTGCGCCTCGGTACATGGAAAGACCTCAAATAACTTCTCTATACCCAGTACCCACGCCTCAGCCTTCATCGGCTCAATGCCCTCCTTGAATAACAGTGACTTCATCTTCTTAAACTCTTTTGTCAGTGCAATGGTTCGATCTTCAGCATGATGGTTTTGCACCATTAGTGGCGGTGGTGGTTGCTGTTGTTTCTGTTCTTGTTGTTGTCTCATAGTTTCTGCTATGTCCGCAATCATCCTTTCCAATCGATCAAGCCGTGCGGAGGTAGAGTTTTCCATATCATCCTTTCTTGTCCTCACCATGGTCTACATATCAGGAATTATAATGCACAGAAAAAGAGACACAAGTAGATATAGAAAATGATCATTAGTCATCTTTCATATGAAATTCACAACATAGAAGAACATCATGCATGTAGCCTAAGTCTTTTCTAGACTCCTTATGGCTCAATGGACACGTGTGTGGAATTTGTACTCGTGCTCTAATACTAACTATCATGACCCAAACCTGCCCCTAAAAGTTTAGGACATGATCAGCCTGTACTTAGGCCTCAAAACAAAATTGCCAAAAAAAAAAATAATAATAATATTTATTAATTAATGGGGTCCAAAACAGAAGCAATTACGTAAAAGAATGTCCATTGAGTAGTGCAAATATGCTAGGATCATAACACATCTAAGTGCAAACAGAGGAGTCTACACGCACAGTTCATATAACTACAAACCAAGTCATGTTTATATACAATGAGTTCACAACCCAGAAATTACATGATCATAAAGCATTGAACAAAAACCACCAAGAACATAACAAAAAGAAAGTGGTAGTAAAGATAAAAGACTCCAACTTTGGGTTTAACAAAATAAGTCCTCAAAAGACGCTTGAAGCTGACCTAGGGCTGACCTCCAAGCTGGCCACCTACAAAACATACATGAATATGGAATGAGCCAGGCTCAGTGAATAATAATAATGTAAGAAAGTATATAAACGAGCATGTCTCATGCAAAATATATACGTAATACATGTATGTCCTTTTTATCAATACATTCCAAAACGGCCTTGGGGCCAACATAATAACATAATGGCCTCGGTCTCAATAATAATAGAACGGTCTTAGGCCCAATAATAACAGAACGACCTCTGGCCCAATAATAACAAAATGGCCTCTGGCCCAATTCACTTATCATTGCGGTCAAGTAATCAATCAGTTTAACCAAAGCACAAGTTGTACAAACCATATCATTCATGAACAAAACTATATAATTCGTAACTTTTAACGTATCATTACACTAATATTATTCACAGTGATCCAATCGTGCAGTGGTCCCTTCTAGCGAGTGACCTACACATTACACACAAACCAATAAGCAATGCATTCTTTTCTTAGCTCCTTGCTTTTCATCATTCTCCCATTTCGTTCACTTATTAATCAATTAAAAACCTTTCGGAGGGATTAAATATATACATTAATAGATTTAGAGGGTCAAAATAGCTAGCAGAAAATAACAGAATTCTTCCTCATTTCCTATACATGCGAAGGCCTCTCACCGCACGTACGGAGGGGTGTGCCGCATGTGCGGCCTGCAGGTGCTTTTATTTTAGAATCTAAACCTTGCCTCCCCTGCTTTCAATACGTATGGCTGTGAGCCTCACATGTGTGGCTGTGCATCCCGCACTTGCGGCCATGAACCCCACACGTGTGGTCCTGGCTCTGCTGTGTAGTCCGAAAATCCAACAAATTTCAAACTTTCTAAAGATAGTTTCAAGGCACTATTTCAAACAATTTCATTTCCAAAACCATAACATGTGACCATAATAAACATAAATACAACTCACTTAGAACATAGCTCACTTTAATTGCACACATACAACTTAAATTTTCATATCTCTTTCATTTCTTCCCTTTTCATGGTGTATTCAAACATAAACAAACATATATATACATATATGAGTTCAAAACATGCAAAGACCAAAGATTATTATCTCAATCTAACTCAAGACCAACTCAAAATGCAAGAATTAACTCTCAAATCAAACCATTGTAAGGACTCCTTATGAATTCCATGATGTGAACTTAAGCAAGATCATTATTCCCAAAACCCTAACTTCCATGGGTGTCAAAACTTCATTCTAAGTCTTGATTCTAATTAATTAAGGGAAGATATAGAGTAATCTTGGTGAGTTGAACATACCTTAAGCTAGATTCCTTGAAACCTCTCTTCAATTCTTAATTTTTCAATCTTCAACCCTAGGTGGAGTTCTCTCCCCCTTTCCTCTCTTCTCTTCTTTTCTCCTTTAAAGCCCTTCCCTGGAGATATGTTTATGTTTTGAGTCCAAGTGTTGGCTCAAGTAAGAGTTTTAGCCAAATAAAGCTAAATAATTCATTACGAATCAAATTTTTACAAAATTTCATATTATGGCCTAAAAATTATTCTCATCATAACTGTAAAGTCAATTTCTGGTTATCGTGCCTCTAAGGCTTTCAATGTTTAATTCAAATGTCATAATTTCAACAGATTTTCTCATAACTGACAGATACAAATTGATAAACATGTACTACCCTCATCCCAACATGAAATTTCATATTATACATATAAACACACATATAATCACATATCTAATAAAAGATTTAAGCATATGAGAGGGTCGAGTTATTACAGGATCTGTATCGATCTCCTCTATTTCCCCATTCATATTGCTATCATTATCTTCTGATGCAAAGAAGAAGGCATACATTTGTTTGTGTGGATCCAATCCCTGCCAAGCAAAGCATTATATTTGGCATTGCTATCTATGACAAAAATTACTATCATACAGTCTCTAGTTCCCACACTCAGGTTGATAAGTAGAATGCCTTGGGCCATCTGCTTGTCTCCAGCAAAACCAGCAATGGTAGTGCTTGTTAGGATCAACCTGGGATTTTTTTCCCCTAATTTCTTCAAGGAGGATCGTGGAAGCGGGTTCACTGCTGCCCCATTATCCACCAGTACTATGCTCATTTCTATTCCATCGAAATAAGCCCTAATGTACAGGGGCTTAACATGTTGGGTCATGGATACTGTAGGGTATTCGAAGTGATATGAGAGTTTAATGCTTACCTCTTCACTCTCTTCATCAGTTTCCATGGGCCTGGCCACCTCATATTCATCTTGGATCATGATGGTTTGTGAATCCCCACTGGAAACTGGAATGGGATCACCCTCCTGGCCTTCTTGGTTTTCCTCCTTAGCTTGAAATTCCTGAGGCAGCACATAAACCATATTAACTGGCATTGGAGGGAATGAGCCAAACTGTATTACTGGTTGTGCTTGCTTTCTTTCTATATTGGTTTACTTTGATACTTGGGAAGCATCCCTCATACTGCATTTTGGTACCTTAGTATTAGTAAGTTCCTTCAATGTAGTTTGTTAGTGGTCTACCTTTATTGGCTTTTTAACCATGAAGGTCTGTTCAACCATAAAAGCTTCGAACATTTCTTCTTCAGCCAATACCTTTCCTTGGCCTGGTTTAATTCTGTCATCTGTCCCATCATCACTCTCCATCAAGGCCTTTTCGAGGCCTACTAGACTGCATTTTTCTTTGGCTCTTAGTTCAACATGAACTTTGGCTACTTGTTCTTCACTGGCACTCATTTTGATCTTAAAACCAGGTTTCAAACCTTCTCCTTCTCTTGCCTGGCCTTTTGACTGAGCCAAGGAAGTACTTTCTCTATTCTCCTTCAATTCTCTTTGGTACTGGGTGTACTTTCGCTGGATCTTCCTTTTCTGAGACTTGGAGATTACAGGAACCATATTTGGTTCCCTTGTCTTTGGGTTTTTCAATAGTACCTAGTTATTTGGGGCAACCAAAGGGGGTTTGATCATACTTTCTTTTCCTCTAAAAACCCTTTCTTGGATAGGCATCACTTTTAGTTTGTTTTGAATGACAAACTAATTAGGTACCCCTGCTACCCATGTACCTACTGCTCTGGTTGGTGGGCTTGCTACTCTTGTCTTTGAAACTGCCTTCAAAGTTGTATTTGAGGGCCAATCATTGGCTCTGGTGCCCTGTCTTGAGCCAAATCTAGGTTTTTTTCCAGGCTGGCTGATTATCTTGTAGTAGTCATGGGGCCTAATTTCATGCAGAGGTCTTTTACCCCTTGACAGATTCCTAGTGTTTGGAGATCCAACCATGGATGGCTGTTGCCTAGAACCAATTGGAAATGGCCTCATGCCATAATTGTTGGCTGGCCTATGGTCTTTCTGCACATATTTTTAGTACTGTTTCCTATCAGTTGGGAGCCCCCTCAACTATTTATAACTCAACCTGCACCTGTGACACATTCTCTGCATTACAGCTGCTTCGAGAGAGTCATCATCCAATGCTTTTTCACTGGAGCCATCCCTTTGACCTACAAAGCTTTGTCCACTGGCTGGTAAACCTCTTGTGCTCTTCCTGAAGGTAGCCTGGTTAGCAACATACATTTGCACATTGACTTCTTCTAATTCCTTCAAAGAGAGATTCTGGAAATCCGGTATGCTAACATTAGCTTTTGCCTTTCTAATTTCTGGAAATGGGTTGGTATCAATTCCCATGGCTTTTTTCAGTCTTGGTTGGAAACTTCAGCCGCCCTTTCCGAATTTGTTCTTGAATCCTGTCTAAAAAAATAATGCAATTTTTAGTTGAGTGGGATCAAGAATTATGCCATTTGCAATACAATTTTCCTTTAATTTCTTCAGAAGTTGAGATCTTAACTCCCTTAGGCAACTTTAAGAAATGTGCTGCTAGCAGATGATCAAATATATCATCTACTTTTGTTATGTCAAAAGAATATTTCCTATGAAGGTCTTTCCTTTTGAATTGTTGGTTAATTGTAGTATCTTTCTAAATCAATGCCTCACAAGTCATAGGTTCTTTTCCTATGATATCTACTGCATCAATTTCAAAGTTAGGGTCCCTATAATAGGTCCTATAGGATGCATTGCTTCGGTCTTGTTCTTCTTCAAGTAAGGTTTCATATCTAGAAACTTTATAAGTAAGTTCCACTAGATCTCGAAACTCTATTGAATCAAACTTCTTTCGAAGCCTAAATTCTAGCCCATTTTGGGCCAATCTAACAACTTTAGGTTCGGGTAAAACGACCCTACATTTGTTACGTGCTCTTTTGAATTTGGCAATGAATTGAGCAGCCTTCTCATCAGGCATTTGGCTTAATCTTGCCAAGTCTGCCATAGAAACCTCAGGTTATGTTTGAAAAAACTAGGCATGAAACACTTCCTCCATGTGTTGCCAAGTTTGAATAGAACCAGGTGTAAGGTTTGTGTACCGAACAAAGCTGCCACAGTGAGAGAATTTGGAAAAAGTTGTAGTTTCGTATAATTATTATTGGTAAACTCACCACATTGACCTGTAAATCTGGCAATGTGTTCAATGGTAGATTGGTTTCCATTCCCATAAAAAGAGCAAAATCTAGTATTTTATATCTCCTTGGGTTCTCATGCAGCCTATCTACCCATTCTGGGTAAGGCTTTCTATAAACAGGAGTTGTAGTGACCCTGCTTTTTTGTAAGTCTTTATTTATTTATTATTATTGTTATTATTATTATGATCTTATTTTATTTTTGGCTTTATTAATTGTGTGGTTATATAAGAATTTAATGTGGCATTTAATTAATTTAATGTGATAGTCAGTTATATATAAGTAATTCGAATATTTATATATTTTATATATAAAAAAAAGTGTTTTATATATTGATAAAATATATATCATATTTATTTATGTTTTAATTATGTTGTATTTATATTATATAATATAATAACGATTAGGTTATATAATAATTGATTAGGTTATAAACTAAAGAAAAGAAAAGAGAAACAGAGAGGAGCAAATCGTGAGAGAGAGAGAGAGAGAGAAATCAAAGAAAAGAAAACTGAGAGGGAGAGAAAGAGAAAAGAGAGACGGCGGGAAAGAAAAGGAAAGGGAAAAAAAAAGAAAAAGAAAAAAAGGTTAGGGTTTTGTTTTGATGGCTCCATTAGTTCTTCAAATATTTGTTTGATCTTCAAAAATAATTGTGAGTGCAAAATCCACTTTTCTTGATTTATGTTTATTGTGTTGTTATTATTTATTTATTTTTATTTATTTGATATTGGTTTGATATTGTGTTTACATGAAGATGATGAATTGATTTTAATTATTTTGATTAGTTGTGTATGCAAGGTTTATGATTTTGATATGTATTTATTTTATGGTTGTAATCACACTCATGGTTATATGAAATTAAATAAACTTAGAACGCATAGATAAATTCCTTACTCTCCACCATGACTCCATGGATTGTTGTTTTATTTGAGTGTTGGTGAGAAAGAGTGTATAAAAAAAAAGGTGAGGATTATGAGATTTATTTGAATGCCTTAGGCTTGGCATTGTTATGTTTGTTCATATAAATAGATGAGAGATTGTGTATATATATTGTTGTCTCGTTCTCAGGACTAGACGAGTGTTTTGATTTACGCGCGTACGTATATGCTAACCATCCGAGGAGTGTGGGTCAAACTTGGGATGATATCGCTGTGCAAGTTTGGCTTCGGAGCGGTGTTAGGTATACGAGAGGCACATGGGATATATGTGTAGGTTGGAAGTGGAGGCTGAAGTGGTGGCGTTGAGGTACAAATAATTAAATATGAGTTTATTAGTATAATGTGAATTGTATTGATTTGTACATGTTGAGCAGAGGCATGTATACGTAATTTTAGACAACTTTTGTGTTTTAACTTTTTACTAGAAAGATCGATTAGAACTTGTAATTGGATGATCTTTGTTACAATAGTTTTTATTTATTTTAGTATTGCAGATTTTAGATGTTGTTTTAACCCACAAAATGAGCTCATTTTTATTGGTTTCGCATAAACTTAAATAAAACATTATTCTGAACACTTTTTGTGTTTTGAACTTTTCCCAAAAAAATCATCTTACAACAGTTTCTTTTTGTTTTCAGTTCCAGATTTTTCGATCGAATTTTGTTTAGGATTTTCTATTAAGTTTTTCTCTCAATCTATTTAGTTTCTACTAAATCCGTCTGTGCTACCTTTTATAAAATTTGATTATGTACAATTTTTGTTCTTTGAGTTTTGGTTTAACTTTATTTTTTTTGCAGAATAGTGAGCCTTACTAACTTTTTATGCAGAGCTAACCCACCATATTTTTATTTTTATTTTGTTTATTTTATACTCAATTTATATTTAGTTATGTACGGGCAAAAAACTAAATGCCACCGTATCGCGAGAAACTACCCCTGCGTCTCGATGCGGATGGAACTACTTGTCTTGTCCCGTGAAAAGAATTAAATGTATTTTTATTTGTGTTTGGTGGACACATGGGTGTCAAATAATTGTACTCATATCAGTATACTTGTATACTGACCCGTTTTGTCTCTTGGCATCTCGCGTGCATTCTGTTTGAGCGCAGCTGAGCTTCCTTTGCAGGATTAGTTAGGACTACAGTGGTGACGAGAAATAACTATAGTTGTTGGGCATGTCGTTTGGACTTCTTTTGTTTTCTTGAGCTTAGGGTTAATATTAGTTTATGTATTTATTATTTTTTTTATATCCTTAGTATTTTGATAATTTGGCATGGTTTGTAACTTTATATTATTTAAGTTGTTTTGACTATTTATTGTTACTTTAATGTTGGAGGTATTGGTTAGTTATGAAATTTATGGTGGATGGTTTGGTTGGCATTTTATTAGTTTTTTTTTTTTTTTTTAATCCCATGTAATCTTTTGAGCATAAAAATTTACTTAAACCCTTTAGAGACGTAAACGTTTATATTTTGTTTCACCCCTAAGATTTGGATGATGGAATATTGATTGGGGTTTAATCCTAATTTAATATTTAATTGTCCAAATTTTGGGGCGTGATAGGAGTTTGGACCCCCCGAGCCATAGGTCCACAAATTTCTTTTACTATATCAGTAATGTGGTCTCTAGGCACCATGTTTGGTGCTAATTGAGCCATTATTGTGGAAGCAAACACTGGTTTTGATGGAACCACTTGTGCTTGGGGTCCCCTTGGTCCAAGCAAAGGTATATTTAGGACTGGTTGTCCCTGTTGTGCCTAGTAAGCCTGAGGATATGGCTGAACCCTTTGGGCAGGTACCTAGCCTATGAAGGGTACTACAAAAGGAACCGTTGGAAAGGAAACAAGCATTGTTTCTCTTCCAATTGCAGGAATCCCATCTAAACCCCCGAGTGTAACTTCGAACATGGGATTAGTACATGTTCTGCCATGTCCTTGTGTTGATCCTGCTCCTCTCATATTTATGGCTTCACTAGTAGGTATAGACGTGTTTTGGTTTGTAGGCATTCTAGGAAAGGGCTCATACCATGACTGAGGCACTAGTATTGGTCTTTCAAGTATTTGATTACTGGTTTGACCATTGTTTTGCCCATTATTTTGTACAGGCTGTCTATTTCGAGCCAATTGTTGCTAAAGCAGATTTGTGCTTTCTTCAGCTTGTCTAATGATGGGTGGTTGATATGTATACATTCGATCCAAAAAGGATACTGTCCACCTCTCCATTATGTACATTAACTGTTGTCCTATAATATCCACTAAACCTCCCCATTTATTAACTGGTTGTGTAGATGAGATAGTTGAAAGGCCAGTTTCTTGGTCTTGCCCAATACTCTGGACTTGGGTTGTATACTCTAAAGTAATGGCTTCTTCAACCAAATGTGGAGGATTGTTTAAAGCAGTCACGTTTTCAAGATGTGGCTCAACATTTTGCTCTATATTAGCTCTTTCTACACCTTCTTCGAGGTGTTCATTTTCTCATCTTGCTCGATGTTTAGCCATTTTAATGGTCCCACTGGGCGTGCAAAAAAATATATGTTGGCTTTTTTGGCTTTCGAAGGTTAATAATATAATTTTAAGTGTGCCAACAAGGATCAATAAGTCCTTACAAAAATTTTAATTGCCAACCAATTATCAGACGATTGTGTTGAAACTCTTTCAGCCTCAATGAAGAGGACTTTTATTGGTGGCTTCGCTTAAGGGAGAAAATTAAAGATCTTGAAAATAACAATAGATAAAAACAGTTTCATGAACTGAATTTCATTAAACAATAAGAACTTACAATGATACCTTTGCACTTCCACAGTCTCGAAGGGTTTTATAGCAACAGACTACTGGAACTACTCCTAAGAATTAAAGTGCAGTACAAGAATTGAAGAACTGGAAAGAAAAATATAAAGTAAACAACTGGTTTCTGGATCTAAGTTTGGTCAACTTCTGTTGGCATTCTCTTCTATTTATACCCTCTAATGGTAACCATCGAAGTGGTCTTCTAACCGTCAAAATGCCCTTCCACAATCACTGGTCATAGCCTTGGACAGTTTGCTTCCACTACGTCATTCTTGCAGTTGGACTTCCCTCTTAATTTTGAATTTAACCATTGGGCCACGTCACATTGCACCTTCTAACTGCTCCAATGTTACGCAGATCCATTGTTACCAATATAAATTGCCACGTGTCTGTCGTTAACTGGAGACTTGCATTGATTCCCCAAATTACTCTTTACGAGCCATGTGTTAAGCTGCGATTGGCTTATGCAAAATATATAGCCAACATGTTTATACTATTTGCATTAGTTTTAGTCCTTTCAACATTGCTAGAATGGAAGTTATTATAATTATTCTAAAATTTTGAAATTTATTGCATTTACTTTGAACCTCAAGGAACCCAAGTGTAATTTATTCTCATTTTTTGTAGTGCTCACTTCTTTTATTTGTTAGGTATTTTTCTGGACGAGTGCAGATAAAAAAGCTAGTTCAAAACTATAGGTTTAGGGTAGCCATATGGAATATAGGAACTTTAACTAGTAAAACTATGGAATTGGTAGATGTCATGTTTAGGAGGAGAGTTAGTACAACTTGCGTACAAAAAATGAAATGGACAGGGTGAGAAAGCTAGAGAACTAGAGAATATCGATTTTAAATTATATTATAGTGGGAAGGATAGATATAGGAATGTGATAAGAATAATAGTTGCCAAGGGTCTTATAGAAAATGTAATTGCGGTCGTTACGAAAAGTGATAGAATTGTGTTAGTTAAACTAGTTATTGAAGAGAATATAGTGAACATTGTTAGTGCATATGCCCCCCCAAGTAGGATTAGATGATCAGACTAATAGAGATTTTTGGGATCAAATGGATGAGGTATTACAGGAGATACCTGTAGACACCCCATTTTTGACCGTCCTCAAGACTTGGACGTCACCGTTTGAATACTCGGTGATTATCCATGTTTGTGTTTGTCTCGAGTTCCCGGAGGCCTTAGCAGCGCGCCCCGTCTTAGGACCTCTTGACTCGACTGCTTCGTGTTTGATTTTGGCACCAAACACTTGTGTTTTTGCCTTGAAAGGCAGGGAATGGCTTTTTGGCCATCCCCACACCCCACCGGCCCTCCCCTACCATCACCGGCTGCATATGTGTACCACTGGTAGTGCTTTCTTAAAAAAATGGCCGGTCGGCACTATATGTTGTCGACCGGCACCTTTTTGTGCCGGTGATCCCTTTGGCTGGCCGGCGTGCACCCTTTGCACCCCTGAGGCATGGTGCATGCCAGCTGTGCCAGCTGGAATACACCATCACTCATCCCCGTGCATGGGGAGTGACCTCTTTGCACCTTTGAACCCCCAAACCTTCTAGAAGGTTGACCCTTTTGGCCAAGCTTCTTGGAGAAGCCTGGGCAGCTGTCTTAGCTTCTCCAAGAAGGCAAGACCCCTTTGCACCCTTTGCCTCTTTTAGTTAGCTTCTTGGAGAAGCCTTGAGCCTTGATTTTTGCCTATATAAACACCATCTCTCTCCCTTTGTGAGAGGTTAGCCATTTTCAACAAAAAACCAGAGCTTCTATATCTATATATCTGCCATATACTCCCTCTCTCTACATTTTCCCTCTCTCTCCTCTTGCGTGTGTGTTTTTAGGCCTAAAAGTGTGGTTTTACCTTACTTTTGCACCAATACACACACCATCACACCTTAGCTCGAGATTGGGAGGCTTGGAGGGTTGTTTGATAAACTTTTGGACTGGTTTTGATCAATAGAAGAGGGCTGGATCATCTGTTCTTGAGGTGTTCTTCAAGGGTGAGCACTTTACTTTAGTTTTCCCGTTTTTGCAACTAGTTTTTACCTATTTTGCTTGCTGTTTTTAGCTTTGTGTATAACATAAAAAAGTCTTATATTTTCTTGCTTTTGAACTTTCATTAAGGTCACTTTGTGGTTTGAGTGCAAACTCACCCTCTTAGGCCTTATTTTGGCCTCTTTGGTGCCTTTATTTTGAGCCTTGTTTGCTTTGTTATTTTGGTCTTCTCACCACTGAAAACCAGTGGGTTTTTAGTGGTGAGGAAGGTGGTTTGAAGTCTTGTATAGGGGAGGGACACCCCTCTCCCCTTTGTACCTCTTTTACCTTTGTTTTTGGCTTAAAAGGCAACATGCATGCTTGCTTGTTTTTGGCGCCATTTCAGAACTTTTTTGGGTGTTTTGGATCATATTTTATCTCTGTATAATGGTGTTTTGTTGGCCTCTTGCATGCTTAACATACTTGCTTTGCATTCCTCTATTTGGCATAGAAATGCATCTTGTGTTTAGGCCATGATTCTTGCATGTATTAGCATAACTCCATGAAGATGTTAGCATCATTTTGCCATGTTTAAGGGCTGTGAGCCACTGATTTTGTCATGTTGGGCATGCTTGATGTGATTGCTTTGCATTTTGGGCTTGTAAGCCTTGAGTATTTTGGCCTCTAGCATGCTCACCTTAGACCATCCTCATGATTTGGTATCATTTAGGACCATATTTCATCCATAAATCATGTTTGTATGTTTGTATATGTGACCTCTTTTATGCTTTGAGGATGTGTCCTTTTATGCCTTGAGATAGGCCTTGTGCATGTTTGTGTGTTTAGGGTATTTTGGGGCTACCATGTCAAGGGGTTTGGGTGTATTTTTGCATGATAGAACTCTGTTTTTGCTCGCCTAATACATGCCATGAGTGGCCATGTTAGTGGTAGTAAGATGCTCTCTTTGGTGCCTTAGGTTTAGGCTCATTAACTTGCATGCTTGTATAGCATTTTGTTCATGTTTTTGGGCATTTTTGCCCTTTGTTTTGGGGAGGTTTGAGGTCTGCCCCATTGTGGTTAAGTCCACCATTGTTTGCTTATCATACGCTTGTTGCTTGTTTGGTTCATTACATGTTGTCCCATGCTAGCTTCATGGCATTTTGGTCCATGGTTGCATCACATTTGCCTCCCATATGATTAGCACTATATACCTAACATGATATGTTGCATAGCATTTGGCATGCCTTGCATTTTAGCATCATATTGCATTGTTGAGCCATGTTTGCATAACATGCATTGCATTGCTTGGTTTGGGGTGTCAAACCAAGTGTGAGAAATGAGGGGTGTTTGTACTTCAAGTGACAAAACACATCTCAATTCTCATGTCACTAACGCCCTTGATCTTGACATGATAGGGTCTTGGTTCTCATTTGTGTGTTGCATGCATATTTACATTGAATTGCAATCTTGGTCCCTTAGGCCATCATGCACCAAAAGGCATAATTGGTAGCCCAAGGACCAAGGGCCATGCTTCCTTGAGTCCCATACATGATAGGGGGCATTGGCCATGCTTACATATGCTCAAAATTCCACACCATGCACTGCTTGTCTGCTGTTGCTGTCAAAACTGTCTTCTGCAGGAATTGTTTGCCGACCGGCTATTTGTTTGTGGCCGATAACCTCTCAAGCAGCCGATGGTCATTTTGAACGGCCGGTGGTCATTTCCTCCAGCCGGTGGTGTACTGCAGTGTGCTTAGAAGGTGTCCTGGGACTTTGGCAGATTTCAGAAAGGCAGGACAGTAAAAACAGAGGCAGCAGTGGTATGGTGCGGGTTTTCCGGGCGAGTCAGATTCGAGCATGCATCATTCGCGCATCCCGAGGCGGGGCTGCGGCCTTTTCTATTCTGCATTTAAATTATTAATTAAATTAGAAATTTTTGTAATAATTTATTCTGTATTTGGACTGTACTATTTGGGACTGTATATTCTTTTAGTCCCTCTGTGTGAGGGCAATTATGTAATAAGTGTGTATGAGTGTATGTATGTCTTCCAACCCCCACTTCTTTCTTCCCTTTTATTTACCTGCTTATGATGGTAGATTAGGGCATATTTAAAATTAGCATACCTTATGCAATGCATGTGTGCATCCATACATTTGTCTTACATGCACCGGGCTCGGTACATCACGCTAACTGCATTGTATTTCAATTTCCAAATTGAATACTTGTTACTTGTAGCATTTCACATGCCATGCTTAGGATAGCCGAGCCTGTCTAGATTACACCCTTGCTTGCGTTGCATTAGCCACTTAACATGAACTAGGATCATGCATATGATTACTAACTAGTTCCTGTTTTGGCTTGGAGTACTAGGTGAGTTTTTACGCTTTAGCATATCGCATGCGTGTGAATGTTGCCATAACAGCATGATTACCATGAGGCTAGCTGCTTATGTGATATAACTGCTTGAATGCCTGTGGGTGAAGGTTGGATTGTTTGAGTTGGAAAAACTCATTGAAATCCGTGATTTAGCCTACTTGCGCGTAGCAAATTTCAAAGCGCTTTTCAAAAAACGAACGGATATGCAATGCTTGTTTCCAAATTAGGCAATCTAGTCTATACTTATTTGATGTGCGCATAACATAGTAATTCTAGGCTAATAGCTGGAATAAGAACGCATAATGTTTTCAAAATCGGATATCATGGTTAGTAGAGGCCGGTCTTCGGACCGGGCGAAAGGGGGTGCTCATAGCTGACCTTCCCCGATCGTACCCAAGCTCCCGAGCCAAGACAACTTTGGTGATGACGGACACGTGGCTTTCGGCACCGAGTCAGGGTTTCCTAAATTCCCCATTTAAAAAAATATTTAGGTGGCGACTCAGATTCGCAAAGCGATCCATGTTTGGCACTACTTTTCAAAAATCTGTTTTTCTTCAAAACGATTTGCCAGAGTTGGACTCTTTGGTTCAGATTAAGAACCGCAACTAACAAAAAATGGGGGAGTCCGAACTGTAGCGAGGTCCCACGCGAACCTGTTACAATACCTGTATGAGAGAATTTAGTTATATGTAGAGATTCCAATGACCATGTAGGAATAGATAAACTATGATATGAGAGGGTACATGGTGAGTATGGTTTTGGTGATAAAAACAAGGCTAGAGAGAGTATTTTAGATTTTACGTTAGCTTCTAACTTGGTGGTAGCCAATACTATGTTTAAAAAAGAGAGATGAGGATTTAATAACTTTTAAGAATGGGTCAATTAAAAGCCAAATAATTTACTTCCTAGTAAAAAAAGTGGACTGTCTAAAATGCAGTGACTATAAGGTGATTCTTATAGAGAGCTTGATGTCTCAACATAGGATTTTGATATTAGATGTATGCTTTATAGGGCAATACCAAGCTATGAAGGATAGTGGGCTTTGTAGGATGAGATGGTGGAACCTAAAAGGGGATAAATTAGAAATATTTAATAATATAACGGATAAAGAAGGTACTTAGGACTTGGAAGATAATGCTAATACTATGTGGAATGCAATGGCCAATTGTACGAGGAGAATCTCGAGGAAAGTCCTTGGAGAGTTGAAAGGAAATGGACCCAACCCTAAGGAAACTTTGTGGTAGAGGGAGGAGGTTCAAGCAGTAGTAAAGACGAAAAAATAGTGCTTTAAAAAGTAGTAAAAGGATAGAATTGAAGAAAACCTTAATAGCTACAGATTGCTAATAAAGAGGTTAAAAAAGTAATGAGAGAGGCTAAGTTGAAAGCCTATAATGACCTATACACTAGACTATGGGTGTTTGCGGTTCAGTTGTGGCCGGAAAACCTTCAATCCGTCATCCGTTCGCTGGATTGGCAGATTAGAAAAAATCAATCCTCATCTGTCTGTTGAATTGACAGATGTGGATTGAGCGGATTGACGGATTAGCGGATGAATGCAAATCGGTTTGGTGGTTTAAACTTTTACAAATTTTGAACATAATACAATAACTCATCAACAAATTTTTTTTTCTTTTTGAGATAATAATCCAACTCAACATAAGCAAAAGATTATCAAGTAAATTGTCAAATACCAATAATAAATACATATAAGAAAACCATGCATTATCAAAACTATTTCATTACTTTTTTTATTCAAAAACTATTTAATTTGATTTTTTTTTAAATGACAAAATTAAGGCTTATATTTTCTACACAAAAATACCAAATATCAACACTTTCCATTTGATAAAAGGATTTCTAAATTGAAAACACAAACATAATATCTAAACAAATTGAAAACACAAAGTCTTACAAATTACTAGGGGTGCTTACGGTTTGGCAGTTCGTTTGCGGCCAAAGCAACCTCAAATCTGTCATACATCCTAAACTAGGTGAATTGGAAAAAATAATCCACAATCGTTCGCTTGTCATCACACATCCGTTCAAATGGGGCGAATCGGTTCGGTTCGGTTCGGTCGGTTTGGGCCGATTGAAATATCCGCTGCTCACCCACCCCTACACTAGACTAGATGGTAATGAGGGAGAAAAGAGACTATTTAACTTGCTAAAATAAGAGAGAGAAAAATAAGAGATTTTAATCAGGTTAAGTGCATCAAGAGTGAGGACTCTAAGGTGTTGGCAAGGGATGAAGAGATTAAGGAAAGGTAGAAAAACTATTTTGAGAAGTTGTTAAATGAGAAATATAGAGGAAGGTCAAAAAGGGAGTGTTATTCATATTATATTTTGATGATGTTTAATGTTTTGATTCATCTTAAAATGATTAATTTAGTAAGTCATTATTGAAAATAGGCTAATTGATTTATCCATCTCATATTATTCATGTTGTTTGAAGATCAAAATGAAATTGAAATCTTTTCTGATAAAAGTTCCTTGAATCATCTTAGATTAATTGACCATCTGATTTCATGAATCAAAATTAATCTATGTCAATGCTATAATTTTGTAGTTATTAAGATCAAAACTAAGCTTAAACAGATGTTGAATCAGGCCCAAAACAACAGCAAGAACAACAACAAACAACAGCAAGAACAGCAGCAGTAGTGCAAAGCAGCCCAACCCACAAGGGGCTAGACACTCGGTAGGATGACCGGCCATGGCATTTTGGCCCACTTTCGCTCCAGTTCAGTTATGCTTTGCACCGGCTGTCAGACCAATAGTATACTTGTCGACCGCAGCAGTCATCCTTGACGACCGGGACTTGACCGGACATCCGAGAGGACATCTAGAAGGACGTCCAGGCAGATGACCACCAAGAACAAAACTTCATTTGGGACATCCGGGTGGACGACCACTCTGTGTTGCAACGGCTCTTTTTCAAAATACTTGTCAACAATCAGACCCATCTTTTAACTCCTTCAACATCCAATCATGTATGGGAAATGCAAGTTTGAGTTGAGTAGGTTTAACCAAAATCTCATTTAATCTTCTCAACACACCCAATAGACAACGATCGATGAATTTTTCCTTAATAAATAGAAGTGCTTCTGTTGAAGAAAGAACAGAAACAACATTAGCAAGAAAATGTTTTTCATCTTTCATCAATCTCATTTTCTCTAATTATTTGAGGAGTTCTTCATTTGGTTTTCATTTTTCTCTCAAAAATTATACACTGAGCTTTATAGCTTTGAGCCTACTTACTTGTGTGAGGTTTACTGATATACATTCAGAGCTTCAATATTTTGTATCTATCTTTGAGAGATTATCCTTATAGCTTTCTTTGAAAGCAAAAACACCTTCAATTAAATCTTGTAAGAGTGTAGTACACATGGCATTCTTGATTCCTTGAGAGATTGAGAATCACCTAAGGAGTGCAGGGTTTTGGACTTGGACAGTCTATGTAAAATCTGTGGAGGATTGCTCCATTTGTAAAGAGGTTGCTAGCACCCCAGTGAAACTAGAAGATAGTGAAAAATCTTAAGTGAAGCTTGAGAAGTGGAAGTAGACTTGGTTGAAGCTGAACCACTATAAATCTATTTGCCTCTTCTTCCCTAATCTCTTTACTTAACTGATATAACTATGTAATGTGACCAACTACTTCACTGTTAAAATTGTTCATTGTGCTTAATCATTAACTACTATTCATTTATTTATCCTCAGTTAATCATTTATTGTAATAGTTATTTTTATTGGGGTATTATTAATTATTATTTATAGAAATCCAATTCACCCCCTTCTTGGATTGCCTTTTGGGTAACAAGGAGGAAGTAGCCAGTAATAAGAAAATGGAGATTGAATAAGGCTTTGAAATGGAGATTGCACTTAAGAGGATGAAATTGAATAAGGCTTTAGGATCTGATGATATCCCTATTGAAGCTTGGAAATATTTGGGTAAGAAGGGAGTTGCTCGATAGACTAGGTTATTTAACAAGATTTTGTTGACTAGGAAAATGTTAGAGGAATAGATGAAAAGTATTTTAGTGCCAATTTATAAGAATAAATGAGATGTCCAGAATTGCAACAACTATAGAGGAATCAAACTAATGTGTCATATAATGAAAGTGTGAGAGAGAGTAATGGAATGTCAATTGTGAGATATAACAGAGGTGTCAGAAAATCAATTTAGATTTATGCCTGTTAGGTTAACAATGGAAGCGATCTATCTTTTGAGGAGAGTAATGGAAAAGTATAGAGAAAAAAAGAAGAAGAAGAGACATTCATATGATTTTTATCGATATTGAGAAAGCATATGATAGAGTGTCTTGGTATATAATCTAGTGGGTGTTAGAGAAGAAATGAGTGAAAATATTACCTTGATGTGATTAAGGACATGTATGAAGGTATGGTGACCACTATTAGATAGCTTGCTAGAGAGACAAGTGAATTTTCAATTACTGTATGGTTAGCCAGGATCAACCTTAAGTCCTTATCTTTTTGCTTTAGTTATGAATGAGTTGACGAGAAATATTCAGAATGATGTGCCATGGTATATGTTTTTTTGCAGATGATATCGTGTTAGTAGATGAGACTAGAGAAGGAGTTAACACTAAGTTCGAAACTTTGAGAAAAACACTAGAATTTAAAGAATTTAGGATAAACATAACTAAGACAGAGTACATGAAGTGTAATTTTAATAATAGTAACAATGGAAGCAGAGAAGAAGTGAAGATTGATAATCAAAAACTACCTAAGAGTGAACATTTTCATTTTTTAGGATCGATTATCACAATAGCTGGGGGAGATTAGAGCGGATGTGGTCCATAGAATTAAGATAGGGTGGCTTAACTAGAGGAGCGTGTCTGGGGTACTATACGATAAACGAGTACCTACTAGACTAAAATGAAAGTTTTATAGAATGTCTATTAGACCAGTGATGTTGTATGAGACGTAAAGTTGGCCAACTAATAAATAACATGTAGATAAGATGAGTGTTGCTGAGATGAGGATGCTAAGGTGGATGTGTGGCAAGACTAGAAAAGACAGAGTTAGGAATGAGTATATTCGTGAATGGGTATGAGTAGTACCGATAGAAGATAAGTTGAGAGAGAATAGATTGAGATGGTTTGGTTATTACAACAGAGACCAACAGAGATAGCAGTGAAAAGATGCGATACAGTGACGGTAGATGGAAGTGTCAGGGGAAGGGGTAGACCTAGATTGATGTGAGCTAGTGTACTAAATAGAGATATGAATCTCCTTAATTTGACTAACCAAATGGCCATTGATAGAGTAAAGTGGAGAAGAATGATTCATATATCCGACCCCATTTGATGGGACTTAAGGCTTGGTTTAATTTGGTTTGGTTTGGTTAGTAAATTATAAATACATCCCTTGAGATTTGTCAAAAATACATGTTTCTCCTAATGTTTTAGAAATTATAAATACCCCTCATTAGAATTTGTCTTTCAACTCACCTAACAAAAATAAAATAAAATAATCCAAATACCCTCTAGTACCAAAACGAAATTGTTGTACTACCTTCATTTTCATCCAGCCTCCACCAAATCCTTTTTTCTATACCACCATAATATTCTCCAACCCTAATCGATGACACACCAAATGGTTGTAAACAATAATGACGATAGTGTCGATCACTGTGGTAGAGGGTGGTTCAATGATTGGGCAAAGAGGTGTTACTAGGTGAGAGAAAATGAAAAACAATAAAGGTGAGATAAGAAAAATAAAAATAAAATAAAGTGTTTAACTCCATAAAGTTAATATGTGTTTATGGGAAAAAAACTATTACTTACAAGATGCACTCTATTAATTTGATTTAACAGTTGATTAATCAAGGGAGTCATTTGTTATATAACTAAAAATCTCAATGAATGAGATGTAATTTTCCGAACATGATAGAAAAATCTGTATTTTTTATAAATTGCAAGGGTATATTTATAATTTATCCTAAAATTAAAAGGCCCTACAAAATAACAATAAAAACAAAAACAATATATTTTTAATTAAATTGACTTCCTTTTTTTTTGGGTCTTTAACAATGTTTTTAAGTAAATATTGATTTTATGTTTTTTACTTGGTTAAGTTATTTTAATGTTGTGTTTAAATTTTAAAATTATGGAGATATTTTTGGAGGGAAAAATGAGAGAAAAATATAATGAAGACCAAAACATTTTAAAAGTCTTTAAAAGTTAATATTTGAGGGGAAAAAATAGAGATAATTGGTGAAAAGTTCACACTTATGGGATCATATGTTATTTGATTCGGAAACTCTCTCCAGGGCCCTAAGTTCTTGGGTGTTGTTCCTCTCACAGTACATCGACTTTCGATGTGAGAGGGGCAATGATAGATGTCAAAAGTTGTGAAAATTAATAATTTTAACAAAAATGAAAAATATTTATGTTGTGCCTTGTAAAATATTTCTCAATTTAATTTTGATATTCAAACTTAGATTTTCTAATTGAGCCCCTTGAACTGAACTATTGACACTTTTTCAACGTGACCTAATTGGTAATTATTGGCCACTTAATTGACAAAAATTGCCATTCAAACACTTGCTAAACTCGGTTCCAATTATGCTTCTTGCACCATTATTTGTATATCTTTCACAACTATAACCCATTATTTGCCACCATTATCACACCTATTCTCTCATCACAACAAGATAAACTCTCCTCCATATCTTTATCTCTCTATATTTCTCTTGTAGGCCCCAATTCAGATTCGCACCGATAATCTGAACTATCTATCTTGCAAGTTTTGTAATAAAGGTCATCCATGCAAAAAATAAACTTCATCAAAAAATTATAAACGTAGGAACGAAAAATATTTTATTTTATAAAATGGATGGTTTAAGTTTACAATCACATTTGTCATTCATTTTATTAAACAAAATGTGATTTTTTTTTCTTAAGTTTATAATTTTCTGATGAAACTCATTTTTTGCATGGATGACTATCATTACGAAATTTACGAGATAGACGGTTTGGATCATCGGTGCGGATCCGAATTGAGACCTATAAGAGAGGTATGGAAAGGTATGGAGAGATTAAGGTATAGAGGGGAGCTAATCTCTATCATAACCACCATCACACTTTCTTGTGAATTCAACAATATATATAGGAAATTCTAATATACACACCCTTGAAAATTGTGTACCATATGCATCCTAGTTATGCCATTTTTTTTCTTTAGTTATGACTAATTTTCTTTCTAGTTATGATATTATTTTAGTTATTACTCATGAGATCTTTAGTTATACCTCATGTTGTGTTTAGTTATGACATTTTTTTTAGTTATGACTCAGAAAATATAAAATTATATCATTTTCTTTTTTAGTTATAAGGTGCATATATACACACCTTTGAAGGGTGTATACCATAATATTTCCCTATATATATATACACACATATAATGGCATAAATTAAGGTGCCATATTTAGAAAACCCCTCCTATTGTCATTAACCATCATTGGTCTTTGAATTGCCACATTTTGCAACCACCATCTTTGATCGTAAGATATCAGTAGATCGATAATGGAGTTAAAGTGCAGACAATTAGGGGTTGAGGTGGAGGCAATGGTCAAGGTAAAACTGAAAAAGTGAGAAAAATGGAGAGGCTGGAGACAATGTCGTTGATAAAAATGAGAGATAAACAGGAAGAATAACAAAGAGAGACGAGGGCTACAAAATGAGAGATCTCTAAAGTTGTTAAAGTGATGGTAGGCAACACTAATAATAGAGGAAAAAAAAATAAAGAGAGAAAAAAAGAATGAAAGGAGCAGGAAGAGAATGGCGACCGAGGAGGTGTAGTAGTGGTATTAGGTAAAAATGGAAAGAGATGGGAGACAGAAGGTAAATAGATAAATGAAACAGGGAAAGATAAAGAAAAGTGATGATTAATAATAATGAAAAAATAAGCAGTTTAGTATAAAAATATTGGGGAGCTTCTATTCACACAACATTTTTTTATCTCATCACACCAAATTTAAAATCTCAAAATTTTTATTTTATTTACTTACACCCCACAATATCTCAAATATATTCTCATTTCTAACATCACATCTACTCTTTACACCTATTGCCTTCTTTCCTTTTTTTCTTCTTTTTTTCTTCCTCTTTTCTTGTCCCTTATATATATATATATACATATATTTCAATCTAGGGTTTCAAAGTGACGTAGTGGTAACTAGGGTTTTGAATGTGGTAAGAGGGTATGATGGGTGCATTGGATATAGGAGACAATGGACTACTGGTGGCAGATTTAAAAGGGAGAGACTGGGGGTAAAGAATTTGGACCAATGGTAGGGAAGGAGTTGAGAGGCCAAATGAGGGTGGCACAATGTGGCAAAGGAATGTGACATAGGCATAAGAAGAAAGAGAAAGGGTTGGAGCTAGCAACAATGGTTGGTAAAAGTGAGAACATACGAAAACAATGGTTAGTGAGGTGAGAAGGTTGGTGTGGTGGTAGTGGACAACAATTGTGGTGGTTGGTGGTTGGGAAGATGAGGTAAAGAACAATTTTGTTTTGAAATTTAGGATTTTGATCTTAAAAATTAATTTTGTAAATAATAATCTTTTTTTAAAACCATGGTGTGAAGAGATAAAGTTATGGTGTAAATAGAACCACCCAAAACAGTGACATTTGGATTAATTTTTTTTTTTTTTTGAAAAATTACCCACAAGTCCTTTTTGAAAAGTGTGTGCTCTATTTAATCCCAAAACCTTTTAGGTAGACCCAAAAGTCTTGTGTTTATTTTTTTTTTCCCTCTTTCTCTGCACCTTGTTTTTTCTCTTTATCTCTCTTTCTCTGATATCTGGCAACGACCACAACTACGACCACAACCATGTCTTCATTCTTTTCTTTCTCTTTTTGATCTACAGTCATCGGCAACCAGTGATCACCATTGATTAGGGTTCACCAGCAGCCATCGAGCACCGACTCATTACGTCACGCTCACCAACAACGAAAGAGATAAGTTTCCAACAAAGAAGATAAGTAGATCTACTCAAATCTAATGTCAATTTGGATTAGGATTTGGCTAGATCTAAATAAAAAATAATTATCGGAGTACAAGCGCCTCTCTATATCTGTCTCTTTCCTTCGATCTCTCGGTTTTTTTACTTTTTTGTACTACACATTTCTATTTCCTATCTTAATGGAGAAAATTTTCAAATTCCCAACAAGTTGTTTCGAGTTTTAGTTACAGGCAGTGAAAACTATAAAATTTTATAGTTTCAGTTTTTTTTTTTCCTTTTTTTTTGTGCTGAAATGAATCATTCTTTAGAACTGTAAACTTTTGCAGTTTTATAACATTATTTAGAACTGTAAAATTTTACAGTTTCATAACATGTTTTTTAGTTTGATTAACAAGGATAAATGTTTAATAAAATCATGCTTTGAAATTGTAACATTTTATAGTTTCAAAGCTTACTTTTCAGTTTGATCAATATTGGAGATTATTTGTTTAAACCCTACAAAAATTTAAAAAATATTTTTTTCTCCTATTGTTGTTGTTTGTTGTTGTTACATTTTTTTTTTCTTTCAGTTTATCAATGTTTAGCACATTTTACTTTTTCTTTGGTTCTAATTTCTCAATTTATTTTTTTGGGGCAATATTCTAGACATCTTAGTGAGTCTCGACGATATTCTTGACGTAGAACAAACATTCTAGACATTCCGGCAACTTCCAGTGACATTCAGAACACTCCGGCGAATTCCTGGTGATACTCCAACGACTTCCTGGTGATGTTGAATATTCTAATGAGTCTCTAGCGACTGTCTGACAAAAGTTCGGCGGTGGTGGGATGTATCAACGTCATTAAATTTTTTTTAAAAAGAAATTTTTTAGTAACAATTAAAAAAGTGGTGATATTAGCACCCCATAAATTATTTTGGACTCCCCATTTCTTTGGGTCCCCACTTATAAATTTTGAAACCCTAAAAATTTCTTTCTCCCCCCCTCAAATAATACCAAAATTATCATTGTGAAAACATTCCACCCATTGAAGCACACCTCCACACCCCCAAAAAAAACCCCTCTTCCAAAAAACCCTAACAAAACCCACCAAGAAAAAGAAGAGTCAATGTGATTACTGCCTCTGCTGCCTCATTCATTATTGTCATAAATGGTATGCTCTCTTTCTCTCTCTCTCTCTATATATATATACATAATTTCTTAGTTTTCTCATAATAATTTATTCTCTTGCATGAAAAAAATTATAATAATTGGTTTGGTTGGTTTTGTTGGTAGATATTATAAAATTGTGAGTTCAGCAGAGAACTACACAACAATATTATCAAAGCTACGCGATGAAGGAATAACTTTTGAACCTGATTATGGATTTCGGCTACTTCCGATAACTTCTGCAAGTGTTAAAAATTTTGACCATTCAATGTGTTAAGAAATTTTCATGTTCGGACTTGCATTCCCGAACATTACTTATTTGTTTGGGAATGCCTTCCCGAGCAAATAAGTAATGTTCAAGCTTGTATTCTCGAACTTGAAAAAATAAAAACTTCTACAAGCATTAAAAATTTTGACCGTTCAATGTATTAAGAAATTTTCACGTTTGGACCTACATTCTCAAACATTACTTATTTGTTCGGAAATAAGTAATGTTCGAGTCTGTATTCTCAAACTTGAAAAAATGAAAACTTCTGTAAGCATTAACAATTTTGACCGTTTAATGTGTTAAGAAATTTTCATATTTGGACCTGCATTCCCGAACATTACTTATTTGTTTGGGAACGCCATTCCGAACAAATAAGTAATGTTTGTATCTATATTCTGCTAGAGGGTTGCCACTGTTACCGCCGGAATATTGCCATTGCCGGAGAAGTGTAGATAGTCAAATGGTTGCCACTTTTACTGCCGGAATATTGCTGCCAAAGGGTTTTCAAGATTTTGAGGGTAGGTAGGTTTTGAAGGTAAATTTTTTTGGAATAGACGAAGTTAGTTATAGTTGAATTGTTTCACTTGTGAGGTTAGTGATAGGCCCTAGGCCAATTATTTTGTATGTGTTTGGGAATAAACGTGGTCTTAGCATGATAGAAATTATAGCATGTAGTAAGAAATGTGTTTCTTAGAGAGTTTGTTTTATTCATAATTTTGCTGCAAATCCTAAGGGGCAAATGAGATGAATAATTTTGAGATAGATTGGAATGAGATTAAATTTGATTTGGGTTACGCCATTTGAAGGGATTATTAGTAGTAACAACATTGACTCGTGAGTCGATATTTTAGAACATGTAGGCGAGTTTCGAGTGCCTTCGAGATTGGTAGAGTTCATTGTCTCAAAGTTAGTTGTTGATTGTACCCAAGTGCAATAAGTGTTTAGGGGTATGATGTAATTGATGTCTCGGGAGTTGTGTTAGCAAACCAATGTCTTTAAAGAAATTTTTGAAATGATCATGTGAGGATGTTGTGATTATATGGAGATTATGATTAGGTGCCTTGAGATGGTTGATGTGACTATGATTTGAGTATTTTCATGAAATTAGTGCTTGATCCATCGCGAGTGATTGATGTTAATTTTTATAGTTACTCTTACTGATAGATTAGAAATTGTGAATATGAGAAGTATACGTGAGCATTTTGGGTTAAGTTTGGCACCTGTAGTGACGGTGATTTTCATGTAATTGAAATCGAGGTTATTTTGTATCCCTTGTCCTTTAGCTATAAGATTGTTTTGTATCATCGGTGTAAGAGTTGTAAACCTCTTATATTGATCCTTCGTTTTGCTATAAGCGTGGTGAGAATTTGTGCTATTGGTATGTTGATCTAATATTATTATTGGGTTTAATTTTGGTGTATTTGACCTTAAGTGGCAAGTGTTTTCTTAATTAAAATGTATTTAGTTTTTCCTAATAGAGGATGATTCCTTATCTTAATTTTGTTTCATGGTGTTTTGTGGGGATATTACCCTAGAAGAAGCTATTCAGTAGACCCCTTGTCAGGGAATAAATTGGTATGAAGTACTTTCCTTATTTTGTTAGTCTTGGAAATTGTTATGGGATGACTATTGTTGACATAGAAAATTTCTTAGAGTGAATGAGTGGCTTTATAACTTTTGGTAATATCTTTTAGAATTTGGGTGGAAGTGAGTTGGCTAGAGACTTCATAGAAGATTTCAAAGTAACTAAAACTAGTATTTGTTGATGTAACCTTTTGTCTTGAGTTGTGTAGGCTTTTCGTGGTGGGTTTAATATGGTAGTTGGTATTGTTATTTGTGACATGAGCAGTTATGAGGATTCAATTTTATTTTCTTTGTACCTTAGTAAGCTATGGTGGATTACTTCTCGAGTTAAATTGTTTATTTTTCAGGTGTGGAGCAGATTTCGTAGTGATTGGATTGAAGTACTGAAAAGATTATTTTAATTAAAATTCTGAATCAGAAGTATAGAATTATTTCTTTTGGCAAGGGATGTACATTGAATTTCCTTTGGAGAGATTTTATTGTAATTTGAGATTAATCAATTTATTAACGATTCGGGAATTTTAGAGTCGTTTTAGTGTCAATCTTTACGAGTGTCTCATTGTGATTGGTTTGAGATACTTCTAGGGTGAGAGATAGAATATTCCGTTAATTGGCCTCAATAGCGGTAATAATACTTGTCGATAAGTGAGTTGGTATAGTAAGAGTTGTTCAATTTGGGTTTGATCTCATGGATTATCGTAATATTAGTGTGATGTAGAATCGTGCTGTAACTTTGGAGTTAGTGTCATGGCTTGGGTTTTAAAGAATGAGAACCATGTTGGGAATATCTTAGTATTGTTAGAATGTGTATCTAGTCTTGATGAATTCTATGTGAACTCGAAGTGCATTGTGTAAGCGTTTGGGTAAATTCTATGTTGGAGTGAAATTGTGTGGTAAATGTAGACAAGTTTGCGTAAGTTGTTAGTCGGGTCATCGAGTGACAGAAATAGAGTGGATAGATAAAAATAATACAGAAATTGCTTGGTTAGACAATTAAAGTTGTAGCTGAGAATTTTCGAGTAGTGTGTTTGGCATGATTGCATTATGTTTCATAAGAGTTGGTGGTTAGTGCTTTTGAAGAGTTATTGTTTCATTTTGTTAAGATCTCAGAGTAGTGATAGTTATTTTGGCTTTGGGATGCATTGTGCATTAGGCGATGGAGATAGTTTGTTGAAGTTGGGTTATCACCAATAAGATATGGTGTCTTGGTATTCTGGGGAGTCGTTTTGCCAAAATTTTGTTATACTTAAGGGATTAGATCCTATTTTGTTGCCGTGGGTTATCGATGTGGATAAAAGAATCACTTAATGGTTTATGCTAGTAAGGGTTTTATAATCAATTGTTGTGCGAATGTCATGATTTGGTTTGTTACCGGTGTGACTTGTTGAGGCTTATGTAGTAGTCAAAGAAATTTTGTTGATGCATTAATAAGTACTAGAGTGAGTTTGTGGGTAACTGTAGAATGTATTACATTACTTGAGTTTAATTTCGAGGACAAAATTTCTTTAAGGAGGGTAGGTTATAATGACCCAATTTTTTTTTAAAAAAGCTAGCGCATAACTTAATTGAGCAAATTTTCGAATTTAATTGTCGTGTAAATTCTGTGCAAAAACAGTTCTGTTTTGTATTTTTAAAAATCGTTTCCAACCTCAAAAAATTATGAACTTTTTATATGTTGTTCGCATATGAGTCTAGGACGTTGAATAAAAATTTCAGAATTTAACGATGGGTATTTATTTTATGAAAATTCACGGACTGATTGGTGTTCAGTTTAATTTATAGCAGAATTTAAAATTGAATTTTGGATGTTTGGACCATGATTTGAGATAAATTAGTTGGGGATTTATTTTAAATTATTAAACTCCATTCATTTTGGACCCAATTGATTGAATTGTGACCCGTTAGTAACCATGTAATAGTGTTGTAGTTTTATTATTATTATTTGACTACCATAAAAGAGTTATGAATATTTATGGTGTGTATCATTAAACGAAATATATTTTGTGGTGAAAAAATATTATATTTACTTTTGTGATTAAAGATGTTGAAATATATTTTTAATTGATATATATATATATATAGATGTATATATATATGGTTAGATATTTGTTTAATTAAAACAAAAACAAACAATCAAAAAGAAATATCTATAAATAGTAACCAAATAGATATTTTGTTTAACTTTTGGGAATTCTTGGAGTTCTTGCCCTGAGGAAACAAGAGAAAAGAGATTCCAAGTTGGTTTTTCTTGGATTTGATTTAGTATAAGTCATTTTTGACCCCTAGTGCTTTGGATCAAAATGTAGAGGGCGGAAAATGCGTCATTTGGCTCCAAAAAAATTTAATTTCTGTTGCTAAAAAATTTGAAAGCTTCTTGGCTCGAGGTAGACATTTTTCCTACACTTCTTTATATACTTTTACTTGATTATATAGAGCTTAGAGTTGTATATAATTTAATTAGAATTTTTGAAAAAGTTGTGATTTATTTACTTAAAAGTGGAATTTTGAGAAAAATAAAAAGTGGATGCCCAAATTACGAAAGTGTAAACTTGGAATATGTTTGTAAGGTTATGAAAGAGCTATGTTTTAAATTTGAACAAAAACGAACTTCGACTCAATCGGTTTTGAAATTTTTATCGGTTTGCGACTAAAAGAGCATTTTTAAAGAAAATAAAGGAATTATGTTTAACTTTTAGGGCTTGTAATGACCCATCAATATATTTTTTTAAAAATAGCCAGTGCATTATTTAATTGAGCAAATTTTTGAATTTGATTGCTATGTAAATTCTGTGCGAAAATAGTTTGGTTTTGTATTTTTAAAAAATAGTTCCCGATCTCAAAAAATTATGAAATGTTTTTATATTGTTCCCATATGTGTTTATCATGTTGGATAAAAATTTCAGAATTTAATGATGAGTATTTATTTTATGAAAATTCACGGACTGATTGGTGTTCAGTTTAATTTATAGCAGAATTTAAAATTAAGTTTTGGGTGTTCGGATCAGGATTTGAGATAAATTTTTTGGGTGTATTTTGGTATATAATCAAGCCATGTTTGGCTTATGGATGAGAATTTAATCAAGACTCATGTCTTAGATTTAATTTAATTTAAGTTTGGTTAATGACTCATGTTTAACTGTTTGGTTCTTTTTAATTATGTGATTGATAATAACCACCTTAGGAGTTGTTATTATTTATTATATAGGATTATAATAAATATTTGATAGTTGATTTTATGGTATGTACCATATGGTGAAAAATTATATATTTTTGTAGTGAATAAAATGAGTATATATTTTGTGATAAGCAAAATATTATATTTTGTGGTGTATAAAAATGTTATATTTTGTGGTGAGAAAAATTATATCATTTTATAATTTATATTATAAAATTTGAAGATATTATTACAAAATATATTTTGGAGAAACCAATTTTTTTTTTTTTTTGGAAAGCCAAACCCACATGGGGTTGTCCCCCCTTTTATAGTAGCCATCATTTCATCTCCCTTTCCTTTCCATTTCATTTCATTTTCTTTGGTTTGGCTGAGTAGAGAGCTCCCAACGTCTCTCTCTCTCTCTCTCTCTCTCTCTCTCTCTCTCTCTCTCTCCTTCTTTATTTCTTTATTGTTGGCTCAACTTTTGAGCTTTAAATGAGAGTCTTTAGACTGAGATTTTGCCAAAGTGTTGTACATGAAAGTCGAAGAGTTTGTCGTGATCTTCGCAATGGTGATCTTGGATCCATGATCAGGTGATGTTTGCATTTTCGGCTTATATTTTCTTCATATTTGAGGTAGGGACTTTCTTCATATTTTTACATTAAAGCTATGTTAGGGTTATTTTGAGAAAATATATCATTATAAGAGGTATTGCGTATGTATATATATATTCAGATTTTTGTTTGATAATTTTTGGAAGAAAAATTATGTTAAAATGTTAAGAATATTGGCATTTTGAGATTGATTTGAAAAAATCATTTTGTGTTGATAATTTTGCAAAGAAATCCGAAAATAAAATTTAATAATTGTATGGATTATCTCTATATCATATTATGATTAGATGATTTATTTTGAGAAAAATAACGTTGAATTTTTTTTTATCTTTGATTTGGAATTTATTTTTGAGAAAAATAAATTAATATTGAGGTATATGGAGTAAATACTTAAGTAGGAATTATAGAGTTGCTTGGGGATTAAAAACTCTAAAAGTGTTATATTCATGATATTTTATAAAATATGATATGTTGATGATTAAGTTGTGTTCATTTTTATGAAAATAAAAATGTGAAATGTGGACTTTCAAACTCATAACCTTGAAAATATTACTATTGGGCATATTTCATAATTTTTGATGTAAATATCATGTTGGTTAAGTAATTTTAGAAAAAAGTTGTGAAATTGTTCTTGGTAGAGAATTTGGTAAAAATATTATCTCTTTAAATAGCTTGGCATGAAAAATGGTTATGTTGAAATATAGTTATATATATGTTTTTGCAAGATCTAGATGGTTTTCGAAATCATCCTTTGATTTGTTTTGAAAATTGATTGTTGATTTAAGAAGATGAGAGATTTTTTTTAAAAATGGGTTTACTTTCTTGTTCCTTTTAGAATAGAAATTGAGGGTTTTGAACTATAAGGATTGAAGAGAGATGTTGTTGGTGACTTTCTTTCAATAAATGAAGATGAGTGATTTTGGTGAAATCTAGAAATTGGGAGTTTTTAAGAAAGATGTTGACAATCCTTGAAGATGTTGTTATATTTATTTTGTGTGTCAAAATAAATGATGTTTGAAAATTTGTTTATTTGTTTACATATAAATGATGGTTTTCATGGAATATGAGAATTGTTGAAGTTTTGAAAATTGTTGTTCAAAATGTTGATATAGTCTTGAAGTGACTAAATAATTGAGATTACTCTAAGTGTGGGAATTTTATTGTCCTATGGATGAATTGGAATAAAAGTATTTATATTCATCTTGAGAAATTATATTGAAATAAGAAATGAGAATTTTGATCATAATGAGAATATTGTGTGGAAGTATTGAAAGTGGAAGAAATATTGCATTGTATTATTAATCATTGCATTGGTATATCAATTCATTTGATAATGAGGAGCTTTGAAATTTGATTTGAAAACTTTGCATTGAGAAAGGAATGTTGGGAAACAAGTTTTCATGAAATGATTTTGGGGTAAATACGGTAGTAAGTCTTGAAAGGTGGTGTAGATGATAGGTGTCGAGCCTTTCAGTTAATACTGGTAAAAATGACAAATTGGTAGTACTTGTATAGTCTACTTACAAACACCAGCCTAGGGATTACCTGAGTTGTATTTACCATCTTGGAAATTTATTGAAATTGTTAGATTAAAGTGTTTTCAAATGGGCATTGTGCGTAAGATTTTCAAAAGATGAGAAAAATATTTTGAGTATGACATGGGATATGCATTCATTTCATAAGACTATATAAAATGGATTTGATGAATTGTTTAATTATTTGATTCAATTGATAATGAGATAATTGAATGAATTGAAAAGAATGTCCCATTACTATTGAAATATGTTTATTTATTTAATTTAACTTGTTAAGCAAATTGGATTTAGAGATTATGTAATAAAATCATATGGTTTTGACATGATATGATTACATATATATGTATGAGTATTTTGGTACCCGCATATCTTCTAATGTTTTAATATGAGATTGTTTGGTGAGCTAGTAGTTGCTCACCCCGTGCATGTACATGTGTACAGGGAATGCTTTTCGAATTTGAAGATCAAACAATGGTTTTTACTATTTCATAAGTGTAATGTAGTGATAGATTGTACTACTTCATTTGTTGTTTGGCTGAGTGCTATTTTTTTTTTTTTTTGTAAAAAGTAGTGTCCTCTCTTTTATTGTAAGCCTCAGGACATTTCTTTTATTTGTATGTAAATGTCATTATTGTATAACGAGAGGGAATATGTATATTTAATTATTCATCATTTCATCCAAAGATGAAATGTTATTTGTAAATGGACTTAATTAATGAATATTGATAAGGTTGTCCGAGTAATAAAATACGGGACGTTACAGGGCTTTTGATCAAAATAGGATGTCATAGTTGAATAATGCTTGGAGAATGAGTTTGGAAAGAAAATGATGTATTCTTGAGCATTAACGGTATTATTTTGCTTAATGTATCTGTTGGAATAAAACCAACACGGTTAGAAATGAACTTTGAGAGGTTACCGGACATGATTGTGATATGAAAACTAGTGTAGTTGTTCATATTTGATGAGATGTGGAATAGATTGTATTTATTGGAATTTTTGAAATTTAATTGTTTAAATATCTGTTTAGAAATATCTGTTTTGGGCTATCGGTGAAGAATAGCCATGATTGTTGTAGAAATGCACGAGACTTAGGTAAATTGAACCATATTCCTCATTTGTTATATTGGACATTGCATTACATTCATTTCATTGGAAATGTATCTGTTATTTGAGAAATGTTTGAAAATGTATCTGTTTGCGAAAAGATGAATACTTGATGAATCTGGGTAGAGGGTATAGAACCGCGCGGTTAGGTATCGAGCCTTCTAGTTTACTAGTAAAAATGACAGTGGTAGTGCATTAGAGCCTACTTGCAGACACTCACCTAGAGATTCACAGAGTATGTATTCATGTAACATATATGGTTTAAAATGGAAATGGTTTTATATTTGTTGTTGCATCTCAGCATTGCATGCTTTATAAAAAGAGAGATAAATTATTTTATCATGAGCGTGGCATAAGCATACTCCTCTTTAGTCTTGTCATGGTTCATATGTTGTGTAGTATATCTCTACTGAGTTGTGGCTCACCCTATAAGGGAAACCATTTTAGGTACAGGTGCTATGCCTCCGCCAAGGCATTGACTTGGGCAGACTTGGAGCTGAGGCTTCATTTTTGTTTTATTATTATTTGTTGAATGTAAGCCCAGGGCTGTATTTGCGTTGAGTTGAAACTCCATTTTGTGTAATCAAGAATGTTTTTGGATAAATTTGTAAGCCTATAGGGCACTTATTATCTGGTTGGCTTCCATTTCATACTCTCGTTGTAAAATGTATTCTTGGGATTGGAACTGGGACATTTTAATGGAAATAGATATATAGAATAGTTAGCTATACATATGTGTTTGTCTATCAGGTGGGTTTTGTAGCATAAATAGATATATCCTGTCCAATTTTGGGGGCGTTACACGTACCGCTTTGTTAACAAATTGTAGTGTCTAGTTTTGTTGAGAGATGACAACCGGAGACAAATACCTTCCATTTGACTATTAGATAGATGACTATCACATTGGACGATGTCGCCACTATCCTAGGGCTTCCCATTGTAGTTAAATCTATTAGTGTGCGTAAGTTGTCAGAAAGGCAGGCCATTATATTAGTAGTTAATACCTTCAAAATTGATGAGCAAGAGAAAGGTTAGACATGAGATGTCTAGTGCTGGAGGCAATTCAGTGAGGCTTCTGTGGTTGAGGGCACACTTTCATAATGTCATAGATAAGGCTGTACAAAATACTGCTCAATCTGCTAAAACTACACTGATTGGCATCAATCCGCACCGCTCTAACTGCTAACCACGGTTTAAACTTTAAAATTTATAATCTGCCTTCCAAACCGCTCCGCTCCGCTATAGTTAATACATATATATATATATATATATATTTTTATTTTTAACCTCCAATGAAATATCAATGTAAAAATGTGTGTGAGAGAGATTTAAGATATGAAATTTATTACAAATTAGTATTTATATATATTAAACATATTATGTAAAATTACTTTGTGTTATATATATAAAACATATTATACAAATTAGTGCTATATATTATGTAAATATATGATAATTAGTTAGAATATTCTTCAATCTGCCAATCAGCCAAAAACTACCCAAACCGCAATTTGTTAATCCGCTAATTTGCCAACCTGCCATTCAGTTTGTAATTTTACTCTCAAACTGCCCGAACCGCACCGCGCACACCATTAGTCACAAACAATGATTCAATGGAAAGAATTGCATGTGTAGGTAGAGCATACTTGCTATTTTTGTTGGGTTGTACTCTTTTCAGTGACAAGACTAGTACTAGGGTTTCCATTGTTTATTTGAGTTTGTTGTTCGATTTGACGACCGTATTTTCATACGCTTGGGGTGCTGCTGTATTGGCATACTTATATAGACAGTTAGGGTATGCTAACAGGTTCGGCGTGAAACAAATAGTCGGTAATATGACACTCCTTGAGGGATGGATTTATGAGCACTTTCGTGGATTTCGACCACACTTGAATATGAATTACACTCAAGACATGCCACATGTTTGCTGTTGGACTTCTCGAAGAGAGTTTGGTGAAGAGACACAGTTGTAGGCTTTTTGAGAGGAGCTTGATAAGTTGGGTGTACATGATATAAGTTAAAAAGTCCTTCAAATTTTGAAACTCTATTTCATACAAAATTTACAACTGTCATATCTTATAGTTGTTATTGTTTGTAGGTTATTTGGGACCCGTACCAGAGTTGCAGAGATGTCCATCCGTGTCACCTAGTTACGTTATACTACGATTTCCTAGAGTGTATGGAAGTAGTTGAACCATATCACCCTAATAGAGTTTTGAAATAGTTTGGTAGAGTGCAGACAATTCCTAATCCACCACTTGGCTCTATGCATGCTTCTCGAGGAGCCACAGCTCTATGCTACAATATTATATATGCATACTCGGACATCATTTGGGAGATATAGGACAACCATGTGTTATCTAATCAGAGGAGGAGTACACCGGTACGGAAACCTTGGGATTATGTTCCTGATTACATAGATTGGTACTAAACTATTACTCATATGTATATTCAAAACCCAGTGCGTCGTTCTCAGGTGGACTCGAATATTTATCATCATCAGTATCCTAGCCAAGACGCACAGGATCCTTTTTTTTCATTTACATTACAAATTATTTATGTAAACAGTTATAGGTTTATATATAATGTTGTATTCGTTCTCGTAATGCAGCATATGTCATAGATATATCAAATTACCCATCCTTTTGTTGAGGTTGGTTATGAGGATCGTGTTCAACATCTTGATAGGCATTTACTACGCAATTGATGCAATTAAACAGCTTCTTCAAGATTAGCACATTAGTAAAGTTGCGCCCAGCACATCCGCTCTGGGTCGGTCTGCACCCAGCTCTTCTACTGTACATTGTTTTGAAGCAAATTACACTTGTCGATCACGTAGTTGATAGTAGTTCATAATGTTAGCACAAGTAGTTTGTGATGGTGTTGGTGGATGTATAAGGAGACAAATATTATTATTATCTTTGGATTATGTACAAGAAGACATGTATTTTGTCATGATGTGGATGGATTGAACTACTAGTTAATATTATTATTTTTCTTAGATACTTGTTGTTTAATATGAATGATCTTTAACTGTAGTTGCACTTGGTTAATATTATTTTCATTACGTTTTGTGTTTAGACAATATAAAAATAATATGACATCCATTCCATAAATAAGAGAACTATAACTCATATGATATTCTATTAAAAAAAATGACCATTACAAAATTCAATGGCAAAATGATATCCATCTCGTTACTCCATGCTAGTAAATCATAAAACTTAATGTCTTAAACCTCTCATGATTGCTCTCTAATACATCAATCTTTGTCAACTACATCAAATGTCTCTCGAGTCGCTACATTAGGTCTTATGTTGTCTTTGAATTTTTTTTAATGCGACTAATATATGCATTTCTCATTCTGATGCACAAGGGTGATGGTGAACTCGCCAAAGCACAACAATGGGAGAAATTGGATGACCGCCTCCAAAAATACCTACACGTACATCCAAAAAATTGCATATCTTTACCAAATCCATCAAATTTGCAATTACACAAATATTAAACAACAATGTTAGGTTATTTTCATAAGTTTTACCTACACAAAATGATTTCCATTCACAAATCCAATTGCAATCTCACGACGATTAGTTGGGGCTACTGGCAGTGATCTCAAAGGTAAGAACGTGAGACACTGTTGTAATGACAAGTGGTACAAGACTACATTATAAAATGATGCAATAAGATGCCCCATGTCGGGCATAGTCATCCAACGATCAAAGCCTGGGCTATCTTGAAAATATGAAAGGATGTGTGTCAGCTCCTCAACCCTCTCATGCGACCCGTATAGTGTGACGTATTCATCTCTGTGATTACTCAATTCAAGTAGTAGATCACGCCTAACTTGCACTCGGTTATTCTCTCCAAGACCAAGTAAACCTGCAATAGCTCTAAAACCACAATTCCTATCACAATCTACATCATTCATCAATTTTATGAATGGTTTTAACATAGGTGGGAAATCAGCAACATATGCACTCGGTAAACTTGTTCTTGTACGATATGTCTTTGTTTTTACATTTCGCTTCTTCTCATGCACTTTCGAAGCTCTCTTTTTCTTTGACTGATTGGAAGCTAATGTGCTCTAGTTATCATGGCCATCGTCAACCAACTCAAATGCACACGGGTTATGACAACAAGATATATTAGTTTTCTTATGTCTTTGACGTGGATTAGGCTTCACATCAGGCTCAATAAGAAAAGTGCTTGCTAGATTTGCAATTTTTCTCAACTTCTTCAACATATCCAATTGTGTGGCAATATCAGACTCATTGAACCACTTTAAAATCATCTCAAGTTCTGGGATACAAGTCAATTCCAATTTCTCAACCTTCAGATTATGCACACATATAGTAAGTCGTGTCCAATGTACATGTATGCTATTGAGTGGAATAGGATGGCCTTGTCTCATGTAATCTGCAATCTCGTGAGTAGAAGGTAAACCATACATGCGCCTAAGAACACACCCACATGCTATAACATCAATTCCAACTGAATTTACTCTCTTACTCTCCGCCAACACGTACTCCAATGCACAAATAGACACATTACCTCAAAGCTCTCTGAATTGAGAAGGTTTGAATTGATGTTGCACAACAGTCAAACTCTTCTCGAATGATGCTTTTACTTGAATGTGCTGCAACTCAAGTAGACAATGTATTTTTTTCAAATGAAATCCTAAATGTTGTTTAACTTGAACCTAATTGCCCCTTCAATCTAGCATGAGCACTTTTAACCTTGTTCATATGGATGTAAACAAAAATAGTCAATTATAATAATTAAAAATAACAATATGATTTATAAGAAATTAAATATATATATATATATTATCGATTCGTTGTAACATTGCCAAAATGCATATACATGTTTGTATATACCGCAATGAATTTTTCTTTATACGGATTTGATTGCCTCCAAATAGTTACTGAAATCCTTATGCAGTATTACAAGGTGATCATTGTATTCCTCGTCAGTTGATGACAATACCTAATAGTTCTATGCAGTGTTAAACTTTTCACATTTTTCTTTTCTCTCAAACATTTTCTTGTATTTCGTCAATACATTCTTATTAATATGCCAACGATATAACAAATGTCGAACATTCGGAAAGGTGTTGTCAATGGCATTGATTAAAGCAAGCTCTCTGTCTGTGACAATGACTTCAGGTAAAACACTGTTGTCCATAAGATCATGCAATGTTTATAACACCTATGCATAATTATCAACTCACTCAATTTGCAAGTATGCGAAAGCCACGAAGAATGTCATATGAGTTGATGTCACTCCCACAATTTCAAGAAGAAGAAGCCGATATCTATTCGTTTTATATGTGCAATCCATAATCAATACACGAGGGAATGTACGAAGCCAATCCAAACTCACTGAATGTGCCCAAAACAAGTCTGTGACAGTCATAGAGCCTTCCTTACATTGATGATACTCAATGTACTTATGTTTCGCTAATTCACCCAGCCGTTGTTGCATCTAGGATCTACCGGCTTTCTATAAAATCCTACATCAATGTCGTACATTGTAAATTGTCTTCATTATGCTCATATTAAGGGCATCTCTCTGTTTGAGTGTAATGAGTCTCTTTTTTGGTCTTACTAGGCTTTTTGACATATCTACTAACAGTGACTTTTCATTAGCTGATAATCTCCTTACATATGAATGTCCTTGGAGATGCTCCACAGCTGGATGATTATACAGTCCGCAAACTACATTTAATGTCCATTCATTGTTTGTTTTCAACTTGTATGCCCTCAAATCAAATGGACATTCACACTTCTTCGTTCCAGTTTGTTTTAGTAAGTCTTTCAAGCTATCTTTCAACTTCTTACGCGATCTATACTTCTTACTCCACTCACAAGCAATATAAATTCTTAGTCTCTTGCGACCACCACCATAGTCCGATGTCCTTATAATAATAACAAAGCCATTTGTCCTTTCAATATCACGTATCCAAGTGAGCAATTCATTTTTGTTGTTGAAAATCTGTATATAATGTCACACAACTTTTATAAGAACAAACTAAACAAACTAAACAAACAAACTAATAAAAATTATGAACTTATAACTTTCATGTTAAATGTTACCTGTTTAGTTATAAAATGACTTGTACAATCCACCATAATATCCAATCGAGCCTTAGTTTCTTCAGAGCATGCCATCTAAAGAGGGGGAAAAAACAATTTTCATTCGATTGTACAAAGCCAGAAATAATAATAAAATTCGGCACTACAAAGCCAAAAATAATAAAACAATTCAGCACTACAAAGCTAAAAATAATAAACTAGTTCGGCACTTTAATACAGAAAGAAAGTAAAAAATTCAAAATCTAAGTATCGAAAAATATAAAACAATTTGGAACTTGACTATCGAATTAATGTACAATTCTTGTATTTTAAGTATCGAAATATTTTGGAAGTTGATTTCTGAATATATTGATAAAATTCAGCACTGACTATTTGACTGAAAAACGCAAAAAATAAAATAAAATAAAATAAAAAAATACATGAAAAATTAACCTTTTCATCACTAATTTTGCTGTTATCGGACATAGTTTTGTTTGAGTTTGAACTTCCATTGGTTTGCAACTTTTCCATATCAAAATCAAGTAAAAATTGAAGAACAAATAAAAAAATGATTTAAATAATATAGTATAACCTAGAGATTAAAGCAATATGAGAGATGTTTTGAGAGTATTGCTTGCAAAAGCAATAAAGGAGTATAGAGTGTATAACAAGTAAAGTGACAACAATGAAAAAATTATGATTTAATTTTTTTAACTCAAAAGGTGTATATTGAGATTTTATTGTTCTTAAAAAATGTGTACAGAGAATTTTTCTATATAGGATTATGGGTGTTGCTCGATGTCTATTATGGTCATTTTTATTTATAATATAATTGTCATTAAATTAGTATTTCATTAAGTGTGTGTCTTGAGCTAATTATGTGTGTAGAAATAGAATTTATCCAAACAAAAGGAGTTCTCATGAAACTATTTCACAAATGGTGAAATTCTCATTAATAAAAAATATCCATTGGACCTAGAACCCTCCTTAGGTTTCACTTTTCAACAATTTTCTCCCCATCAAATCAGAGGTGGATATTCACATAAATATCAAAATACAATTATTAATTTCTATATTTTTTTTTACATAAAAATGAATATTCAATTTGTTTTTTGTCATTATTATTTAGACTTTCATAACTAAATAATTTCACTTTGTTCGTATAAGTTTTGAAAGTCCGAACAAATTCACTTTGTTCGATTTTGAAAGTCTGAACAATAATAATGAAAAATTGATTGAATATTTGCCGTCCTCATTCTCTTCCACAAATGCCAGAATCCCTGATCGTGTTCCCTATATATACGTGAACAAAAAAAAAAAATTCAAAATTTTTTTAAACGAATAATTAAAAAAAAATTATTTAATAAAATGTACTAAAAATAATTAAACTCACTTAAATAAATTTGTTTTTCGCTGTAAATAGAATCCCCCGAAATTCCTCATCACTTCTTCTTCTTCCTCCTTATATAGTTATCTTTCCCTCCAATCTCAACCAACCAACCAACCACTCTCACATGGCCATTCCCATGGCCTCCTCATCACTTAACACACTCTCTTCTCTCTCTCCTCTCTCTCCTCTCTCCCAATCTAACCTCTTTCACCCTCCTCTCTCTCTCCCCCTTACTTTCTCTCCCCTCACACCTCGCCCTCTCTTCAATTCCTCCATTTCCCGAGCTACCCCAAGACTCAAACATGGCCAAATTCAGTGCAGTGCCAGTAAGAAAGAAGCACCACCAGAGGTCGATCCCAAGACTGGAGTCTCAGTTTACAAGCCCAAATCTTACGAAGTTCTCGTCACCGATGCCGCAATTTCTCTTGCTTATGCCCTCGATGATGGAAAGACCCGTCTCGAAATCGACTTCCCGTACCTTTTCTTTCCTCTTTAACTTTAATTTCTCTGTTTAAATTTACAGTAATTGGATTTTATTTATTTATTTATTTATTTTTCGCAATACCCATTTGTTAATTATTCAATATTCTCTATTTAAATTCACTGAAATTGGCTTTTTATTTATTTTTCTCAATACCCATTTGTTAGTTCTGCTTGTATTTGAGTTTCAAGCATTGCCTGTGACTCTGTTCTTTTAAGTAATTCATGTCTGTTTAAATCCACAGTAATTGAATTTTATTTATTTATTTTTGTTAATACCCATTAGTTAGTTTAGCTAATTGAGTTTCAATCATTGTCCATGGCAGTGTTTTTTAAATAATTAAATATTTTCATATATAGAGGTGCATTTTTTCGAACACATTGATATGTAGATGCTCAGGGAAGTAAATTGCCAAATAGTTACTTTGAAGATTGCATATGTTAATACTGGTTATAGATTATAGGCAAGTTGTAATTGCTAACAGTAGCTTTGAAGTTAACCTATCTGAAGGAGCATAAGAAGTCTCATTTTAAAGGTTGCTTTGTATTTATTTGGCAAATCAAATGACCAGAGCATGAGTTGCCCAAGATTGTTTGTGTGGCAAGTGATGCTGCATTGTTTGCAAAAGCAAGGCTTGTGATTGATCCTTATCGGATCTACTCTCAAGTCTCAGTGCCACATTTGTATAATAACTTTGTAGGTTGAAAAAGTAGGCTTTAATTGGCTATAGAATCATTCATTATTGCCTCTCATTTTAGTTATTGGACACCTTGGGGAGCAAGAGCAAAGTGTGCTTCTCTTTCAATATCTTTGGTGTATATCTAGCATTCAGTTACACTTTTGATTTATCTACCTCATTGACAAATTTTTTTATTGTTAAGTTTTTATTTTTTTTGGCTTAATTTTTGAGTTCCTATCCAGAAAAATATGTTTTGTAAAAGATTTGGTGTCCTGATAAATTGGCAGTTAAAGTTACTCTTAAGATAATCAAAAAAGAAGTTAAAAGTAGTCTGTAGCAATATTTAATTTTTTTGGTAAATAATGCTGCAATACTTCAACGGAAAATATTGGAATCAACTTGAGTGGGAAAATATGATGTTTTATATGAATATTTCACATTTGATAGTTTTGATGTTCATGGTTCTCTTCTAGTAATTTATTTTTTCTAGGATATTCTTTTTTGGCATTTAATTGCAATACTCTGCTGCTATGTGCGTTGCCATTTTGTTCCACTGATACCTTTTTCTTTTCTGTTTCATTTTTCATTGGGTTGCTTCATCAGGCCCTTGCCTAGCAGCTATTCTTCTTACAAGGTACCCTCTTCACTCTCTAGTTTTCTAATGGAGACTTAAATGGATTGCCAGATTATTTTAACATGCTTCCAAATATGTTTCTATCTTGCCTGCAGCTAATTATCTGTTATAATTTGTTTCTTTTCCCACCTTAGAACTTTTGATTTGAGGAATTAAAATGGTCATCAAACATTACCTCTCACTAGCATTTCCTTTTTCTGTTGGTGCAATCCCATCATTTATGTTGCATTGGCTTGTTGACAAAAATATATTAAACCAGATGCATGATTTTGTCGAATTCCTAATATGTGAAGGGATCTTCAGATGAGTTTATTGATGCCAACATTCAACTTGCCTTGGCTGTTGCTAGGAAGCTTAAAGAAAGAAAGGAAACAAGAGCTTGCATTGTAAGAAGAGACCAGCTTTCTTTCATGTGGATATTTGTACTTCTCACTTGCTGAAAAGAAAAGTGCTAATAAGTTATATTTATTTGTAGGTGTTTCCTGATAAGCCAGAAAAGCGCAGGGCCTCAGAGCTTTTTAAATCTGCTTTTGATTTGGTAAGTAATTCTTCATAGACTTACATATTTTGGTTGAATGTAGTATTTCAGTAACTTCAGTTGATATGAGAAGCTTTTTCCCTTGGCAGTGGCGTGGCGACTCTAGGAATTTTTGTCAGTGATGTCAATCAAAAACTTAAATACCATATATCTTACAGAAAATTCACATTAATCATTATATCACCTATGGAGAAAAAAATCAACAAATTAATTTAAATTCTAAAATTATAAACAAAAATATTTCAATATATTGATACTATTGTTTAAGCAAAAAGACATGCTAATACACGAGCTTCTACAAAAAATAGGTAAAAGTTAAAAAGTAAACTTTTTTCATTGGTGGGTTTAAAAGAGTAGGACTTAAAACTATGGGTTCAAAATTGTATTTTAGTGGGTTCAATTACTAATTTTTTTCCTAAAATCTAATATTTATATAATAAATAAATAAAAAAATTCAGCCAAGGGGTTCGGGTGACACCCCTGACCAAGTCTTGGAGCCGCCCCTGTCCCTTGGTATGGTTGGGTGTTTAACTGCCTATAAACAGATTGCTTTGGTGGTTGGTTCTGTCTCTTAATACTGCCTATAAGGCGGGTTAGAGATGGGATTGTTGGGGATTTGGAGATGACTCTACTGGCTAGAAAGTTATAAATGTTGTTATGTCATGAAATTCAATTTCAGACTATCATGTTAAATTGAAAAAATAAAAAATAAAACTGCATGTAATGCCTATATCAATGGTGATTTGAATGCTTTTTTGTAATGTTGTTAGTAGTGGTCATTGTTACATATATATATATATTTCATTTTCTCTGGACATTGTATTTATACATTTTTTACAACTAAACTTTCAAAAATTGGAGAAACTATATTATCAAAATACATGAACGGTAATTTGGATTAACTTTTGACTATTTTCTTTCAGATCGATGGCATATCTATAGGCTCCTTGGATGATGTCCCCAGTGGTCCTGTCAATACATTCTTCAGATCCATAAGGAACACCTTGGATTTTGATTTTGAGGATGAAAATGAAGGTTGCTTCTAGAAATTCAGATGCATTTAGTTTTTTAGATTTTATTAGAAATTCCGCTGCTTTTCTTCTTTTGGTAATTAAAACGGCTAAAGCTTGGACTTCTCTCTCTCTCTCTCTCTCTCTCTCTCTTGCTTGCTCGTAATTAAAACGGCTAAAGGTTGGACTTCTCTTGAATTTATCAACCATGATGTATGCACAAAAAATAAACTTTCTATCTCTCTGTGTGTGTGACTGTGTCCATGTCCATGTCTATGTTTGGGTTGATGTGATTGTTAGGATTAGGAGTCCCAATTATTCTTTGCAAAGTAATTGGTGTTTCCTAGTTAATGTTGGTTGAGTTGTCTTTAATAGGAAAAAGTTGCAATGTAGATTTGTTGCTTCTCAGCAACTCCATGTGATATACTATGTGGGTGTTTGGGAAGTGGGTTTTTTTGTAGGTTCTTTAGTTGTAGGATATTATTAGAGAAAAAATTTTTTGTGTTTGGGAAGATAGTTCGGTTTTTTTGTGGTTGGATGTGATGTTTGTGAGATAAAAAGTGAAATGATTATGGGGTTTGATGTGATATTTTGTTTGAATTGGTTTTTTTTGATTTTGTAACCAATTTGTCTTTTAGTGAAAAAAAACAAAAAAAAAAACCAAAAACCAAACTTCCCAAACAGCGCCTATATTGCTTTGGGTAATTGGATCTCAATCATGAGGAACATTTTTGGGAAATGAGTATGTGCTTATGTAGTCATGATGATGTAGGACAAAAAAAGGTATATGAATAAGGCTACCTATGATTATTATAGCTTTTAAGTTGGGCTTAGGTTAAGGATCATATTTATGGTTTTAATGTTGGAAAAAAGGTTGTTGATCATATGGATATGAAGTGGTTGAAATTGCTTAGGTTTGGATGTAACTGATATCTAGAAATTTGAAACAACATTGTTGGAATTACTGGACAACAACTATAGCAATTTTGGCCTTCTGAGTATTTGGAAAAGAGTTGTAACATTGCAGAAAGATTGAGGTAATAGAAGTAGGCTCTCAGGTTCAAAATCCAAAGAAAATAGGAGATAGTTGTAATTAAACTTTCTAGCCACAGAGAATTCAAAGTAAATGCAACAGTACAGGAATTATTCCTAGAATCCTTTAAGCATCCTATTTAACATCAAAATTGCATCACAAAATCGAAGAGAGTTTTAAAAGATTTTCAAATATTTAATGCCTATCTGTTTTAATATAAATAGTTCATAGACATAGCTGATAGACATTTACCTTGAGTAGGATTGTGACTGAAATTAGGGACTAGGTAAAAAACTTACACATAGGTTTGTTAATCAGGCCGAAGATAGCTCAACAATAGATATCCATCAAGCTCAAGCTGATTGCAGCCCAACTATAACTCACTTCCCTTTGTCAGTTACATGATTCATATGCTCTAAAAGATTGTATCTTAACGTGTGTGTGGTTTTCATATCATGGTCTCTTGGTTGTTGAGGGTCCTGTTGGGATGAGACCCATGATCAACACATTTTTGTTCTTGTACTGGTAAAACATAGTATTATTTGGCTTCGTACGAGGAGTAATTATTCATCACTGGTCTGTCATAGCCTTGTTCCTTCAACTTCTGAATAATTAGTGATGACTATTTGATCACGAGAGCCTCAAAAGTTACAACTGAACTTTTGTTGGCAACTTAGGAGCGATTCCATGAGCTGCAAAAAAGACTTTTGGGTACTGAAATCTTATTTCCTAAAGTTTGTTATATTTGAAACTCAGCTCACCTGACTTTCCTAGTGATCATAAGTTGGATAATAAGATCCATGAATTTATACTCGGAACATAACCACATTACGTTCGTGTATATGGTGGTGTGTAGAATATATTAGAAAAATGTTACTGTTCAATAGTGTTTGAATCCTAATTTAATTTTGAATTTTATATGTTTGAGTTTAATATTATCAAAACCACATTCACATTATCTTCTTTCTTTCAAGCTAATGTTTATTACTTTACCTCATTCAGCCCTTCTTAACTAAGGGCAAGATTTTCCTTGACTAAAGTAAAACTAAGGGCAAGATAGTCAAATATTACTCCTTGAAAGGGTATATGAAGAGGTGCTGTTAGCTTGTGTGCTAATGGATAGGTCCATATCATATTAGAAACCTTGAGGAATTTTTTTTTTTTTTAGGAAACCTCCAGTTTTCTGTAGTTTGCCTGAAAACATAAAATAACTTCGGTTCATGAACGGACTTACAATTGTCAATGCTTTGATGGCTTCTACACACTTTTGTGGCATGGAAGATTTTAGTAAATCCATGGCACTGATGGTTTTTATCTAAACATTTTGCTGATTCTTATGGATGCAGGCCGTTGGCAGTCTAATGAGCCTCCATCACTTTATATATTTATTAACTGCAGCACACGTGAACTGTCATCTATAGAGAAGTATGTGGTACGTTACTTTTTCTTTCACTCACCTTATTTTTAATTTGAAAATTTGATCTCTAGTCAGCTGTTAAGTAAACATACCACTCATTCACTTTTATTATTTTTATTTTTATTTATACTATTCATGACTGAATCATGAGTGTGTTGCTTGATGAATTTACTAACCATGTTGCACACAAATCCTCTATTACATTTGGATATGCTTCATTCTTAGGTTCAATATTGCATTAATATTTTGAGAAAATCCGTGGAAAGAATTCAATAATATTTGATGTATCTTTTTAATGAACTTTTTTAATTGAATGGTCATCACCAGACTACATCTAATTTGTTACGTTTGGAAGATGCAAGGTATATCTATCTTTCCCCCCATTTTAATGATTCTTTTGGATTCATGTGACGCTTATTAATCTCTTCATGTCTCTGGCTTTTGAGTTATAGAAGTGTATGCCTAGTTTGAACATTTGAAAATCACTAGCAGACTTATATCTATTCAAGTTAGAATGCTGTATCTTTCTTCAGTTTGTTTCATAGTCTATGGGATAGACTTGAAAGTTTATGAGTAAAAGAGAGACTTTATGTTCAATTGTGTATGTAATACAAAAGAGTTACAGCAGTATTTATAGCCTAGGCTAACCCTACAACAGAAAAACAAATAAGCTTAATTCCTAGAATATTACACAGAATAATATCTGCACCATATCTTCAGAATACCTACAACATCTACAGAATGTACATAATATCTAGAAAATATCTCACAAGACTATCCATGAGCCCATTTGAAAAAACTTATTTGCATCTTAAGAAAAGCTAGCTCAAAGAAAGCATATCAAACCCAACTTTAAAAAAGTTAGCTTTTTGAGCTTGAAAAGCAAATAAGATGAAAATCTAAAATTTTTTTATCAAACACCTTAACTTTTCAAAGTAAAATTGCTTAAGCATGGAATTTCAATTTTGAGGCTAAATAAGCTGCAAATAAAATTTGCCAAATGGGGTTAATACTCTTAGGCATGACAATGCTATGTCAAGATCATGTACATGGTTGTTAGAATCTTATGATTCATGATTTGATTCATTCGATCCAATATGAGTTTCAAGCAAAACGATTCGATTCGTGCAGTTGAATCTTAAATGAGTGAATCTTAGGGTTCAATTGTGATTCACTATGATTCATTACGATTCACTGCTATTCAAGCCATTCAGTTATATTTGCATAATGCATGAAACAATGTCATTTTCGCAAAATAGAAAAAGAGATCAATAAATTATATTGATATACATGGTTTTATTTGTATATACACACATATATATTTATATATATAATTTAGTTATATTGATATTTATTTCATTTTAAACACTGTGTATTTTTATACGTATATACATATATAAAATTATATTTTATGCCAAATAAAGCGAACCTCATGATTCATGATTTGATATGATTCACTATTTTAGCAAAATGATTCACGATTTAATTCTTGATTTGACAACAAAGATCATGTACTGGAATATTACATATTCTTATAAATTGGCCTACATATTAATGTGTGCGGGGAAGTGGTATATTTTGCTTATTTTGTTCCTTTCTTTTGAACATATGCACCTATAACTATTTAAAGAAACACAATTGTTGGAGCTCCACCATCTTTATGTGTAATTTTACATGATTTTGAAACTTCGTTAAAATCAAATATGGAGGAATATAGATCTCTATAAGCAAGAACTTAAGTGCGTGTCCTTTTTGTACCCTGGGTTTTGATTTTGATATTGTTTGGGTAAGATAGAGAATAAAGTTTAATTGCTTGGCTAGCAGCTAATTTCATACATTCATAGATACTTTTGCCACCATTGCCAATACCCTTCATATTACCAATGATTGTTTATGTGCATCCATGAAAGTTTCAGTTGATTCCTTTCCTACCATGACCTTCTTTTGAATGTGCAGGAAAAATTTGCTACATCAACCCCTGCCCTTCTTTTTAATCTGGAACTTGATACATTGCGGTATGCTTAATGGGTTGCTAACTTCTTATAGATAAATTTGTTTTCATTGAGTTGATTTTCTTTGATGATAAAAGTATGAAATTTGTAGTTCTGACTTGGGACTGCTTGGATTTCCAACCAAAGATTTACATTATCGATTTCTTTCCCAATTTACCCCGGTGTTCTATATTCGAACAAGAGAGTATTCTAAGGTATCTATTCTTTGCACTCTGTTTTGTTTACTTATTTATGTTGACCTTTCATCCCATTTCTGAATAAGATTTTGTTATTTAACATGGAAGACAGTTGCGGTGGCACCTTTTGTATTGAATTATAGTGGAGCACTGTTCCGCCAATATCCTGGTGAGAAACATATTCTTTTAGGGTTGGAACTATCAAACTGATTCTGTTCTGGGGATTTATTTGTTTTTGGGGTTGGTGGGCACACTTGGTGTAATTTCATTGCTGACGACAACAACAACAAAAAAAAAACAATATTAAACTGTCTGCATCAATTAGATGGACTTGAAATTGTCTATTTCCATAAATCTAATGAAATAGTGATAAGGTGAGAGAAGGAAAAAAGGGAGGAAAAAGATTAATCTTGGTAGTTTAGGTAATTTTTTTCTTTTTGCTTTTTAATTCCTACAATGTCCTATTTTAATAAGAAATACTGGTTCAGTTTTTAGATCTTATAAGAACTATTAATAGCTGGGATTCTGTGAAGATGCCTTTCTTGTTTATGTGCATTGCGCGCTTTTACCTTATAGGTTTTGTTTTCCTTTTTGGAAGAAGTTCACCATTTCTATGTCATCAATCAATGGCCAATTACAGCTACTGGGATGCCCAACTTGGAACCACATGCTCCTTTGCCTTACTCGGCCCTTTCTTTTCTTTTTCTTATTTTTTTGGTGGCAGGACCTTGGCAGGTGATGCTGAAACAAGCAGATGGTTCTTATGCTTGCGTGGCAGAGAGTGCAACTCGCTTCACACTGGGTGAAGTAAATATACATCTTACCCTTGCAACTCCATTTGCATCCGTTTATTGGTTTATTCGGTAGGTATGAATTTATACTAATATTTGGGGGTGTCTCAGACCAAGGAAGAATTGTTGAGGGTCTTGGGACTGCAGGAGGAACAAGGAAGCTCACTTGAATTTCTTCGAAGAGGCTACAAGGTCAAATGTGTACTTATTTCTGTGGCAACTCTTTTTTGTATTGAAATAGCATTTTCAATTTCCCTTTTAACACTCTGTTTTGGCAGAAAATGTTTTTTGGATTTTGTTTATTTATTTATTTTTTTTTTGGCATTTGGTATGATAGAAAACAAAAGTCAATGGAAAATATTTCCATGGCAAATGAAAAATAAGCTTTTTTTATGGATAGTGTTTTCAACGTTTGAGAGGTGGAAAATATTTTCCAAACTAAGTTTTACCAATGCCACCACAATACCACCCCACCACCACTACCACCTATACTACTCCAAGTACCTCCACCAACCTACCACCATGACCACCACTAATACAACCACTAGCGTTGCAATCAAACACAGGAAAATGTTTTCTATATGAAACAAACAGAGCGTAAATTTGTGCTTGCAATGACATTATCCGTTTGAAAGTGGCCCAGTTCAGAAGCTATAGCATTTGCAATCTGATATGAATATAATATTGCAGAGTGCCACTTGGTGGGAAGAAGATGTCGATTTGGAGTTATCTTCTGCATGGCGTAGTTAAGCAATAGCAACAAAAACAAGGGTTATCTAATAGATCTGTTCTTTTCCAATTTTGTTTTTGTATTTCTAGTGCCACTTCACTCTACTCATTTGGTTGTTTTTGTTTTTTTTTGCACCATAGCAAGGGTTTTGAGAGGAAAGATGGATCTCCCTCCACTCCCATTTGAGTTCTCTCCCTCTCCACCTTCCAAATTATTCAGCAGGTCAAGGAGAAAATTGAAGACCAATATGGAGGAGGAGGCTTCAGAACACTCTTGATCACTTTATCTTCTTCATGTTTAACAGGGTTTTCTTGAGTGTAATATAGAGAAGACTTTCTAGTTTTTTTAAATCCAAAAATAGTTGTTTCTGAGGACTGAAGGTGTGTGTACTGTGGATATTGTGGTGTTGTAATGTAAATCAGATTATGCTAATACAAAAGCCTCCCATCATTCAAATTAGTTTTACATATATGTGCATAGAATAGAATGATACTGTTCATTTTCACATGCCCTATTTAAGAGGCGTAAAGCAATACAAATTTGTACAAAATTTTCATAAAGATTGATCTAGCCTCTTATGGCCCTTTCATTTCAAATAGGGCATCTGCTAAATAAAAAACTTTTGATCAAATCCCCAGTGGTGTTCCTATAGATTATCACCACAAAGAATCTCTAATTGCAGTTGTTTAATTTAGACATCTTGATTACACAATTGCCAAGATCTGGGCAGTCATACTTGAAAATCAAGATAATTCTGAATGGCTACAAGCAAACTGACTAATTGAATAGCCCGTTTGTAGTTGCAGCAATACAGTTCTGGAGTGCAGCTCGCTCCAGGGCTATGCCAATAAATGGTCCAATTACCTATCTGGCATTAGCAAAGCTCCCAATTTCAAGCTTGCGACAGAAAAATCATTCCATCTTCAAAATATTTTGTCAAAGTTTTAAGTTACACTTGTTGTCTTTCTTGGCTGCTTACCAAGCTTTTTTCTTCTCATGACAACACTCCTCTTCCAAGGATGTACCTGGGTACCTTTCTTAATGTTTCTCACAACTGTCATTGGTTCTTCCCTTTGGTGACTACTGTGTTGCACTGGTTTCTTCAAGAGCTTCTTAAGCTTTGGGTCATCTAAAATGCCATTCAATCTCGTCTCAGCATAAAGTTCTCTAGCCTTGATCAACAACCCACATGTTGCCAGTCCTTCCACTAATAAAGCATAATGTGCAGAATCAGGCACTATACCATAAGTCTTCATTTCCACCCAAATTCTCAGTGCATTTTCAGGTTGCTTCAATTTGAAGAACTTACCAAAAATCAGAAGAAAGGTATTCCGGTTTGGACCAAGACTGGCTTTCTTCATATGGTTAAGAACTTCCAAAGTTCCATCCACACTTGCACCCTCAAGAAATGCATGATATGTCTCAATAGTTGGGCTGACATTCTCACCTACCATGGTGGCCAATATAGTCCTTGCCTCGTCTAGCTTTGTTGCTTCACATAGAGGGCATATCATGGAGTTGTAAGAGGCAGAATTTGGTTGCACGCCTGCTTCTTTCATTTTGTCCAAAATTTTAAGAGCTTCCTTCAGGCAATTCTCACGAGCAAGTATATAAATCAAAGAGTTGTACACTTCGACGCCAGGGACCCAACCCCTTTTCTTCATTTCATCATACAATCTCAGTGAGTCAAAGAGATTCCCGACCTTTGAGAAGCAGGAAATCATGTGTGTATAAGAAGTTGCATCTGGCGTAATACAGCATCTGGACATTTCTCTCCATATTCTCTTTGCTTCAAATACATCAACAGATATATTACACCAACCATTTAGAATTATGTTGAAGCTCTCGGTTTCCAATGGGAAGAACTTTTTATTAAGGAGCATAAACTCTTCAGCTTCTTCTATGTTTCCATGTTTACAGAGAGCATTCAAGAGTGTGTGGAACGCTTTCAGATCAGGAGTCATTCTGAACTTTTCCATTATTTGGAATGTCTGTATAGCCTTGCCTGGGTCATTTGCAGCTGTGAATCTATTAAAACAAAAAATAGTAACAAAATAAGAACTATATTTAAAATCTTCTGCTTATTTGTGAAAATGAGACTTAGAAAACCACAAGTTGAGAAGTGTTGTGAAACCTAAAAAAAGTGTTTCGTTCAAATCCCAGAGGCCTAGCACTATCTCCAATAGAAAAGAACAAAAAATAATGGCAACCTTCTTTGTCTATCAAATTTCCCAGCAACAAGTACTATTAAGCAGAAAAAAGAACCAAGTTTCCTATAAATCCCAAAGAAAAATGTGCAATAAGATCCATGCTCACATGCTATATCGTGAGTACTGCGAGAGATAGTGACCATCGAATTAAGGGAGAGCCAATCTTATTTTTGAAGCAGAATAGAATTACAACTTTTTTTTAATTAAAAAAAAGGTAATAGAAAAATAACAAAAAAAAGGTCCATGAGGGTACAATATCAAATGAAAGAACTGTGGTTAGAAAGCTACATTTGGGAACAAAGTGAAACCCTAGTCTATCCCATTTTCACCGGGGAAGTGACATTGTCTACCTGATACTCTCGGCCAATGAGAAACTGCCACAAACACACTAAATGAGTAATCTTTTGTCAGGTCTACCTATTGCTACGTGATTAGTTTAGAGCACAACATAAGCACCTTCTAGGAATTATGATGGGAAAATAACAAAAACACATCTTCAGATCAACTTTGTGAATCCAAAATATATAGTTTACAAGCCATATGAATCCAAACACATGGAAGCATTCCAATCCAGAAATGAATTCAAAGATCAGATAATAACAGATTGTTCAAACTACAAATACTTCAGAATTAAACTGAAATCATGATAGAATAAATATCATACCTATCAATCATAACAAGCATTGGCCTTCGAGTATCCACAGAAGAAGACCGATACAAGTCTCGAATCAAGCACCAAGCAGTACTGAACTTTTTATGGCTGCCCAAAACCCAAATCATCAAAGTCCAATTCTTTTCACCCAAACAACCCCATTTCTCACCCCATTTGAAAACCACAAACGCCAATTCCCATTCATCTCTCAATGCCCAAACCGCCCAATAAACCAAATCTTCGTTCGGTTCGACACCCTTCTCGTCAAGAAACTCAATCGCTTCCCCTTCAGAGGAAAACTGGTCAGCATTTTTGAGTGCTTCGACCAATTCACGGACACCTAATTGGTTATTTTGATGGGCGTCATCGATAGATTCACTGAAATCGATTATTTCATGGAGATTTTGATGATGGGAGGGTTGGAGGGTAGAGAAATGGGGGTTTTGGGGGAGGGGACGAGAGAGAACGAGATGTGTTTGATAAAATGTCTGAGAGAATTGATTTGAAGAGGGTGAAGATGGAAGTGGTGGTCGAGCAAGTGATGAGTGGAGGAGAGAGGGTAATGAGTGTTTGAGATGTGTTCTTTGGAGCCTCCTGGCAATGGCGAGAAGTACCATTGTTGGTTCTCAGAAGTGGTCTCTCATGGACTCATGGTTTGTACTTTGAGCTTGTAGTAAGTCAGTAGCTGAGCTGACCCAAAATTGTCTTATGTGAATTTGTTGCCAATTATTTAAAGTTTCACCTCACACCTTGCCGTTTGGGAGCAATTTAATTTAAGTAATAATTTTGGTTAATTGGCTAAAGGTTTATAAGAAAAAATTAGATGTTTGGGCCAACTTTTTGGCTAATTAAAACCATTGATGCAAAAAAGTAGAGAATTTAATTTTGACTTTTTGGTATGGATTGTTGGCTTTTTGGCTAAAAAGGTAACTTTTTGACTAATTGACTATTTTAGCCTCTTGCCAAACGAGGCCTAAGTAGATAATTTTTGGGCCTTTCATGAATTATTTATTTTATAATTTTTTTTACGTGTATTATTTATAAAAAAAATTAAATTAATTCAAAAATTGTAACCGCCAATTTATTGAATTTGTCAATAAAACATAAATGAGTTACTTTTAAAACTACATTTATCATTTATTTTTTAAGAATAAATGTGATAAATTGAATAAATTATCATGATCGAATCGATCTAATTTTTTATGAAAAAAATATACATAAAGAACCTTATAAAATAAATAATTCAAATTATCAAAATATAATTTGTTATGTGCCCATAAACCGGAATAGCACCATCGAGTGATGGGAAGCTCGGCCCATAATTTTTCTAATTCTAATTTTCTTGTAATTTTTCCTATTGTTAATAGCCTCGCTAGAGTTTGACTCCCATTTGCTTTGTAAAACAAATCAAATAGAGCTCATTGTTGTTGTGCTAACTTGGCAAAAATTGATTTGTTTAAATTTAAAGAATAATTATATCATTAAAATAATTAATAATCTTTTTTTACTTCTTAGCATAATGTGTCTCATTTGTTATTAAATTGTTTGGGTCCTAAACATACCCATAATTTTAATTGTATGAATACACTAGAGGTAAAATAAAGTAATGAAATAAAACTTGTGATAATAAAACACAATTTAAAAAAAAAAAAAAAAAGGGACTCAGGCCAGAAGTCAATTTCTGAAATTCTGAAATTCAATAGATCCAAACTTAAATATTTTTGGAGCAAAATGACATTATTTGTCTAAAATGACACTTATTTGTTCAAAACTCACTTATTTGTCTATATGTTCAGATGTCACTTATCTATTTAAAAGTCACCTATCTATTTACGTGTTACCTTTCCAACTCTCTATTCAAATGTCTTATTTTCTATACACGTATCACATATCTATTCAATATGACTTATATGTCCATCTCATGGCCAGTAGTTGTCTTTGTCGGCAACTTTTTTGATACCAGCGACTTTTCAACGTGTGTCCTTATCGCCACAAGAAGATTAAATGTTGGACTAAATAACATATGGCTCATACGAATGGGTTAAAGTAGCACTACTCCAAAAATATTCTATCTACAAAAGTATTTTGTATTTCAGTAGTAGGAAATTTAGGCTTTTTAGTAGCTATTAGTTGATCAACAATGGTATGAATAGCTAAAAAGTTGCGAGATGTTACTCAACCAACCAAGCCTCAACCAAATTGAGAGCAAATTGGAAGTTGATAGGATTCATAAATATACTATACTAAACTTCAAAATTTACACATTCAAAACACATTTGAGGCCCCTATCTAGAAAAAAAAAAATCACATTTGAGGACTGTGACATATGGTCTTAAAGTCTTCCAGAAAGAAAATAGAAAAACAAAAACATTACAACTAAACACATAATTTTACAATTAGGAATGACATAGCATGAACAAGTAAGCAGCATGTTTGTGAAGACTGAGATTAATCATCTGCAATATCGGCAGCAAAATCAGGTTCTGGAGGCTTAGGCAATGACAACCTGGCACTTGTCGAGCCACGAAGCCTATGAACCCCACGAAGAGCATTCGCTGCAAACCGTGATGCAAGTATGGTTGCACCAAAGCTCGATGCAGCTTCTTCCCCTATTAATTCACTTTCTTCGTCGTTGTCTTCATCTTCCATTTCTTCAGCTTCTTCTTCACTGCGACGAAGCTCTGCCATTTTCCTCCTAGAATACCGACGCCATGCAGCTTGGATAAACGAGGCAGCCCATGTCCTCCACTGTTGCGAGTAGAATCGAAACGTGTGCTGGACCTGTCTACTGTGAATGCGTCGAAACTGAATTGTGATGAATTTCAGCTCATCTGCTATTAGTGCAAAAGCCTCGACCTCTGTCAAAGCCTTCACTGTTCGAGTAGACGGTGGCAAGTTAGAACCGGATTTAGGATCCAACGCCCACGTTAGGAGCTCCTCCCCACAAAAATCGCCTTCTTTCAAGAAACCCCGGTTGAAAAACCCGCTCCTCCCACCGTCTGTAGTCACGCTCTCTAGGCGGCCACGAATAATGAATAGCATTTCGTCAACTGGGTCACCTTCCCGAAGCACGTAGGTATTTTCTGTGTACAAACTTGGTTTCAATCGTTCACAAATGGCATCCAACAACCGTTCATCCATATTTGCAAATAGTGGAACCTGAAAGCCCCATTGTAACAGATTGAAAACTAAAATTCCATTCACTACAAAGTAACATATTCAAATTTTGACAACACGGTTAAAACTCATATCTCCACAGTGCAAGATAGATGCGATGGGAGTCACATGACAACACGGTTATGAATTAACAAAATGTAACCAACGTAACAAAAAATAACTAAAATACTTACCCTTCTCACTAAATTCAAACAGAGATGGCGCTTGATATCCCTCCTGAGGTCTTTTGGTAGATTCTGGACCAGATTCTCTTCATCGACTCCTCTCGTTTCCAACCACTTGTATTGATCATAGCGCCGAACTCTTTCTCTAAGCTCTTGAGGGAGCAACCTATGATGCATCCACTGCTCGGAGTCACGCCTTTTGATCCTCATCTCCTCAAGCCGAACCGTAAGGGACTGAAGATAGGTCTGTTGCAATCACAAGATATTCCAAAACTCAGGCATTAACATAAATTTTGCTTTAAGTCTTAGAACAAACTTACCTATTTAAAATGCTGAGCAAATAGGATCAATGGAAAGTTCATTTGATTCATTTAAACCAAAGAACCTTAATTTTGTTATGGGATATAGAAATCAGTACTGTATAGTCCCTCAATCAACATTCAGTTTTTTTATTTTTTATTTTTTATTTTTAGGATTAGAAAAGATATCATTAGATTGGTCTATTCTTATCATGTCGGTCCAAACCTTTGCTTTGTTGGCTTTATGTTAAAGCCAGCCCTGGAGTTAACTAAAGTTATACAAGAGATAATACTTCTGGTCCACTTCAAAGAATATAAAATTTTTAACTACGTAATGATTTCTTAGAAATTGTATGAAAGCTAGAGATCATTCGGATTCATATACAAGAAAATAACTTAATGGCAATTTTAATTTTAAGCAAAAAAGTTCCTCCATGGTTTCTACAAAATAGTAAAGCAAATTAAAACACCACCAACTAAGTGAATTCCAACACAAATCAACATCTACGAATCCCCGAAAACACGGTTTTGCGTGTACCTGCATGTTCCCAATCAGAAGAGCAAAGAGGATGAGCCCAAATATGGCAATGGCTATGGAAAAGAGAACCTCTGCAGGGTAAGTACTGGTTTCGAGCCCCTGACCAAGTGTACTGCAAAAAAGTGAAATGAAAAAACTAGTTATACTAACTAGGATATCGAAAATCAAATGCACTGACCAACTTAGCACCACTGACCATACTTACATAGCATACATGAAAAAGGAAGACAATGGATAGATAGAGACTTAGGAAGTTAGGATCAAATCTTGAATGTATGCCATAAAAAAAAAAACAAAAAAACAAAACAAAAAATAAGTTTCCCAATGCAAAAGAAAGAAAGAAAGAAAGAAAGAAAGAAAAAAAGGTGTAGAGAAAGATGCAATTAACTAATCTAAGCCCATAAAAAGAAGCATTTTCGTTGCCGGATGATTGAACATAAGACATTATATGTTACTACGAGCTGAGAATCGAAACGGTAGCTTACCTCAAATTCTGTAGACCCCACCACAAACAATAACAGTACTTAGAGAAGAAATCTTGAGATGCGACGATTCCAGATGATAAAGCTAGTGCATAGATGCCATATTTAAATGGTGGATCGTCCTGATTAACTGAACATTGTTCATCAAGAAGATCATGGCTGATGCTTTTCCACTCATTGTAACCTTCCTTTTCATCATTTTGGCAATACAAGAACTTTATATCACATTTTCCACTTTTTAGACAAGCTTTTTCCCAGCATGTATCATTACGTTCCACAGCGAATAGGTACCAGAAAGCCCCAACTATCTGAAAAAATACAAGTAATCATTAATATGCGATTTCAATACACCACTTAAAATAACACTCAAGTTACATTAGGTGTTACCAAAAAAACGCTAATACCCTAGTGATCATAGCACCTGTTAAAGATTAAGGAGTTCTTAGGGCAATTGGACTGCCAATAGTAAAAAAAGAGCTTGAATTCGTGATTTGGGGTAACAATGTTTGATTGGAAACAAGAGAAAAACTCAGTACTTTTTTTTGACCTAAGTCAGATTTCAGGCAAATCACTACATTTAGGAAAGTGAATTTGTGGAAAGCCTAGTCTTCAGCCTGAAGTACATGAAGCATTCTCGGTATGCTCCTTTCTATTTCCACCACATTCTCAGCTTTTTTTTCCATGTAACACCACTTTGGAATTTGTTTTATTTGACATAATCATATCTTATAATTTCTCAACACATATCTATACCAAAATAGGCCTGAAATTCAGGAGAGCATACACATAGGAAACTAAGAAGAAGAAAAAACCCCACAATTGATAGCTTACTTACATGACTAGCAAGCATGAACCACAACAAATAGTATGCAGCACCTGCCCAAGCAGTCTCAGCGAAGACACCAGCAGACTTTTTGAGCTCTGAACTTAATGGGAGAATCCGAAGAAACCTAGGTATATATTGAAGGAAGACGATGAACAGTAGTGCCTGTTTTGTACCCAAGATATCTGAACCTCTTTGTTGCCGAATAAACTTCCACACTACGATCTGCACACAATGAGCAATTAGAAGTAAGACCAACATGAAACTTTTGGGATCCCTATCATAGATTTAACAAATAAATTGTGACATAAAAAATAGATATCTATCTACTTTTAAGAAGTTTATCATTTAAGCCTAAGGTATATTTACTTACTATAAATACAATTTAACAACTTCATATAATTCTATCTGAAAATGTATCCTAGTGAACCTTTGACTGTCCAATATGGCAGTCTACAGATGCAGTTCAGAATTGGCTTGAAAGAGTTTTCAAAGAATTAAAAAAAAAAAATTTGTTATATTTCCCATCTGTTGTAATTTGATCCATGTCTCTAACATGTATATATATACAAAAATTCCCCAGATAAGCCATATATACTCAAGCAAATTCATATACGTATGCATGCAAATAATCTTTATAAGCAAACAATGGAAGCATGATCGTCAAACCTGTGGTAAAGGTAGCACAGACAGAAGATCAATGACAAAATAACGTTGTAAATATCTTGTTGCTATTTCTGCTGGATCTATTACAAGTTCACCTCGTCCGAAAACCCTAGATGATGGTGCAATATAAGCTGTCCGGAATTGGAGACCCATGCGTATGAGGTAGAAAGCATCTATGCATGATCGCAAAGTTGTAACTGTGTATGCTAAATTTGTGTCTATACGAAGGCAACTTTCTTGAAGATTGAAAACAGGAAGATAAAAAAACAAAGGATCCACCGACACTGCAAGAATACACGATATGACCAAAAGTTTGTTCCAAAATACGAGAGACTTGTCTTGAGGATCAAAAATCTTCTTTTCCGACACTTTTAGATCTTCTGGGAAAACTGCCCGGCTAACTCCAGTTCTTAGTGAGCGCCCAAATGTCATAAGTCCTTCAGATCCTTTCTTCACTCCTACCTTAATTGACTTTGATGCGTTATGCTTCGAATGACCAGATTTGGTCAGCCCCTCTATGCTAAATCCACATCGCTTCATTCCCCCCGTATCAGATGAAAATGATAATCTGGAATCCAAATCATCCAACCTACAATTGAAACGAGTGTCAGACAAACAAAATTAGATGCCAAAATTCACTAAAAACGTTCTGATAAAACAGAAAGGAAAAAAAAAAGGGAAGAATGAAATGCAATATTATAAAGAAATCATCCTTCGATATATTCATCAGTTGCACACCATTAAAAAAATGTCACTCAAATAACAAGCATATTCATTTATGGATTGATTGATATAACCAAATGACAAACTAGCATTCTTAAAATATATGACCAACTTTCTCTCAAGTAAATTGATAACTAGCAAGGTAAATAAGTCTCCTCAAGAGGTTTATTCTTTTCATCTTGGATTTATTGTGCCATCCATATCTTAACTTAATCATGATGCTACTAGAAAAATATCAACAACACCAACAATAATAATAATAAATAGTAATAAATTCATGAAGCAAGGTAAAATTATTAGTTTATGCAATTTTATAACACTTGGAATAAATTATAAGACTTTTTTGCATTCAACTTTAGGAATTTTATGCTGTGAATTTAAGGTCCTTCAAAATCAAAGGAAAATGTGACATCCATGCTGCCTAAGAAGAGAAACAAAGAAACGCACACTTTCTGGGGAACCCTTAAAAATTATATATATGCTATGCAAAGTCTATTAAGAGACACTTGAGTATTCGTAACAAATAGCAAATTTGACAATCGAGAGCTTGCTTGTTTTAGAGATTGAGACATCCCGGCCAAAAAACTCAGTAGCAAAAAAATACAAATGAGATTGTATCACGAAAGTCGATTACACATCCTACTTCATCCAAGTAACAATTCAAATCTCAAATGAGAGAGAGAGAGAGAGAGAGAGAGAGAGAGAGATGTTAAACGGTCATAGTACATATAGAACATTTCATACCTTACAAATTTGTCTCTCTGGTTATAACCACAATCAAACATTTTGTAAAATCAATAGCATAGGTAACCAACATAAGATCATCAACATCAGCATCCACCGAAGAATTCAATTCACCCTAAATACTTCAACTTGAAAATGGGAAGCTCTATACTGCAAGCTGAAACATTCAGATACTGTCATTGGAACTTTATTACATGATAAGCTCTGAGTTGTTCTGCTCAGACAACAAATCAACTCTAATTAGGAAAAGAAATTTCAGCTTGATATCTCTAATCCTCCACTATGTCAAAATTGTTAACATGGATCGACATTGAATAAAATGCAGATGAGTACTTGGTTGTATATAACATAATGCTTAAGATATTCATTGAGTGTTACACCACTACTGTTATACAAAAATCACTTGTCTTTAGTATTATTTGTACAAACAAACTAGTCCTCATACTTAAACGCATAAAGTTTTATAGGCTGAATTTTAATCACTAAACTAATGGCCCTATATAATTAGATATCTAAGGAAAATTTATTCAAATGTAATTTCTACTTTTGAAGTTTTCTTGTATTCAAAATTTTGGGTAAATTTTATGGACCTCTTCTGATATTACAGGGGACCTCTTCTGAAGTTTTTGAAATTACAGGAACTTTCTTTATTTTCCTGCAGTGAATGTCCATGATGCAATGTTTGAAACCCTTCAATTATAAATGTAGATCAATCGCATACATTCGAATATTGATGTAGTCATATGGTGCCATAAAAACTGAAAAAAAAAAGAAAGAAAAGAAAAAAAGAAGAGCACTTTGACATTCATATTTTTTCAGGATCATTATGCAAGCATCAATCTGCGTATGGGGGCTCCTCATGAACTCAAATCTTTGACCACGAAAATGAAAGGCAAACTTAGAATAAAAAAAGCAACCACCAAACCCAAGAATGTAGCTTTCAGTGAACCCACCAATGGCTCACGATGAAGATGAAATCGACAATGGTAATTGGAAAAAAAACTTCACGAATCATCAATTTCCAGGTTTTGGCATTAGATTTTAACCACGGGCACCGAAAGAGAAAGAACCAGAGTGGGAAGACAGAGTCGTGACTCTCAATTTTAGCCACAACCAATGTCTCTTTCAATTACATGGATGGAATATACATATATATATATATATATATATGCATAATAATGTGGTTTATGATAGTGTTGGATTATATTGCATGAAATTGAATAGAACAAATGAAGGAGATTCACTTACAGTGATATTCTTCAATTTGTTTCTCGAATAATAGACCCAGAAGAAATGAGAACAATGGAAAAATTAGGGTTTGGATTTGATGGAGAGAGAGAGAGAGAGAGATGTGGCCTTTGCCTATTTTTGGATGGGAAAAAGCGCGCAAGAGGGAGAGGCGTGAGGATAGAGCTCTTGTAGTATGTGTTAGTTCAACGGAATTTCAAAATACTGACCGTTATAAACGTCTCAATGGCTTGGGTGGGAAAATTATTTTTAAGTCATCGGAGAAACTATTTAATGGAAAGTCTACTTTCTTATAGAGTTTCAAGTCTTATTTAGATTGGAAGGTGTTTGATAAGGTCTTATGAATTATGAGTAAATGGTATTAGTGTACTATTATACCTTTTATATGTTTCCAAACTATAGGTTATTCTATCATTCAGTCTGTTAAGTTTTTGGAGACTTTTAAGAAAGTGGATTGTATAGGCTTCGTCCGTGGAAGTGAATGCTGCATTGATCGTGGATTCCGGTGGATTTCGAAAATGTTGCTGGTTTGGATGTAAGATATGGGTGATGCTGTCGTCAAGGTTGGGGGTTGTGTTGTTTGCTTTTGTCGATTTGGACTCCAAGTGTTTGAGGGAAGGAGGTAAGATTTTTTACTTCTGCAATTGCTGAGTGTTGTTGTTGTGTGTTTGCCGATTGTTCTTTTTTCAATGGCATATTATCATATGGCTTTTATAATCTGTTACAGCCATCCATTGGAACACTTTTAGTAGCCTCCAATGACGTTACATTTAGATTGTAATGTTAATACACATCTACAATGTTGTTATGTCTTGTGTGTATTACGTTCGGTTGTATTTGTCTTTGGATTTGTGCCGCGTCGTTGTTGTATTCAATGTTTACATACGTGCCACATTATATTTTGAAAAGTACTGGGTTATTAATTTTTTATTTGAATGTGAAAATGTTGCTGGTTTATGAAAAATGGTACAAGCATCCATTGGCACACTTTCATTACCCTCTAATGACGTTACATTTAGGTTGTAATATTAATCTACATCTGCAATGTTGTCATGTCTTGTGTGTGTTACGTTCGGTTGTATTTGTCTTTGAATTTGTGTTGTGATGTTGTTGTATTCAGTATTTACATATGCGTCACATTATGTTTCGCAAATTTACTGGGTTTTTAATTTTTTTAATTGAATATGAAAATGCTCTTGGTTCGTGGAAAGTCTTGGAATCTATGTGAATGTTACTCTTAGTTAGCATTATATATTATTGAATTCGAAGTTAGATTGTTTATCTGTAAACTTTCTTATGATGGCTTGTGAAGTGGGTTGTGAATATCAGAACCTTGGCTCTTTCGTTCATGATTAGAAGCAAAACGACCGTATTGAAATCTAAACATAAAAAGAATATAGTGTCAGGTTGGTCTAGGTATATCTTGTGCCCTTTGAATTTGATTCTGGTCAGGATATCTCTTATTTTTTGTTTACTATCCAAGTCCAGATTTGGTTCATTGGCGTTCTTGTGGAGATTATTAATATATCTCTTCTTTTTAGTTTACCATCCAATCAATATAGCGATTTCGGTTTTGACCCGACCTTTATTATATTCTGGACTCGGGTTTTATGGTTCCGGATTGTTGTTCATATCTTGCTTCCCTTGTATTTCTTTAAATTTGGCTATTAGGTTGTTCTGTTTGCGTTTGGGACATGTTAGTTGCTTAGTTTTCAAACTTTTGTTGCCCATAATTTTGCCCTTCTACTCGAGCGGCACTTTTTGAGCTCAAGTAGGCTTTGTGAACCCTCAGTACTTTTGCAGGTCAGCAAAAGTATTGGGAGAGTGTATTCTACGCTCAAGTGGTTCCTTATGTGCTTGAGCGGCCCTTCTTACGCTCGAGCGTTGGTCTGTCATCTGCAAAACTACTGGGAGTATGCATTCTGCGCTTGAGCGTCACTTTCTGTGCTCGAGTGGAACAACTTATTGTGTTTGACGCTTGAGCGCTAACTCTTATGCTGAAGCGGACTGTGGATATTTTAGTTCATAATAGCCACTTTTTACATCACTTTTTCATCTCTTTCTCTCTCTAAAACATTTCAAAACCCTAGATCTTGAGCTTCTCTCTCTAGAAGACACCTTCTCTCTACATTTTCACCTAGATGCGTTGGTTTTTCTACCCTAGTGTCTTTGGGAAAAAGGTAGAGCATATCAAGAGCTCTATTTTGATTCGAACGAAAGTTGGTTTCGGCTTCTTTGAAGTCTTCTCCTTGCTTTACACATCTTCTAACTTCGAGGTAGGGACTTTCTACACTCTCCTATGACTTTTAAACTTAGTTATTTGTTGATTGTGTAAATAATGTTGGGATTGGAGGATTTTAGACAAACCTAGGGTTTTGGTTCAAAATCTGAAGAGGGGTTTTCAAATGAAGGTATTGAAAATGGTTATAGGTATAGATATGAGGATGTGTTGTGTTAAATTTGTTGATTTTGACACATGGGTTGGATTTGGAAGAAAATAAAGTTCTGCCCTAAAATGTTTCAAATAATTATTTTGTATAAATAATGAAATTAGTATTGGGAATGTGAAATTAGATGAATGTTTATATAAATAGTGGAGTTGGATGTGTATTATCTCTCACCTATGAAAATTTGGATAATTTATCTGTCTTGGAGATTGTATATCTGTTTAGAAATATCTGTTTTGGGCTATCGGTGGAGGATAGTTATGATTGTTGTAGAAATTGCATGAGGATTAGGTGAACTGGGATTAATCTCTTATTTGTTGTCATTGAATATGACTGTGTTTTAAATACATTATATATGTATGATGTTGAGAGGAGAAAGGGGATGTACTCCATGTTTGGGAGAAGAAAATGGATGAACTCTATTGAATTAAGTTGGCCTGTGTGTCCAGGTGAAAGTCCCAAAAATAGCGTGTATACATGGGTGCTGACCCCGCGGACAAAATTTCTATAAAATGAAAAATTTAAAGTGTTTGTGTAATGATTGTATTGGTTAGAGAACCATTAAGTTGTAGCCTTAGTTGGGTTGTCTGGATAACAATGGACTTGACTCATGGACTGAGGTGAAATGAATTGTCATAAAATGAATTAAGATAAAATGGCTAGAAATATGAAACTTGGCATATTATGATCTTGTAAGAATACGAATAATTTTATCATGGGCATTGTATATGCATATCATACTTATATCTTTGTTAAGAATCATATATTGTGTTAGATTGTTTCTACTGGGCTTTGGCTCACCTTACTTGGGAAAAATATTTTCAGGTACTGGTAATATGCCTCCGCCAAGGACTTAGCTTGGGAGGACTATGAAGTTGAAGGCTCACTTTTGTTTACTTTATATTTATCTTTTGTGTAAGCCTAGGGCTTTATTTGTATTGACCTTATGATTCATTTTTGTTGGAACCAAGCATGGTCTTGGAAAGATATAAGCCTTTAGGGTATATGAAGATCTGTTTAGCTTTCATACCTTATTACTTCTTGTAACACATGCTGTAGATTCAGGATGAATGATTTATGAATGTATATCGCATGTGTTACCTTTTGTATATTAACTCGGATTAATGAAAGCTTCTTATTTTATTTATATCACTTTGCACTAGTGTTTGGAGTTGGATTCTTGTATTTATTTTGGGGGTGTTATAACTTGGTATTAGAGCGTACCGGGTTTGAATACCTTGGGTACGTGGGACATGGTTATTACCACAATGGGTTTGTGTAGACGTCCCTGAATGCCCCGGGAGGGTTAAGTCCCGTTCCGTTCATATTGGGGTCACTACAGTTCAAGGACTCAAATGTCATGGTTCTTAATCTTGAACCAAAGAGTCTAAATCCGGCAAATCGATTTTGAAAACAGATTTTTTGAAAAGAAGTGCCAAACATGGATTGCTTTGCCAGATACAGAGTCGCCACCTAAATATTTTTAAAATGGGAAATTTAGGAAACCCTGACTCGGTGCCGAAGGCCATGTGTCCGTCATCACCAAAGTTGTCTTGACTCGGGAGCTTGGGTACGATCGGGAAAGGTCAGCTATGAGCACCCCCTTTCGCCCGGTCTGAAGACCAGCCTCTACTAACCATGATATCCGATTTTGAAAAGGTTATGTATTCTTGTTCTAATTATTAGCCTAGAATTACTATGTTATGCGCATAGCAAACAAGTATAGACTAGATTGCCTAATTTGGAAATAAGCATTGCATATCCGTTGGTTTTGAAAAGCACTTCGGAATTTGCTACTCGCAAGTAGGCTAAAACACGGATTTCAACGAGTTTTTCCAACTCAAACAATCCAACCTCCACCCACAAGCATTCAAACAGTTATATCACATAAGCAGCTAGCCTCATGGTAATCATGCTGTTATGGCAACATTCACACGCATGCGATATGCTAAAGCGTAAAACTCACCTAGTACTCCAAGCCAAAACAGAAACTAGTTAGTAATCATATGCATGATCCAGTTCATGTTAAGTGGCTAATGCAACACAAGCAAGGGTGTAATCTAGACAGGCTCGACTATCTTAAGCATGGCAGGTGAAATGCTACAAGTAACAAGTATTCAATTTGGAATTTGAAATACAATACAGTTAGCGTGATGCGTCCAGCCCGGTGCATGTAAGACAAATGTATGGATGCATGCATGCATTGCATAAGGTATGCTAATTCAAATATACCCTAATCTACCATCATAAGCAGATAAATAAAAGGGAAGAAAGACGTGGGGTTGGAAGACATACACACACTCACGCACACTTATTACAAATACGCCCTCACTCGGAGGGACCAAAAGAATATACAGTCCGAATAATGAATAAATAAATTATTACAAAATTTCTAATTACTTAGTAAATAAATGCAAAAAGAAAGGAGGCCACAGCCCCCGCCTCGGGATGCGCGAATGATGCATGCTCGGATCCGACTCGCCCGGGAAACCCGTACCATGCCACTGTTGCCTCTGTTTTTACTGTCCTGCTTCTCTGGAAAACTTCCAAAGTCTCAGGAAATGTTCCCTGCACACTGAGGATCATCATCGGCTGGATGAAATGGCCACCGGCCATGTAGAATGTCCATCTCGCTCATGAGTCCATCGGCCACACATAAATGGCCGGTTGGCACTATATCTTGCCGGGCGTAAAAATTCTGAGAATGCTTTTTGACAAAGAACAAGGATGATGCATGGCATGGAATTTTGGGCATATGTAAGCATGGCCATGTTTCCTATCATGTGTTAGACTCAAGAGAGCATGGCCCTTGGTCCTTAGGCCATCAATTATGCATTTTGATACATAATGGCCTAAGAGACCAAGATTGCAATTCAATGGCAATGCATGCAACATACAAATGAAGATCAAGGCCCTATTATGTCTAGGTCAAGAGCCTTGATGACATGAGAATTGAGATGTGTTTTGTCACTTAAAGTACAAACACCTCTCATCTCTCAGATTTGGTTTGACACCCCAAACCAAGTAATGCAATGCATGTTATGCAAACATGGCTCAAAAGTTCAATAAGAAGCTATGATGCAAACATGCCAAATGTGATGTAAACTAGATATGGAAATGCAAAGTGCTAGAGCATGCAAAATGCAAATACATGGCAAACATGGACAAATCATGCAATAGAACTAGCATGTAACAACATATTATGGATTAACCATGCAACAAGTATGAGACAATCACAATGGTGGACTCAAGCCATGAGGGGCAGACCTCAAACCTCCCCAAAACAGTGGCAAAAAGTACTCAAAAAGGTGGACAATGATTCATGCTAACATGCAAACCAAAAGGGCCCAAGTCTAAGGCACAAAGTGGAGCATTCCACTACTTACTAAGATGACCATTCATGGCATGTATTAGATAAGCAAAAAAAGAATTTTAGCATGCAAAAATACACCCAAACCCTTTGATATGGCAGCCCCAAAATACCTTAAACATACAAGCATGCACAAGGCCTATTTCAAGGCATAAAAGGGGACACCTTCAAAGCATGAGAGAGGTCACATATACAAGCATACACACATGATTTATGGACTGAAATAGGATCCTAAATGATGCCAAATCAAGAGGATGGCCTAAGCTAAGCATGCTAGAGGCCGATACAACCAAGGCTTACAAGCCAAAATACAAAGCAACTATACTAATCATGCCAAACATGACAAAATCAGTGGCCAACAGACCTAAAGCATGATAAATCATGACCAAAAGCCTCAATAAGCTAAGCTAAAACATGAGGATATGCTAGGCTAAATACATGGCACATTTCTAGGCAAAGTAGAGCATTACAAAGCAAGTATGAGATGCATGCTAAGAGCTAATGAACCCACATTACACAGAGGTTAAACATGCTCCAAAACATCCAAAAAAACTCTGAAATGAAGCCAAATGCAAGTGCTCATACATGCTATCACATTGAACCAAAAGTAAAGGTCAAAGAGGGACAAAGGGGAGAGGGGTGTCCCTCCCCTATACAAGACTTCAAACCACCTTCTCACCACTGAAAATCCACTGGATTTCAGTGATGAAAAGATCCAAACACACAAGCAAACAAAGCCTTACCGAAAAGGCACCAAAGAGGCCAAAACAAGGCCTAAGTGGGTGAGTTTGCACTCAAACCACAAAGTGACCTTAATGAAAGTTCTAGAGAAAGAAAAAATAAGACTTTTTTTAGTTATACACAAAGCTCAAAACACAAAGAAAAATAGGTCAAAAGTCAATGCAAGATTGGGGAAACTAAAGTAAAGTAGTTACCCTTGAAGAACTCTTGAAGAACAGGTGGTGCAGCCCCCTTCTAATGATCAAAATCAGTCCAAAATCTCAACAAACAACCCTCCAAGTCCCTCAATCTCGAACTAAGGTGTAATGGTGTGTGTATTAGTGCAAAAGTGAGGTAAAAACACACTATTTAGGCTTAAAACACACACACAAGGATGAGAGAGAGAGAGATATATATAGAGAGAGAGAGAGAGTATAACATAGATATATAGATATAGAAGCTCTAGTTTTTGCTCAAAAATGGCTAACACCTTTCAATGGGAGAGGAGGGGTGCTTATATAGGCCAAGACAAAGCCAAATAACTTAATGGCTAAGCAAAGAGAAAGGTTCAAGGGGGGCAAAAGAGTCTAGGCTTCTTGGAGAAGCTAAGACAGCTGGCCAAGCTTCTAGAAGCTTAGAGGGTTCAAAGTGGTCACACTTATGCACGGGGTAATGTGATGGTGCATTCCAGCTGGCACAGCTGGCATGCACCAGGCTTGTAGGGTGCAAAGAGGTCACACCGACCAGCCAAAAAGGTCACCGGCCAAAAAAGGTGCCGGTCGGCAACATATAGTGTTGACCGGCCATGTTTTTTTTTTAAGAAAACAGTGCCGGTGGTACACATATGCGGCCGGTGATGGTAGGGGAGGGCCGGTGGGGTATAGGGATGGCCAGAAAGCCATTCCCTGCCTTTCAAGGCAAAAACACAAGTGTTTGGTGCCAAAACCGAACACGAAGCAGTCGAGTCAAGAGGTCTTGAGACGAGGCGCGCTGCCGAGGCCTTCGGGAACTCGAGACGAACACAAACATGGATAACCACCGAGTATTCAAACGGTGACATCCAAGTCTTGAGGACGGTCAAAAATGGGGTGTCTACAGTTTGTCTCGCTTGATGGAGACATTAGTATGTATGGTATGCTATGTGATGACATGCTTATGAGATTTAATTTCTAGGATGTTGATCGAGTCTACGGGTTTCTAAGAGTTCTATTAGAAAGACACTTGATCACTGCTATTTCTAATTGGAACTTTGGCAACGCTAGGGAATGGTCATTATCCGGGAATGAAATTCGTATGTGTTTACGTGACTACGTGTTTATGTGGAATGAATTATTGTTGTCCACCGCATTAGGATGCGAGTGAGTTAGCTTCAGCATATTTGTAAATGTGCTAACCTCTTTTGTTACCTTTATTAGGATGTCAGGATGTGGATGTGGTGGTGGTAGGCGTGGTAGGCCAAGAAGGCATGAAGTGACTTTACCGGATGAGATCTGGCACAAGAGAAAATGGTTGGTTAGGCCAACATGGCTGAACCAGTTGGTCAACAGGCCATGGGCGCCCTAGCCCGCGAAATGGCCGAAACATTGCAGGAGTCTATGGATATTCTCAAGACTGAGAATCAGGCCCAAGTAGCTGAGGCAGGGCGGTCCTTCTTGAAGTAGGAGTTTTTCCGGTCGAATTCGGATGAGTTTGTGGGTGATCCCAAAGAGCCATTGAAGGCAGACGAGTGGCTGAAACAAATAGTGAAAACATTCGAGATGCTTGTCATGGAGGACTACTAGTTAAGAGTGACCTTAGCATCCTTCCAGTTGACGGGAGATGCGGGTCAGTGGTGGAAGTATGCTCGTGGGCACATTAAAGTGACTTGGGAGGCTTTTGTCAGTGCATTCCAGGACAAGTTTTTGCCTCCCACTGTTAGGGAGAAGTTGAGAGATCAATTCTCTAAGCTTGTGTAGTTGAATACTCCGGTGGCTGAGTTTGAGGCCACGTTTACTAGTTTGTCTAGGTTTGTACTGAAACTCGTGGCGATAGAGGAGTGTCGTTGTTTGGAGTTCGAGAAGAGGTTGAGGACCAAGCTCATGTTCAAGGTGGCTGGGTCGATGATTAGAGATTATGGATGCCTTGTGGAGACGGCAGCTCATTTTGAGACCGTGATGTAGATAGAGAAAGAGAGGATGAGGGCTCCAGGAGGAGTTAGGATATTCTGGAGGACATCAAAAGACAGAAGGATTCTAACCCCTATTTATCCTAGGGGGCTCAGTCGAGATCTATCTTTCTAGTGCTGAGTTTGGGTTCTGGGAGAGGTGGTTAGGGAGATATCACTTGTTACAAGTGTGGCCAGTTAGGCCACAAGTCTCCAGCTTGCCCATAGAGAGGAGGAAGGCAATGATTTGCTTCGTCTTCGGCTCGTTCTCAGAGCCAGAGTCAGGGGAGAGGCCATTCGCTCACTTGTTATTAGTGTGGGTAGGTGGGGCACATGAAGAGGTTTTGCTCTTAGTTGGGGGGCACATCTGGTGTGTCTGGTTTGAGGCAAACACAGAGCTACCAGTCGGCACAGTCAACACAAGCCTCGAGGGCCAATCAGGGAGCCTCTTCGGCCCAGTCAATGCATCAGGCTTATGTTCTGAAGGGTGAGCAGGTTGAGCAGAGACCTACAGGGCGTGTGTATGCTGTTACCGTGCCAGATTTAGTATTAGCGCCTTTGGTAATGAGAGGTACCTTCTTGTTTTACAATTCAGTTTCTAATGTGGTGGTTAATACGGGTGCATCCCATTCATTTATCTCGTCTGCATTTGCATCAGTTTTGGGGTTAGAGTTGGCTCAATTAGCATCTCCTAGATGTGTAGAATCACCTATTGATGGTGAGGTTGTTTTGAGGCAGGGGTGTCAGGGTTGTGACATAGAGGTTGCCGGTTGCCGACTTCCTGTTGCATTTGTGTTGATTGTCATGTGTAGTTTTGATGCTATTTTGGGTATGGATTGGTTGTCATCATATCGGGCTATCATAGATTGTGTAGACACCCTATTTTTGACCGTTCTCAAGACTTGGACGTCATCGTTTGTGCACTCGATGATTATGACTGCATGCGCTCGTTCTAGTGCCCGAAGTCGTTGGTGGAATGCCCTATCTTTGAGCCTTTAAACCTTGTCCATTCTATGCCTTGTTTTGGACCAAAACCTTCAAACCTGCAACCCCTGGTGGCTAGCCGGCTACTATTTGAAACTGCTGGCCACCAATTGTGCTCTATCGGCCACATTAGTGGCCTGTCGGCCATTAGTGTCTTTTTTTAGATATTTTGTTGACAGTTGTGCCAGCTGTTAGCACAATTGGCTGCATCTCCCTACACATGCATGGAGGGATATATCTCAGCCAAATGCATGTTTTTCTATATATAGGGGGTCTCCTCTCCCATTTTTGAGGGTTAGATTTTTTGGAGCAAAAATTATATCTCTCTCTCTCTTGCAAGTTTGTGCACATTAGCCTACATACACTATACTTTTGCCTACACCTCCTTAATCAAAGTTGATCACCTTTGGACTGAGGTTCCTTGACGCCTTTTTGGAGCTCTTGAAGTTGGTTTTGGCTTGAATTGTTGCCTAGAATTGATCTTTGCTTCAAGAGGTATAAGACTTGCCCTTTTACCTTGCTTTGCATACTTGTTTTTCTATCTTTTTCCCACTGTTTTTGGGCTGTAAAACCTCTGTTTTTGTGGGCTGAAATTTGTGGTTTTAGGCCATTTAAGGTTAGGGGGTGGTTCACCCTTCTTTATTCCTTGCTTGCAAGGCCTTTTTTCTTGTGTTTCCCACTTTTAAACCATCTTTTTTTGGGCTTTTTACCACTTAATTTCATAACTTTTTTAGTGGCCAAAATCATGTTTTGAGATCCAAATTGGAGGGGTTAGCCTCCCGTCCTTGTGTCTTGTTTGCTAGCCTAGATAGCTCTATGTGCTAGTTTATTTTTCTAGCCATTTGTAGCTTAGTTCCAACATGTTTTAGGCTCTGGTTTGGACTGTTTTAACTCTGTTTTGGGTTGGTCAAGTCATTTGAGTCTTGTATTGCATGCTTGTAGTGTAAGTGTCCTCGCAAGCTTGGTGCTTTAGGCCTTTAGAGACCACTTGTTTGAATTGATTGCATGTTTTAGTGCTTTTCTCACTTAATTTTAGCACTCATAATCTCTGCAATGTCCCTCACTTCTTGACTTTTTATTTTCTTTGAGGGTTGGTTCAACCTTAGGATTATTTAAGCTTGAGATTGAGGTCCATATTTAATGGTTTAATCCTCTTTTGGGGGTTCATTATCAATGGCATGACACTTCTCTCTTGCCTTAAACCACCCCTTGTTTGACACTTTCTTCTCTTTTAGAGGATTTACTCACCAATGGACTTAATCCATGTTGTAATTAATTAGTTGTAGCTAATTAGTTTGTTTTGTACTTATTTAATTGGTTTAGATTGATTAATTAAATTAGTTTGTGTTGTAAATATTTAATTACCTTAACCTAGTTAAATTATTTAATTGTTGTACTTAATTAATTAGCTTAGGGTAGTTAATTATTCAAGTTTTGTAATAATTAGTTAAGTAGTTTAGTTAGTTAGTTAGTTTATTCATTTGGACCCTCCTGCGCAAAGGCATTAATGTTGTAATAATGTGTATGTCTTCCAACCCCACGTTTTTCTCCTTTTTATTTATCCGCTTTTGATGGTTAGATTAGGGGCATCACGTTTCAATTAGCATATCGTATGTTCGCATCCATTCATTTGTCTTGCATACACCGAGGCTTGGTTCATCATTCAAACTTGTATTGTCGTTTTTTACCTCGTTGAATACGTGTTTAAACGCATGCTATGAAATTGTTTCAAATAACATGTTAAGTAGCCGAGCCTATTTTAGTTGCATTATTGCATGTGTTACATTAGCCATCTTGTATAGTTAGGTATCACGCATATTTTTCTAACTCTTTTGTTTTATCTTAGCTTAGAGTACTAGGTGAGTTTTTAGTGATTTAGCATACTTGCATAAGTGTGAGTGACTGCCATGACTAGCATGCTTGCCATGAGGCAAAATGCTTACTTGTTAAATTATTTGAGTGCCTGTGGATGAAGGCTTGTTGCTTGAATTGGAATGATTCAATAAATGTACATTTAAGCCCACTTTGTTAAGTGGCAAAATCAAACCTTTTTTCGAAAAATAAACATGAAATTGAAATTGTTCCAATTTGGGCAAACTAGTCTATACCTTGTGTGCGTGCATCACATAGTAAATGCTAGCCTAATGAACTGGAACAAGAGCATATAATGTTGATAGAAATTATATCATGATTAGTAGAGGCCGATCTTTGATCGGGCGAGTGGGGGTGCTCAATTCATAACCTTTCTCTCTTGTACCTAAGTTCCCGAGTTGAGACAATCTTGGTGATGATGGATACGTGGCCTTTGGCACGAGTCTTGGGTTTTCTTTCGCTAGTACAACCCTGCAAACTTCAAACAACCAGGCCCGATCCCAAGGGACTTGTACTCCACTCTACATGCCTTTATCACAAGCCCTGAGGGTGCTGGTAAAAAATGGGCACCTCATGCCATTTGAGCCTCGCCCACGAACCGATCATCTCCCATCGAAACACAACCCAGCCAAGTACTATGCATTTCACCAGCTGCACGGTCATGACACCGACCAATGGTTCAGGCTGCGTCATGAGATTCAAGACTTCATCGACAACAAGGTGATCGCACTACCCCAAAAGCCAAATGTAACCACCAACCCTCTCCCGGCCCACAATCAAGTTCCCCCACCTCATAACCTAAACCTAATCCATACACTAGCCCTCCCCTATAACCCCTACGTAGATATTACCCCTTCCCACCTACTTAGGCCGATCGTGTTCATTCCCGAAAGCACAGATTTGTGCATGATGGACATGTCCACACTTCAAGCTAAACTCATGGTGGTGATAGTGGCAGAAGAAGGGAGGCTGGCCTTAGAGCAGAGTACGAATCCGTTGCCTAAGTGCTCTGAAGGCTTGTCTGAGGGGGTGTACAATATGTGCTACTACATTGTGCCAGTTGATTAAGCCAAGCCAGAAGTGGTATTGCAACAACAATGGAGGTCAGTGTGGTTAGAGAGGATGGCCCGAGCCAAGGTCTGGATGATTTGGCAGAATTAGAGAAGGACTTAGACAATCTGTAGTTCTACGATGAACAAGATCAAGGAGATGTGCAGATTAACTGGTTCAATTTGAATGGGTCAATGGACAACTCAGGGTGGTTGAGTGATGAACCTGACTAGGAGGAAGGAACTAAAACAAAACCAGAAGAAAAGGAAGCAAGAATAGCTGTAGTGGCCAGAATGGCTGATGAAAACAAGAAACTACCGGAGAGCACCGGGGTCGAGAATTTAGCTCAAGAATTGAGCACTGTGAGTACCGCGAACACTGAACAAGAAGTTGCGTTGAAGCAACAAACAGGAAGCTAGAAAAGCCCAACACCTTGCGGGGGATATTTCTGATGTAAGAATGATTAGAACGGAACTAGACAATTGTTTATTAGTCGCTGGAGGTATATGGTGGGAAGATAATGATCTACATCTAGCTCAAACTGAACAAGACTGGGATGAATCCCTTTCGGATAACACGTGGCACACTGAGGAGATTGACCACATAACGAGAAGTGGACGGTATTTCAAACCACCACATTTAGTCCAAGTCGAGGGCTCTGGGAAAAATAAGGAGGTTGAAAAAAAAAATAGAAAAATAGTTGGAGGAAAAGGCAGTTTTGAAGCAACTAAAGAAAATCCAAGCCGACATTCGATCTGGGGGCTGCTCATGGCTTCTCAAGTGCATCGATAGGTTGTCTTATCAGCAATGGACAAAGCCAAATTGTCCATTGACACCACCACTGAACAACTTGTGGGATTAGTTTTCCTAGATGGCGTTAGCTCGACCCTAACCTTCTTTGAGAAAGAACTGCCGCCAGAAGGCTCAGTACACAACAGACCTCTATACATATTTGTTGAGTGCAGAGAAAAATGGGTACCAGTGGTGTTGGTCGATATTGGGTCAGCTATCAATGTCTGTCCGTCTCGTACAGCTTATGCCATCAGTCTGAAACCAGCAGATTTTGTGCCCACAGCCCAAGTGATTTGGGCATATGACAATACAAGCAGGGAGGTTATGGGCACAGTACAAATCCAAGTTCAGGTTGGCCCAGCTCAACAGGACGTCGAGTTTTATGTCCTGGACGTCTCGACCACTTTCAACTTACTACTAGGGAGGCCCTGGCTGCACCTTGTGAAAGTAGTCTCTTCTATCCTCCACCAAATGCTGAAATACCCTCACAGGAAGGGAGTGGCTATTGTGTTCGAGAATTCGTCCATATATCCTCTGCCAGAGGTAACTACACTAGTGTTGGAAATCAACCATGGCGAGGAGGATGTATTCCTTTCAGGGTTTACTCTGGTAGAGGCCCAGGCAGTACAGAACATCTTGGCAGCTGATGAGGGCTTGTATGTCAGCTCCCAATCAATCTATTTCATGAACAAGCTGTAACATGTGCCAAGAATGGGGTTGGGAAGAAGTGGCCGGAAAGGTGTCACAGCATTGGCCGATGTGCCGTATAATCCATATGCCTTTGGTCTTGGCTATACGCTTACCAAAGGATTGGGCTAGGAAAATTGAAGAGATGGCAGGCAGAGCTAGAGCCAAGCAGGCCAAGAAATGCTATGAGCTTGTTCAATAGCCGATTCGGGGAACGCTAAATGGTCATTTTGTTTGGGAGGGTGAAGACTTCCCATTTTGCGACTTTCCTTGAGCCTTGGATGAATTCTGCGGAGCAGTGTGTCTCCAGTTTCGAAATCTTCTTCAACCTACAGTTCCAAGGTAGTGATGCGGAGGAAAAGGCTGAACCAACTGCTAAAGCTGGACAGAGCATAGACAGCGACTTAGACAACAGCGAGCTTAAAGTAGGGGCAGCATTGACATGTCTCCTTTCAAATCCTTCAACTGACTCAGAGAGCTTGGAGGATAACCTGACCATCTCCATGATTGGGGACTAACTGGGTGTGAACCCTTCTAGCAGCATTTTGGATGCATCTAAAGCACCATCTCTCGTTTGGCAATTGGAGGAGGGCTACTTGCCTAGTTTTGAGTCGGATAGTGAGCCAGAATCTGATTCTGGATCTTCTGAGTCTGAGTCCAGTGTTCCTGGGTGTGAGACCTAGATGCCAAGGTCTTGTCCAAGTCCTCTTTTTCTTTTGCTTTTGAGTCGGTTGTAACCGAAGAGCTGGATGAGCTGGACTTTATGAATGAGAATGCCACTGCTGTTTCTGAGTATTTCTCTATGCCGTTTGTTTATTGCATTGACCAAGACTTTCAAAATTTTAATGAAAACGATGAGGAATGAATTCCTTTAGTTTTGAAAAACTTGATTAATTGGGATGAGGAGAGGTTTACAAAACCCTTTGCTGATGAAATCATTGCTTTTAATTTGGGTACTGAGAAGGATCCGCTTCTGGTCCAAATTGGGTCCACGTTGTCTTCGGAGGAGTGGGAGCGCTTAGTCGCTTTATTAAAAGAGTTCAAACATGTTTTCGCGTGGTCCTATGAAGACATACCTGGAATTGATCCTAAGATTGTACAGCATCGGATCCCTCTCGACCCCGCGGCCTGATCCATCAAGCAGAAATTATGGAGAATACGTCCGGATTGGGCTTTGAAGATTAAGGAAGAAGTTACTAAACAAATTGAGGCAGGGTTCTTGCTTGTGTCTGAGTATCCAACGTGGTTGGCCAACATTGTTCCAATCCCAAAGAAGGATGGCAGAATTAGAGTTTGTGTCGACTTCAGGAATCTGAATAAGGCTAGTCCGAAGGATGATTTTCCCCTGCCACATATTGATGAGTTGGTAGACTTCACCGTGGTTCATGCGTTGCTCTCCTTCATGGATGGATTTTCCAGGTATAATCAGATTCTGATGGTGCTCGAAGACAGAGAGAAAACTGCATTTATTATGCCGTGGGGAACCTACTGCTATCGGGTGATGCCGTTTGGGTTGAAGAATGCCGGGGCTACCTATCAACGGTTTGCAACCATTATTCTACATGATATGATCCATAAAGAGGTCGAGGTGTACGTGGATGACATGTTTGTCAAGTCTAAAGAAAGAGAGGGCCACTATACCGCCTTTAAAAAATTCTTTCAACAGATCAGAGAATACAGACTGAGGTTGAACCCGTAGAAATGTACTTTTGGCGTGACAACAGGGAAAATACTGGGCTTCTTGATCATATAGAGGGGCATCGAGGTAGATCCTTCCAAAATTAAGGCCATCCTAGAAATGTCACCACCAAGGACTGAAAAGGAGGTGTACGACTTTCTGGGTAAAGTGCAATTCATAAGACGGTTTATTTCTAAATTAACCTTGACTTGTGAACTACTTTTTGGTCTCTTGAACAAAGGAAAGAAATTCTGATGGGATGAGCGATGTCAATTCAGCTTTGAGCAGATTAAGTAGTATCTTCAGAATTCGACTGTATTGTTGCCGCCAGAGTCGGGGAGGCCTTTGATTCTGTATTTATCAATCACGGACACAACGATGAGATGCATGCTTGCTCAGGAATCTAAGGATAGGGTGGAGAAAGTCATCTATTATTTAAGCAAGAAAATGCTGGATTACGAGACCCGCTACACTCCATTGGAGAAAGTTTGCCTGGCCTTGGTATGGGCTACCAGGAAGTTGAGGCACTACTTGTTAGCTCACTCCGTAATTCTGGTTTCGAGATTAGATCCCATCAAATATCTCTTTGAGAAACCAACACTTACGGGTAGGCTAGCTCGTTGGTTGCTTTTTCTCTCTAAATTTGATCTGAAGTATGTCACTTGCAAGTCGGTCAAGGAGAGAGCTGTAGTAGAGTTCCGGGCAGATCACCCGGTAGAAGGAGATGAAGCTGTAGAATACTTATTCCCAGATGAAGCTATTCTACAAGTCGAGGAGGACACTTGGACAATGTACTTTGACAAAAGCGTCCAATCAATATAGTTATGGGATAGGTGTGTTGCTGATAGCACTTGACGATTCCCATATACGTTTAGCCTTCAAACTCCAGTTCAAGGTATCCAATAACGAAGCAGAATATGAGGCGTGTATCGTTGGTTTGGAAGCCGCCTTGGAACTAGGGGCAAAAAGGTTGGACGTTATCGAGGACTCGAACCTAGTTGTGTCTCAAGTAAACGGAGACTGGAAAGTCAAAGAAGAAAAGATAAAGATTTATCACCAGACGCTGGACGTTCTGATTCATGGATTTAAAAAGTTGACTTTCACGCATCTATTGAGAGAGAACAACAGGTTCGCTGATGCCTTATCAACTCTATTTTCTATGATAGACATCCCGCTCAGAGTATGGATGCGTTCGATCATCATTGAGCAGAGATACATGCCAGCCTATGAAACTATTGCCGCAATAGATGAAGCTCAAGATCAAAACCCTTGGTACTACGATATCTAGAACTTCTTGGAAAATGATGTTTATCCACCAAGGGCAAATGCTAAAGATGAAAGGGCAATACAGTGAATGGTCGTCCAATTTATCATTTGCGAAGGTAAATTGTACAAGAGAGGTCATCTGGGAATACACAAGTTGTGTGTTGAAGAAGAAGAATAAAAGCGCCTAATGGAGGCCATCCATAGAGGAGAGTGCAGAGCGCACATGAACGGAGTAATGTTAGCTCAGAAGATTCTCAGGCAAGGTTACTACTGGTCTACTATGGAAGAGGATTGTATTGGCTTTGTTCGACGATGCCACAAATGCCAAATTCATGCCAACCGCATGAATATCTATAATAAGCCCGCGGGGGACCTCGCTACAGTTCGGACTCGATTTGTCACGGTTCTCAATCTGAACCAAAGAGTCCAAATCCGGCAAATCGTTTTGAGAAAACAGATTTTTGAAAGAAGTGCCAAACATGGACTGCTTTGCCAGATACAGAGTCGCCACCTAAATATTTTATTTTGGGGAAATTTAGGAAACCCTGACTCGTTGCCTAAGGCCACGTGTCTGTCATCACCAAAGTTGCCTCGGCTCGGGAACTTGGGTACGATTGGGGAAGGTCACTTCGTGAGCACCCCCGCTCGCCCGATCAAAGATTGGCCTCTACTAACCATGATATCTAGTTTTGAAAACATTATGCGTTCTTATTCCGGTTATTAGCCTAGATTTACTATATGATACGTACAGCATACAAGTATAGACTGGATCGCCTGAATTGGAACAAAACATTTCATGTTTGTTTTTGAAAGATGGTTTGCTACTCGCAAGTAGGCTTAAGATGCATATTTTGCCACCCTCGGGTGGGCTTAGAAAAGATGGTTTTGCTACTATCTAGTGGGCTTAAGACTCACAATCAATGATTTGTTCCAATCCAAATAACCCAACCTTCACCCACAGGCATTCAGGCAGTTATATCACATAAGCACATAGCCTCATGGTAAGTATGCTATCATGGCAGTCACTCATACGCATGCAAGGATGCTAAAGCATAAAAACTTACCGAGTACTCCAAGCCAAAACAGAAGCTAATTAGAAATCCATGCATGATCCTAACTATACAGAAATGCCTAATGCAACACATGCAAAGATGCAACTATAGCAGGCTCGACTATTCTAAACATGGCATATGAGATGCAACAGTTAACAAGTATTCAATTTGGAATTGAAATACAGATGCAGTTAGTATGATGCGCCGAGCCCGGTGCATGCAAGATGAATGAATGAATGCAAACATGCTATCATACTGTATGCTAATTGAAACATGCCCTAATCTAACCATCATAAGCTGGTAAATAAAAGGGAGAAAGACGTGGGGTTGGAAGACATACATCACACACACGCACACTTATTACAACATTGCTCTCGCGCAGAGGGTCCGAATAAAATAATATACAGTTCCAAATAAATAGTACAGTCCAAATAAATAATACAGTCCAAATATGTAATACAGTCCAAATATGTACAAAACCCAAATTAAATAACAAATTTAACTAGGAAAGCATTAAATTGGCATACAAGCCAGGGACTGTCTCGACTCTGCTTCGGATGATGAATGATGCATGCCCGGGTTGCCTTGCGCGGAAATCCATGGCGATGTCCCAATTAGCCTCTGTTTGTAATTATTCTTGGAATGCGTGCCAAGCTCCGAAAGGCTGCTGATTATTGATTTGCTGTAACAGAGAGCAACAAAGGGGCATGGCAATGTATTTTTACATATGTACGCATGCCTCGAACCTCGTGCCACCAATCACGCATCTCAATGCATGATGGCCGAGGAGTCGAATTGCGCAACTCAATATGGAATGAATGCACAAGAAAACACAACAAGACCAAGACTCTATCATGGTTAATCCAGAGTGTCGGCGACTGGGAATTGAGACACGTTCCGTCACTCGGAGTACGAAACGTACCTCGTTTCTCGTGCTCGGGCTAACTCCTATCCCAAACACAATGCAATATGCATGACATGCATGAATGCAACTAAGATACAACCTAACATGCACAATGCTATGAAATGGCATACACGATGCACGAGGTAACATGGCATACACAATGCGCTAACATACAACCTAGCATACACAATGCTATGAAATGAAACGGCATACACAATGCATGATGGACTTACACCAACACAAGTGGACCTCAGCCACACTCACATAGGAGGCCATAAGATGAAAATGAGACTCTCGATATGCGTGCACGCATGCATGCAAACCGAGGACCGAACCTAAGGCACGAATGCCACTCTACCAAAGCATGGCAAGGCATGGAATATGGTATACAAGCATGCAAATTTCAGTACCAAAATATGATACAAAACAGCCTCGAAACATGGAAACATGGCACCCGATGCATGGAATGAGACCCGAAACTCGAAACTAGACACATGGAATGACTTATAGCTATACAAAGCATGAATTATTTGAACATGAAGCATAAAGACAGAATCAAGGTAGTCCCGAAATATGCATATTTCCAGTTTCAAGAAAGTCCAAAAAGTGAACACAAATAGGGCTAAGTTAACATGCAAAAATGGCCCTGAAAGAGAGGTAAAGAGGCAAGTAGCAGCTACGGGCCCCAAACCATGAAGATCCCTTCAACAAAGTTCAAGAGGGGCTCAAAAAAAGGTATCTTACAGTTTATAGAAAAGTCCAAAAAAGTGCACAAGTAAGCTTAAAATACTATGCAAAAATAGGCCTAAAAGATGGTTTAAACACAAGGAGTAAAAAGGGAGCCTCAAACAGCAAAAGACTCTTGATAAAACATGAAGAGGGGGTCAAAACATGACTATTTACAGTTTGTCTTGGAGCCCAGAAATGCTCAAAAACAAGGCTAATATATCATGCAAGATTAGGCCCTAAAAGAGAGATAAAAGGAAAGGGATAGTAGATGACCTTAAACAGAGAAAGGTCCTTAATAAAACATGAAGATAAGCTCAAAATAAGACTATTTTCAGTTTGGGTTGAAGCCCATAAATGCTTGCAAGTATGGCTTAAAAATGAAGCAAAAAAAAGCAAGTTTGAGGGAAATGAGTGCTTACCCTTGTAGAGCAGTTGAACCAGCAGATTTTGACCAAATTTCTGAGCTTCCAACCTCTGGAAATCAGCCTCAAAGTGTGGGAATGGAGGATGGAGGTGTGGTGCTATGGGTTGTAGTGTAAATGGTGCAAGAAGCTTAGGGTTTTGGAACTTGGAAGAGAGAGAGAAGGAGCTTTAATGCAAGACTCCCAAACAAAACTTTGTAACCCTCTAAAAATGCAGCTGGAGCTGCTGGTTTTATAGAGGAGAGGAGTGGAGAAAAAGGGGGGAAAATCAAATTCAAATTTCCTCCAAAAAATAGGCCTAAAAGAGAGATAAAGAGGAAAGTGGTAGCTGCTGGCCTCAAACCAAAGAGAGCCCTTCAACAAAGTTGAAGAAGGGCTCAAAAAAAGACACTTTACAGTTTACATCAAGCCATGAAAACAATCACAAGTAGGGCTAAACAAGCATGCAAGAAAAGGGCCTAAGAGAGGGATAAAGAGGCAAGTGATAGTAGGAGACCTCAAATAGCAAAAGGTCCTTAATCAAACATGAAAAGGAGCTCAAAATATGACTTTTTATAGTTTGGGTCGGAGCCCAAAAATTCTTGCAAGAAAGGCTTAGATATAGAGCAAGATAGGAACAAAAAAGAGGGAAAAGAAGCTTACCCTTGAAGACCAATGGACCAGCAACTCTTGGTCTGAGAAATGGTGCCCCTAAGCTCTTAAAAAACAGCTCCAAGTTGTTGGAATGGATGGTGGTGGGGTTTATACCAAAAACCGGGGCAAACGGAGGTGGTTAAGCTGTCCCGAACCGAGGCACACGGCCGTCGGCTTCGAAAAATCAAAAACCGGGCTCCAAACGGGAAAAGTGGCCTACGACCACGAAACGTAGCCTATGGCCACTGAGAGATGATCTACGAGACCTCTCCCTCCCTTTGGGAACAGAGAAAACGGAGCTTGGTTCGTAAACCGAGGCAAGACACGAAAGAGCCCAGAAGTCCGGAGGCAAGGCTCGTAGCCGAGACTCTGAAACTTCTGAACGAGCACAATATGCAACATCACCGAGCGCTCAATCGGTGACGTCTGAGTCTTAAGGTCGGTCAAAAATGGGGTGTCTACAGTTGCCCCTCTTTGACAGAACTCAAAAGTCATAAGTGACGGGAGTGAATGTCAAAGCCCAGAGACGACCCATTTTTGACAAGGTCGAAGACATAAACAAACAGGTGAGATAAACAGAGATGTGCCCGCAGGCGCGCCCGCAGGCAGGGGGGGCAAAATGCAACTGGCAATGCAAGACGCCGAAGGTGACTCAATGATCGTGCAAATGCAGCAAGCTGTAATGAAGCACATATTCACAATAGATGCAACAGTTTTAAGCAAGAATGCAAAACAACAACTACATTTAATGCAGTTAAGAATGCGGAGAATTATTCAATTCTCGCCACGTCTCACACGGAGAAGATACAATACCTGCGCGGTTCGTCTGGTCGCACCAGCCTCAAATGAACCGTACATACAATATCGTGCCTCATGGTGCTGGGGATCTCTCGCTTCTTCCTGGTCGAACCACTGGTGCTACTTTTCTCCCTGACTATGGTTGCAGCTTTCCCTATTCTCCAACAGGGTGACAGGCTAGGTTGATTCAGTATCCAGAATTAAGGCGCACACATATGCTATCTCAATCTATGGGGCTGCCATACAGATTTCAAGCCGAGGATATACCCCTGGGTATTTAAACCAGACTTTAGTCTCGGAAATCCCGAACCTTTGCGTTCTAGGCGTGAGCCATTCGAACTCTAGTTTCCACCGTCTCGCTTGGTCTCCTAGGAACTCACCGCTAACACGTAGGTGGTCATGCAGTATCATTGGAAGTCGTTCGGGCACGACAAACACCAAAGGAATTGCACCTTTAGAGGATTTAAGGTCTCATAGACCAGAGAGTGCACGAGACAGTGCGATGAAATGCAAGTACGATGCGCAAAACAGCACGAATGATGATGCAGGATTTAAGGTCTCCTTAGACCGGAGGATTTAAGGTCTCCCAGACCAGACAATAAAACAGATACGATGCCATGGATGAAATAGATGTGATGCAATAGATAATAGATGCGATGCAACAGAGAGTACAATAGATGCAAAATGGTGACATACGCCAACCACGCTGGTGTAACAAGCCCGCGGGGGACCTCGCTACAGTTCGGACTCCCTTTTGTTATCGGTTCTTAATCTGAACCAAAGAGTCCAAATCCGGCAAATCGTTTTGAGAAAAATAGATTTTTGAAAAGAAGTGCCAAACATGGACTGCTTTGCCAGATATAGAGTCGCCACCTAAATATTTTATTTTGGGAAATTTAGGAAACCCTGACTCGTTGCCTAAGGCCACGTGTCCGTCATCACCAAAGTTGCCTCGGCTCGGGAACTTGGGTACGATTGGGGAAGGTCACTTCGTGAGCACCCCCGCTCGCCCAATCAAAGATCGGCCTCTACTAACCATTATATCTAGTTTTGAAAACATTATGTGTTCTTATTCCGGTTATTAGCCTAGATTTACTATGTGATGCGCACAGCATACAAGTATAGACTGGGTCGTCTAAATTGGAACAAAACATTTCATGTTTGTTTTTGAAGGATGGTTTACTACTCGCAAGTAGGCTTAGAATGCAGATTTTGCCACCCTCGGGTGGGCTTAGAAAACATGGTGTTGCCACTATCTAGTGGGCTTAAAACTCACAGTCAATGCATTATTCCAATTCAGATAACCCAACCTTCACCCACAGGCATTCAAGCAGGTATATCACATAAGCACATAGCCTCATGGTAAGCATGCTATTCATGGCAGTCACTCACACGCATGCAAGGATGCTAAAGCATAAAACTTACCGAGTACTCCAAGCCAAAACAGAAGCTAATTAGAAATCCATGCATGATCCTAATTATACAGAAATGCCTAATGCAACACATGCAAGATGCAACTATAGCAGGCTCGGATATTCTAAACATGGCAGATGGAATGCTACAGCTAACATGTAGTCAACTTGGAATTGAAATACAAATGCAGTTAGTATGATGCGCCGAGCCCGGTGCATGCAAAACAGATGAATGAATGCAAACATGCTATCATACTGTATGCTAATTGAAATATGCCCTAATCTAACCATCATAAGCAGGTAAATAAAAGGGAGAAAGACGTGGGGTTGGAAGACATACATCACACACACGCACACTTATTACAATTGTGCCCTCGCTCGGAGGGTCCGAAAGAATAATACAGTCCGAAAGAATAATACTATACTAATTGTTACAGAACTTCTAATTTAATTAACAAATTAAATGCAAAAGGGAAAAGGCCGCAGCCTCGCCTCGAAATGCGCGAATGATGCATGCTTGACTCACTTCGCCCGGAAACTCGCTGCCATAGCACTACTGCCTCTGTTTACACTGCCCTGCTCCTCTGAAAATTGCCAAAGTCTCAGGGTTGTTTGTTTGCACACCGTGGAACACCACCGGTTGGGAGGAATGGCCACCGGCCATAGGAAAAGGTCATCGGCCTCTGATGAAGTTATCGGCTAACGATTCCTGGCCGGTCGGCACTGTATGTAGCCGACCGGCCAAAACTTCCTGTAGAACCTACAATTTGACAGTAGCAGAGGGCAAGCAGTGTATGGCATGGAATTTTCAAGCAAATGTATGCACCGACACACTCCCTATCATGCAATGGACTCAAGGGAGTGTGGCCCTCGACCCTCGGGCCATCAATCACGCATTTCAATGCATGATGACCCGAAAGCCTAGTGTGCAACTTTCGATATCAAATGAAATGCAAGCAGAGAACACATCAAAAGGGTCCCAACCCCTATCATGATTGATCAAGAGGCAAGGGATGCATGCTCAATGAGATGCAACCTAGGCATGGATGCTAAGTATACAACATGAACATTCAAATGAGCAATGTATACTAGGCACGCAACCTAAACATGTAAACAAACATGGTATGCAACAACATGCGACGATGGACTTAAACTAACATGGATAGCTCGCAAGCATGCCAAAATCAGTGGCCATTAGATGAAAATGAGACGCTCGAAATGCATGCACGTGTGCACGCAAACCGAGGACCGAACCTAAGGCACGAATGCCACTCTACCAAAGCATGGCAAGGTATGAAACATGGTATGCAAACATGCAAATTTCAGTACCAAAACATGATGCTAAACAGCCCCGAAACATGGAAGCATGGCACCCGATGCATGAAATGAACCCTGAAACATGAAATTAGGCACATGGAATGACCTATGGCTATGCAATGCATGCATTATTTGAACATGAAGTGTGAAGAAATAATCAAGAAAGTCCCAAAACATGCATATTTCCAGTTTAAATCAAGGCCAAAAGGTGAACAAAAATGGGGCTAAGCTATCATGCAAAAATGGCCCCGAAAGTGAGATAATGAAGCAAGTTGCAGCTGCTGACCTCAAACAGAGAAGGGACCTTCTACAATGTTGAAGAGGGGCCCAAAATATGGTATTTTACAGTTGATGACCAGACCCAAAACAGTGCACAAGCATGCTTAAAATACTATGCAAAATGAGGCCTAAAAAAGAGGTTTAAACATAAAGTACAAAAAGGATACCTCAAATAGTAAAAGACCCTTAATGAAACATGAAGAGGGGGTCAAAATAAAACCCTTTAAAGTTAGACTAAAGTTCAAAAAAAAGAAGCACAGAGGGCTAATGAATCATGCAAAAATGGGGCCAAAAGATGGATACAATGGCAAGTGATATATGGAGGCTCCAAGCAGTGATGAGCCATTCAACAATGTTGAAGAAGGGCTCAAAATAAGACTATTTACAGTTTACATTATGCCTTAAAACAGATTATACATAGGCCTAAAATGCTACACAAGAAAGAAGGATACAAGAGGGGTAATGAAGCAAGTGCCAAAGGGAAGCCTCAAACAGTGAGAGGCCCTTAAACAAACATGAAGAAGAGCTCAAAAATATGCTATTTTCAGTTAGGGTCGGAGCCCAAAAGTGCAAGAAAGAATAGCTTAGATAGGATACAAAAATAAGCTTAAAAGAGGGGAAATGTTACTCACCCTTGAAGACCAAACTTTAGCAGCCTTTTGGCTTGAGAAAGGGTGCCTCCAAAGCTCTGAGAAGGCCCTCCAAGCTGCTGGAATGGAGTGGTGGTGTGGTGCTAGGTGGTGGTGTAGAAATGAGTGTAGGACTTGAGAGGTTTGAAGCTTAGAATATAGAGAGAGAGAGAGATTGGATATATGAGGCTCAAAGAAAAATTTCTAACCCTTAAAACCAGAGCTGGAGGGCTGTATATATAGGCAAAAGAGGGGGGAAAAGAGGGGGAAAAATGGGGGGGAAAACAATTCAAGTTTCCCCCCAAAATGCAAAATCTCGGACAGAGGGTTTGAATGGAGAATAGCTGGCACAGCTGGCATCCACTCAATCTGTAGAATACTCCAGAAGGTCGTCGGCTAGCAAACTTGGTCGGTCGGCCATCTATTTGGCCGGTTGGCCATCTCTTTGGTCAGTCGGCCATATGTTCTGGCCGGTCGGCAGAAAAAATCTACTCTGCAGGGCCAACTTCAAACGGGTATAACTTCTTCATATGAAATCATTTTTAGGTCATTCTTGTGTCAAAATTGAAGCCCCGGAAGTAAGCTTTCCAATGCTGCAAACCTTGCATTAAAATTCCAACTGTGAAGAAAGTTATGCTTGTTTTGGTGAAGGTTGCTCAGTTTCGGTCCAACCGGGATGATGCCCAACTTCAACCAATCATATCTCCGCCATCCGGACTCGGGTTTAAGAGATTCTTGTATGAAAAATGAAGCCCCAGAAGTCTTAGTTCCAATGGTGGTAGCCTCATAACTTAACTCCAAGTGTATAGACAAATAAGCTTGATTTAGCGAGGACTACCTGTCCCTCTCTTAGCGATTCTTGCCTATCTTCTTCTCCAACTTGGTTTCTCCCCTCTTCTCCTCTTTTCTTCAATTTCAAAGGTCTAAGCAAGGTGTTTTGAAAGATTTTTCAGAGATTTCATCTCTCTTTCATTCATTTCCACTTTGTCCTTGCTCGGTTTACCGAAAAGCGCAACGTTTGACAAAATGCGAGCTTCGGAACATCGTAGAAACTTTATTTCAAAAATGTTTTGAAAGAGAAGGTTTTAAGGTCTAAAAACCATTCAAAATAGCTTTGGTTCAAAATGGGGTGTGAAGTTGAGATTCGCCTCTCTCCTTGGCGAAGAAACTGGACCTTTGCCCTGCACACCTTTCTCCACCAAGTAAACCATCAGTAGCGCCCAAGTCTTAAGGGCGGTCAAAAATGGGGTGTCTACAGTTGCCCCTCTTTGACAGAACTCGGAAGTCATAACAATGACGGGAGTGAGTGTCAAAGCCCAGAGACGACCCATTTTTGGCAAGATCGAAGACTTGGATAAACAGGCAATATAATCAAAGAGATGTGCCCGCAGGTAGGGGCAAAATGCAACTGACAATGCAAGAAGCCGAACATAACTTATGATCATGCAAAGAGACATAGGGATGTATACCAAAGATTAGGGACGTATCCCAGTGATTAGAAAGGAAGGAGAAACATAGGGACGTATCCCGATGTTTCGGAAAGGTATAAGCATTGGAACGTATTCCGAATGCTCTTAACCTAAGAGGGAGAAACATAGGGACGCATCTCGGCGTTTCAGAATGGTGTGAGCATTGGAACGTATTCCAAATGCTCTAAACCAAAGGAGGTCTAACCCGTCGCACGCGCGAGGAGAAAGAATGATAATTGCAAGTGAAAAGGTGCATAACAATGCAAGATGGATCTGCATAATCAATGCAATGAATGAGCATAACAATACTAGTGAAGTGGGTGCATAACAATGCAATTGGAACATGCATCGCAATGCAAGTGAGTAGGGAGCATAACAATTCTGTGAAGGCACAGACACATGTAAGTAAAGCGTGCGGTCTACGCAAGCAATGAAATTGAACACGTGTAAGTAAAGTATGCGGTCTACGCAATCAACGAAATTGAACATAAGCATGCGGTCTACGCAAGCGATGAATTTGAACATAAGCATGCGGTTTACGCAAGCAATGAGATTGAACATAAGCATGCGGTCTACGCAAGCAATGAAATTGGACATAAGTATGTGGTCTACGCAAGCAATGAAATGGATCATAAACATGCAGTCTACGCAAGCAACGAAATGGATCATAAACATGCGGTCTACGCAAGTAATGAAATTGATCATAAACATGCGGTCTACGCAAGCAATGAAATTGAACATAAGCATGCGGTCTACGCAAGCAATGAGATTGAACATAAGCATGCGGTCTACGCAAGCAATGAGATTGAACATAAGCATGCGGTCTACGCAAGCAATGAAATTGAACACAAAATGCGGTCTACGCAAGTAATGAAATTGATCATAAACATGCGGTCTATGCAAGTAATGAAATTGAACACAAACATGCAGTCTACGCAAGTAATGAAATTGATCATAAACATGCGGTCTACGCAAGCAATGAAATTGATCATAAACATGCGGTCTACGCAAGTAATGAAATTGATCATAAACATGCGGTCTACGCAAGTAATGAAATTGATCATAAACATGCGGTCTACGCAAGCAATGAAATTGAACATAAATATACGGTCTACGCAAGTAATGAAATTGATCATAAACATGCGGTCTACGCAAGAAATGAAATTGAACATAAACATGCGGTCTACGCAAGTAATGAAATTGATCATAAACATGCGCTCTACGCAAGTAATGAAATTGATCATAAACATGCGGTCTACGCAAGTAATGAAATTGATCATAAACATGCGGTCTACGCAAGTAATGAAATTGATCATAAACATGCAGTCTACGCAAGTAATGAAATTGATCAAATTAACGAGACCAAATTCGAACGCAACCTCCGATTTACCTTTCGGAGGGGTTTGCAACACACTCAGCTCAAAAACGGGCACACCCTGTTCATATCAGAGAGAGATAACATCTGCTGTTGCTTTAATTGCCATTCTGACTTGAAGTAGGCTTAAGCTTGGAGCCGAGATACACTCATACTTCGGAGTAGTGACAAGGCCTGAGGAGGTACATCCGGAGTACAATCACGGAATTTGCTGAAGGTGAAACACACTGAGATGCTTCGATTTTCCCTCTTTTCGTTTGCTTTGCAGTTTGGAACCCATATAGCTTTAGATAGGTCCTGGTTTTACTGTTCTCACATGACCTGGGTTTAACCCTGCGCTTTTTACGAAAGAACAAATCCCTTTTTTTGCACAAATGTGGAGAATGGCATAGCACTCTGAGCACACCACAAATCATTTTTGAAATTTGAGAAAATGAGTTCTCGACCTGGTATTGAGCCTACAACTGAACACAGCAAAGATGACCCAACAACGGAAAATAAATGTAAACAACCTAAACACATCGAGAAACACTCGAAACGACTCAAAACAAGAATCGAGACAATACAAAAGACACGATACACAGATGTGTTACAAAGACGAGAGAGACCTCAGATCACGAGGAGCCAGTTTCTCCGGGTATTGTTTCCCATCCTTTCTCATTTGTGATACTCACAATTACTCGGCCCTCAAGCTCTATTTTTCTGAAAAAGCCCTTTTCTCACTTTTTCTCTTATCGCACATCTCTCTATTCTTCAATCTCTCATTTTTCAATCCCTCCCTTGGGTAATTGATGGATGAACGGGAAGTTGTGGGTTCATGCCCCTAGCATTCTGCTAGATTCTTTTTCTTCTGCTCATATCAGTGAGTTTCTCCCACAGAGGGGTGGTGCTACAACTGGGTGTGTAGCAAATCTGTAGCTGACATCGATTGATGATGCTTTGCTGAGGAGTTTGGACGGGATCAGATCTGTCCGGATGAGGGAGTGGAATATCTTGATCCATTCCAATTCGTGCTTCGCACTTGGTTTGATACCTCGTTACTTGAAGGGTGAGAGAGCTTTCGGCCCTTTACTGACAGCTTCAGTTGTGCCCTTTCTGGCAAGTATGCTGGCGACGGGGGAAAGATAGGAAGCCTGACTCAACTATGCCCCTAGTTCATCATTTTGACCATTTTTTGTTTTTGGCTTTTTACTAAAACAATTTTGATCAAAATGAGAGTTAGATTAACATGCTTATTCGATTTTTGATTTAAAATCATGCAAGTCAGGCTGTGAGCACTGAAAATTTTCCTTTTTTGGGTCCAAGAAATGGTCCAGTTTTGGAAAAGATGGAACAATTTTCGAGAAAATTTGTTAACCTCAGTAAAAATTCTCAAAAACTGTTTTTGCAAACGGCCACTGCTTTAACGAGCATAAAACCTACTCTTGAGATGCATAACCTCGGATCTGGAGGGAAATTGCCCATCGCTTAAAGACAGCTGCATGGCAACGGAAAGTTGCCCCTTGTTTAAACGGCACCGCAGCGCATTGAATGGCAATGGAAAGTTGCCCCTTGTTTGAATGGCACCACAACGCATTGTAGACAGTCCTCAGAGTGATGAATACAACCAAATTCTCGGATATAGAGAAGGCAAGGATCATCAAAACCAATTCATGGACATAATCGAATTTGAAGTGTTTTACGGCTGGACTTCAGAATGAAGTTGCCTACGTATCTCAAAGATGGGAATCAAGCCTTACGTAGTTCGGGGTTAAGGTACACTCGGGTATTTAACCTCTCCTTTTGCGCTCTAACTTTTGCTAAGGCGCCCGTTGCAGGTTTTCGACCTTGCGAGCTATGTTTTTCTTTTCTTTTCAAATTTTTTTGTTTAGGATTTTTTTGCATTTTTTCTCTTTTCATTTCTTCTGCATTTTTTGTATTTTTCTTTTCTTTTCTTTTCCTTGTATTTTTTTGTCTTTCTTCTTGTCTTTGTATTTTTCTCTTGCTCTAACTTTTGCCTAGGTCGCCCTTCCGGGTTTTCGGCCCAACGAGCCTCTCAAAGGGTAAAAGCGTAACAAGTCCATGCCAAATGGTTTTAGGGTTTTGAAGCCATCCGTATCCAGGAGAGTGGCTATTGTATTGATTTACAGAAGAATCCATTTTCGGCTCTTCGAGCACATCGGACATTTGTGCCCCTAGTTCGGGGGGTGCTTCCGTTCTAGCTTCACAAGCTTCTTCTGATGAGATCTGATCTTCTTGATCTGACTTTGGTGCCTCTTGTTTGAGGGTTGCTTCAAAATCTGGCCACACAGGCCTCTCTTGATGGTTGATCGTTGAATACTCTGAACCCAAGGTCAAAGTTTTTCGAGAGCAAAGGGATTGAATCTTGAGGCTGAGAGCGATCCTAAGCTGCACAATCTCAAGAGCGATTCCACACAGGTCTTCGCAGGATCATAAAACATTTTTGAATTTTTGAAAGTTTTAAGAAGGCGAATTTAATCGTCAGGTCAAGATGGTGTGGAACCAATCTGGATCAAAGCTAGAGTCATTCTCAGTCCTCACACTAACAAGCATGATTTCATTCATTAAGGGCTTAGCACGCCTCTCTTTCTCTCAGTTGATCAAAGTTTTGCAAATCCTGAGGAATTCCTTCCTCTTTGTTTTCACCGCAGTGTTCAAAAAGTTTTGAAAAACTCAGGTCATTACAATGACTTAAAAGGCACAGAAGAGCAGGTGAAAAATACTGCCGGTTCATTCCAAAATTTTCTGGCACAACTGGCGCACGACCGAGGCAAGCACAAAGGCATGAAAAACCACTGTTGTTTCATTCAGATCTTCTGGTGTAACTGGCTCCAAGGCAGAAACAGACTCAAAAGAAAGCAAACAGACAAATACAAAACAAAATGGTGATGTCTGAGGTAACACCCCCGAAATCACCCAACTCTAACAAAACAGGACTGACTCGACACAACAAGACAGACCCAACTGACTCAGTATGGGAAGACTGACTCAAAACAAAGGGGAAGACTCAAAATAAAACAACAAAACTGACCCAAAACCCAAGTCAAAATGTACATAAAAACCAACATTCGCAAATGCTCAAAACAGTGCGTGCCAAATGCCACATCTAGAGTAAACTGAGCGCCGCCCGCAGGTGGTTCATCCCCCGATCATATGGTCACATTATCCCCCGCAAGTTCATTGATCAAGCGCTGATAGACTTCGCAAGACTGGCACGGTAATGATCCTGTTGTCGATCAAATTTTGTATTTCGTGACAAAGACGAAGGCACATGTCGGTCATGGCCGCCTTTGTCGATGGAAGGCACTGAGTCACCGGGTTATGTGAGGAGGGTTCCTTTGGTAATGGTTGTGGCTCCAGGGGCTTCAGATACCCCTTTCTAATCAGGACCCTCAAGGCCGCTGATAGAGACATGTACAGTGGGGTGAACACCCTCGGGCCCCGAGGTAGATAGTCCGAAGTTCGGGGGTTTGGAGAAGATGCGCCAACAAAGGGGTCGGCAGGTGCTGGCCAGGTTTGCTGATCTTTCCCGGGAGTAGGGTTAGAGCTGAAAGGAACATTCTTGGCATGACGGCTCTTTTCCCGGCCTACCCCTCGATTCAAACTACTCTCACTCTGAACGGCAAAAGTGCCATCCACGATCGTTGCGACGACTGCTAGTACTTGCTTGCCCCTGGCTTGTTCTTATCATTGGCCTCCACTTTGCTAAAAGATTGGCCTTCTTTCAACGCAACCCGTCCCAAGGTTGGGGAGCCTTTTGACATGAACTCCCTGGTATGTGACGTGGTTGATGACGGAGCCAAAACTCCAAAGGTTAGATCTGCCACAGTTCTTTCAAGATCTTCGATCATCCTCATCAGCTCAGAAGTAGTGGGCTCACAGGTTTGAGATGATTGGAATTCAGGTGCATCCATCATGCACAAGTCCGTGCTTTCTGGAATGAACACTGCAGGCTTGGGTAGATGGGCTGGGGTGATGTATATGCTGGGGTTGTAGCCGCATGGCATTGTATGGATTAAATTGAGATGTGGGGGTGACAGGTTTGTGGTGGCCTGAGGTCCCTTTGGTGGAGCTATGATCTCTTTGTCAATAAGGTGCTGAATCTTATGAAAGAGGCGGATGCAACGGTTCGTATCATGACCGTGCTATTGATGGTAGGTACAGTGTTTAGTTGGGTCATATCTGGGTGGAAGAGGACTTGGAAGGGGCTGAGGTTCTAGGAGCTCTAGGTATCCTTTTTCCCGCAACATTTGCGAAGCTTGAGAAAGACTCATGTACAGAGGATGGAAATTTCGGGCTTGGTGCCAAGTTGAAGTGGTTGGTCTTTGGCTATTGAGGGAAGTGGTGACAGTGTCTACTTCTGAGCATTTCACAGTTGTGCTACCATCAGTAGTAGCATCGGGACTGTGAACAGCATCCTTCTTCAAAGGCTCATTATCTTCCACAAAGATCCCCTGTTGGATGGCCTCATTGATTTGAACCCCAATGTCATGGAGGTCCTTAAATTTGAATATCATATGCTGCAATGTTTCGGCTTGCCTAACCATGTCTTGTTGCAACGAATCCACTGATTGCTGGAAATGGATAAGCAAATCCTCCAAATTTGCCAAAGGTCAGCCATGATAGAGGTAGATACTAGCGCTCTGACCAAGGTGATGTGACTGGTGACTAGCGGATCAGATGAACCGGTGAGCCCTGACTAGCCTTTCTTTGCCTTACCTCAGTGAAGGAACACTAGTTGCCCTTGAATTGAATCTTTGACCTGACAAAGTCTATCAGCACAAATCCGATGAACCTCGGGGATAGTGGAGCCTTCTAAAGCAATAGTTCCAAGACTACCTAGCAAAAGAGAAAACAGACAGCATCTCAGCTCAACTTCACTGGAACGGATACGAGCAAAGCTAAACGACTGTATTCTATTATTGATCATTGTTCCCCGAAATCACTGCCCCAAATCTGAATCTGATACCCGTAGATATAATTGATTCTCAAAAATACTGATACTGGTGCCCGCAGGCCGGATACCCAGATTCGCAAACTGGTATATGCATTCCCTGTAGAGATACACTCTAAAAGCACATAGCATGTAAAAGAGAGCCAAAACACCCCTATGTTGGGGTAGGGTTTCCCTGTCCTATTTTGTCAGGAGCTAGGGTTTCACTACGCACACAGCGGTTTCAAACAACCTAACATCGGGTAAGCAACCTGTCCTAGTTTGGAATGGTCACTATGGATTTCAACATGCACTAGGTCGAATGGTCGAAAAGGGTGCCCCGGTAAAAACCGGGGTTTGTGTTCTATATCGTAGAGCCCGCAAGAACGTCACCTTATGGTCATGCCTTGACAAGACAAGCCTCCGGCAAACCGCTCAGGAATAGCAGATGGCCAACATGGTGTCCTAGGCGCACCAATGCACATGCAATGCAAAGAAACACATAAGTGTAATCAAAACAGAATATCATGAGTTCGAGTCAAGTTCTCTAAATCCCTAGCAGAGTCGCCAGAAACTGTAACAAGCCCGCGGGGGACCTCGCTACAGTTCGGACTCGATTTGTGTCACGGTTCTTAATCTGAACCAAAGAGTCCAAATCCGGCAAATCGTTTTGAGAAAAATAGATTTTTGAAAAAAAGTGCCAAACATGGACTGCTTTGCCAGATACAGAGTCGCCACCTACATATTTTATTTTGGGAAATTTAGGAAACCCTGACTCGTTGCCTAAGGCCACGTGTCCGTCATCACCAAAGTTGCCTCGGCTCGGGAACTTGGGTACGATTGGGGAAGGTCACTTCGTGAGCACCCCCGCTCGCCCGATCAAAGATCGGCCTCTACTAACCATGATATCTAGTTTCGAAAACATTATGTGTTCTTATTCCGGTTATTAGCCAAGATTTACTATGTGATGCGCACAGCATACAAGTATAGACTGGGTCGCCTGAATTGGAACAAAACATTTCATGTTTGTTTTTGAAGGATGGTTTGCTACTCCCAAGTAGGCTTAAAATACAGATTTTGCCACCCTCGGGTGGGCTTAGAAAACATGGTGTTGCCACTATCTAGTGGGCTTAAAACTCACAGTCAATGCATTATTCCAATTCAGATAACCCAACCTTCACCCACAGGTATTCAAGCAGGTATATCACATAAGCACATAGCCTCATGGTAAGCATGCTATTCATGGCAGTCACTCACACGCATTCAAGGATGCTAAAGCATAAAACTTACCGAGTACACCAAGCCAAAACAGAAGCTAATTAGAAATCCATGCATGATCGTAATTATACAGAAATGCCTAATGCAACACATGCAAGATGCAACTATAGCAGGCTCGGCTATTCTAAACATGGCATATGGAATGCTACAGCTAACATGTATTCAACTTGGAATTGAAATACAAGTGCAGTTAGTATGATGCGCCGAGCCTGGTGCATGCAAAACAAATGAATGAATGCAAACATGCTATCATACTGTATGCTAATTGAAATATGCCCTAATCTAACCATCATAAGCAGGTAAATAAAAGGGAGAAAGACGTGGGGTTGGAAGACATACATTACACACACGCACACTTATTACAATTGTGCCCTCGCTCAGAGGGTCCAAAAGAATAATACTATACTAATTGTTACAGAACTTCTAATTTGATTAACAAATTAAATGCAAAAGGGAAAAGGCCGCAGCCCCGCCTCGAAATGCGCGAATGATGCATGCTTGACTCACTTCGCCCGGAAACTCGCTGCCATAGCACTACTGCCTCTGTTTACACTGCCCTGGTCCTCTGAAAATTGCCAAAGTCTCAGGGTTGTTTGTTTGTACACCGTGGAACACCACCGGCTGGGAGGAATAGGCCACCGGCCATAGGAAAAGGTCATCGGCCTCTGATGAGGTCATCGGCCTCTGATGAATTTATCGGCTAACGATTCCTGGCCGGTCGGCATTGTATGTAGCCGATCGGCCAAAACTTCCTGCAGAACCTGCAATTTGACAGCAGTAGAGGGCAAGCAGTGTATGGCATGGAATTTTCAAGAAAATGTATGCACGGACACACTCCCTATCATGCAATGGACTCAAGGGAGTGTGGCCCTCGACCCTCGGGCCATCAATCACGCATTTCAATGCATGATGACCCGAAAGCCAAGTGTGCAACTTTCGATATCAAATGAAATGCAAACACAGAACACATCAAAAGGCCCCCAACCCCTATCATGATTGATCAAGAGGTAAGGGATGCATGCTCAATGAGATGCAACCTAGGCATGGATGCTAAGTATGCAACATGAACATTCAAATGAGCAATGTATACTAGGCATGCAACCTAAACATGTAAACAAACATGGCATGCAACAACATGCGACGATGGACTTAAACTAACATGGATAGCTCGCAAGCATGCCAAAATCAGTGGCCATTAGATGAAAATGAGACGCTCGAAATGCGTGCACGTGTGCACGCAAACCGAGAACCGAACCTAAGGCACGAATGCCACTCTACCAAAGCATGGCAAGGTATTAAACATGGTATGCAAACATGAAAATTTCAGTACCAAAACATGATGCTAAACAGCCCCGAAACATGGAAGCATGGCACCCGATGCATGAAATGAACCCCGAAACATGAAATTAGGCACATGGAATGACCTATGGCTATGCAATGCATGCATTATTTGAATATGAAGTGTGAAGAAAGAATCAAGACAGTCCCAAAACATGCATATTTATAGTTTAAATCAAGGCCAAAAGGTGAACACAAATGGGGCTAAGCTAGCATGCAAAAATGGCCCCGAAAGTGAGATAATGAAGCAAGTTACAGCTGCTGACTTCAAACAGAGAAGGGCCCTTCTACAATGTTGAAGAGAGGCCCAAAATATGGTATTTTACAGTTGATGACCAGACCCAAAACAGTGCACAAGCATGCTTAAAATACTATGCAAAATGAGGCCTAAAAAAGAGGTTTAAACATAAAGTACAAAAAGGATGCCTCAAACAGTCAAAGACCCTTAATGAAACATAAAGAGGGGGTCAAAATCAGACCCTTTACAGTTCGGACCAAAGTCCAAAAATAGAAGCACAGAGGGCTAATGAATCATGCAAAAATGGGACCAAAAGATGGATACAATGGCAAGTGATATATGGAGGCCCCAAATAGTGATGAGCCATTCAAAAATGTTGAAGAAGGGCTCAAAATAAGCCTATTTACAGTTTACATTATGCCTTAAAACAGATTATACATAGGCCTAAAATGCTACACAAGAAAGAAGGATACAAGAGGGGTAATGAAGCAAGTGCCAAAGGGAAGCCTCAAACAGTGAGAGGCCCTTAAACAAACATGAAGAAGAGCTCAAAAAAATGCTATTTTCAGTTAGGGTCGGAGCCCAAAAGTGCAAGCAAGAATAGCTTAGATAGGATACAAAAATAAGCTTAAAAGAGGGGAAATGTTACTCACCCTTGAAGACCAAACTTTAGTAGCCTTTTGGCTTGAGAAAAGGTGCCTCCAAAGCTCTGAGAAGGCCCTCCAAGCTGCTGGAATGGAGTGGTGGTGTGGTGCTAGGTGGTGGTGTAGAAATGAGTGTAGGACTTGAGAGGTTTGAAGCTTAGAATATAGAGAGAGAGAGATTGGATATATGAGGCTCAAAGCAAAATTTCTAACCTTTAAAACCAGAGCTGGAGGGCTGTATATATAGGCAAAAGAGGGGGGAAAAGAGGGGGAAAAATGGGGGGGAAAACAATTCAAGTTTCCCCAAAAAATGCAAAATCTCGGACAGAGGGTTTGAATGGAGAATAGCTGGCACAGCTGGCATCCACTCAATCTGTAGAATACTTCGAAAGGTCGTCGGCTAGCAAACTTGGTCGGTCAGCCATCTTTTCTGGCTGGTCGGCCATCTATTTGGCCGGTCAGCCATCTCTTTGGTCAGTCGGCCATATGTTCTGGCCGGTCGGCAGGAAAAATCTACTCTGCAGGTCTAACTTCAAACAGGTATAACTTCTTCATATGAACTCTTCTTTAGGTCATTCTTGTGTCAAAATTGAATCCCCAGAAGTAATCTTTCCAATTCCGCAAACCTTGAAGTAAAATTCCAACTGTGCAGAAAGTTATGCTTGTTTTAGTGAAGGTTGCTCAGTTTCGGTCCAACCGGGATGATGCCCAACCTCAACCAATCATATCTCCGCCATCCGGACTCGGATTTAAGAGATTCTTGTATGAAAAATGAAGCCCCAGAAGTCTTCTTTCCAATGGTGGTAGCCTAATAACTTAAATCCAAGTGTATAGACAAATAAGCTTGATTTAGCGAGGACTGCTCGTCCCTCTTTTAGCGATTCCTGCCTATCTTCTTCTCCAACTTGGTTTCTCCCCTCTTCTCCTCTTTTCTTCAATTTCAAACCTCTAAGCAAGGTGTTTTGAAAGATTTTTTAGAGATTTCATCTCTCTTTCATTCATTTCCACTTTGTCCTTGCTCGGTTTATTGAAAAGCGCAACGTTTGACAAAATGCGAGCTTCGGAACATCGTAGAAACTTTATTTCAAAAATGTTTTGAAAGAGAGGGTTTTAAGGTCTAAAAACCATTTAAAATAGCTTTGGTTCAAAACGGGGTGTGAAGTTGAGATTCGCCTCTCTCTTTGGCGAAGAAACTGGACCTTTGCCCTGCACACCTTTCTCCACCATGTAAACCATCAGTAGCGCCCAAGTCTTAAGGGCGGTCAAAAATGGGGTGTCTACAGCTGGACTCGTGAGTGGAGGAAAAAGAAAGAAAATCAATCAGGAGCGCGTTCCACGCAGCCTAAGATAAATTCCAAACACGTTGAAATCGTGAGAGGAAGGGGACACTCAAACCACGTTGAAATCGTGAGAGGAGGTTCAAAAACAACCCGCCCAACGCGTCTACAATGCAACCTGGGATAAATTCCAAACACGCTGAAATCGTGTGAGGAAAAGAACACTCTAACCACGCTGAAATCGTGAGAAGAGGTCCAAAAACAACCGCTCAAGTGTGCGCACAACGCAACCTGAGATAAAATCCAAACACGCTGAAATCGTGTGAGGAACGGGACACTCAAACCACGCCGAAATCATGAGAGGATGTCCAAAAACAACCGCTCAAGTGCGCACACAACGCAACCTGAGATAAAATCCAAACACGCTGAAATCGTGTAAGGAACGGGACACTCAAACCACGCTGAAATCGTGAGAGGAGGTCCAAAAACAAGCGCTCAAGTGCGCACACAACGCAACCTGAGATAAAATCCAAACACGCTGAAATCATGTGAGGAAAAGAACACTCTAACCACACTGAAATCGTGAGAAGAGGTCTAAAAACAACCCGCCTAGCGCGTCTACAACGCAACCTGGGATAAAATTCAAACACGCTGAAGTCGTGTAAGGAACGGGACACTCAAACCACGCTGAAATCGTGAGAGGAGGTCCAAAAACAACCGCTCAAGTGCGCACACAACGCAACCTGAGATAAAATCCAAACACGCTGAAATCGTGTAAGGAACGGGACACTCAAACTACGCTGAAATCGTGAGAGGAGGTCCAAAAACAACCCGCCCAGCACGTCTACAATGCAACCTAGGATAAATTCCAAACACGCTGAAATCGTGTGAGGAAAAGAACACTCTAACCATGCTGAAATCGTGAGAAGAGGTCCAAAAACAACCGCTCAAGTGCGCGCAAAACACAACCTGAGATAAAATCCAAACACGCTGAAATCGTGTGAGGAACGGGACACTCAAACCACGCTGAAATCGTGAGAGGAGGTCCAAAAACAACCGCTCAAGTGTGCACACAACGCAACCTGAGATAAAATCCAAACACGCTGAAATCGTGAGAGGAGGTCCAAAAACAACCACTCAAGTGCGCACACAACGCAACCTGAGATAAAATCCAAACACGCTGAAATCGTGTGAGGAAAAGAACACTCTAACCACGCTGAAATCGTGAGAAGAGGTCCAAAAGCAACCGCTCAAGTGCGCACACAACACAAGATGCAAATAAATGCAAGTATGGTGTGCATGACAATACAAGTGGAAGAGTGCATGACAATACGGGTGGAAGGGTGCATAACTCTGAAGTAGGCTTGATCTTGCGCTTGAGGTAGAGGCACACTCATACTTCGGAGCAATGGCGAGGCCTGAAAAGGTACATTCGGAATACAATCACGGAATTTACTGAAGTTGAAGCACACTCAGATGCTTCCATTTTCCCTCTTTTCTTTTGCTTTGCAGTCCGGAACCCATGTAGCTTCAGATAGGTCCTGGTTTTACTGTTCTCACATGACCTAGGTTGAACCGTGCGGTTTTATGAAAGAACAAAACTTGTTTTGCACAAACGTGAAGAATGACACAGCACTTTGAGCACAAAACGATTTTATTTTTGAAATTGAGAGATGATTTTTCGACCAGGTATTGGGCCTACGACTGAACATAGCAAAATGACTCAACAAGGAAATAAAAGGCACACAACCTAGACACATCGAGTAACACTCGAAACGACTCAAAACAAGAATCGAGATAAAACAAAAAGACACGACACTCAGACGTGCACAGGGAGCCTGTTTCACCGGGTAGTGTTTCCCACCCTTTCTCATTTGTGATTCTCACATCACTCGGCCCTCAGGCTCTGTTTTTCTAAAAAAGCCCTTTTCTCACTTTTTCTCTCAGCGCACATCTCTCTATTATTCAATCTCTCATTTTTATCCCTTCCCTGGGTGGTTGATGGATAAACAGGAAGTTGCGGGCTTTTGCCCCTAGCATTCTGCTAGATTTCCTTTCTTCTGCTCACAACAGTGAACTTCCCCCACAGAGGGGCTACACTACAACTGGGTGTATAGCAAATCTGTAGCTGATATTGGTTGATGATGCTCTGCTAGGGAGTTTGGACGTGGTTAGATCTGTCCAGACAAAGGAGTGGAATATCTTGATCCGTTCCCGTTCGTGCTTCGCATTTGGCTTGATACCTCGTTGCTTGGAGGATGAGAGAGCTTTTTGCATTTTGCTGTTAACTTCAGTTGTGCCCTTTCTGGCAGGTAGAGTGCCCTTCTTGGCGAGTATGGTGAAAAATGGGGGAAAGACAGGAAGCCTGACTCAACTGTGCTCCTAGTTCATCATTTCGACCATTTTTTTGTTTTTGCTTTCTACTAAAACAGTTTTGACCAAAATGAGAGTTAGATTAACATGCTTGTTCAATTTTCTGATTTAAAATCATGCAAGTCGGGCTATGAGCACTGAAAATTTTCCTTTTTTGGGTCCAAGAAATGGTCCAGTTTTGGAAAAATTGAAATAATTTTCGAGAGAATTAGTCAACCTCAGTAAAACTTCTCAAAAACTATTTTTGCAAATGGCCATTGCTCAACGAGCATGAAACCTACTCCTGAGATGCACAACCTCGGATCCAAAGGAAAACTGCCCCGTGCTTGAAGAGAGCTGTATGGCAACGGAAAGTTGCCCCTTGTTTGAACGGCACCGCAGTGCATTGAATGGCAACGGAAAGTTGCCCCTTGTTTGAATGGCACCGCAGTGCATTGTAGTCAGTCCTTGGAGCGATGATTACAACCGAACTCTCGGATACAGAGAAGGCAAAGATGATCAAAAACCATTACATGGACACAATCGAATTTGAAGTGTTTTACGGCTGGACTTCAGAATGAAGTTGCCTACGTATCCCAAAGATGGGAATAAAGCCTTACGTAGTTCGGGGTTAAGGTACACTCGGGTATTAACCTCTCATTTTTAGGCTCTAACTTTTGCCAAGGCGCCCGTTGCGGGTTTTCGACTTTGCGAGCTTTGTTCTTCTTTCTTTCTCTGTTTTTTTTTTTATATTCTTTTCATTCCTTTTTCTTCTTCTTTTTTTGCATTTTTCTTTTTCTTTTCTTTTTGCATTTTTTGTATATTTTATTTTTTTTATTTTTTGTCTCGCTCTAACTTTTGCCTGGGTCGCCCTTCTGGGTTTTCGACCCAGCGAACCTCTCAAAGGGGAAAAGTGTAGCTTGGTCCATGCCAAATGGTTGTAGGGTTTTGAAGTCATCCATATCCAGGAGAGTGGCTGTTGATTTGCAAGAGGACTCATCTTTAGCTCTTCGAGCACATCTGACATCTTTGCCCCTAGTTCGAAGGGTGCTTCCGACCTAGCTTCACAAGCTATTTTTGGTGACATTTGGTCTTCTTGATCTAATTTTCTTGCCGCTAATTCATGGGCTGCTTCGAATCTGGCCACACAGGCCTCATATCGCGGTTGACCGTTGAACACTCTGAACCCAAGGTCAAGGTTTGAAAGCAAGGGCTCAAGTCTCGAGGCTGAGAGCGATCCTAAGCTGCACAATCTCAAGAGCGATTCCACACAGGTCTTCGCAGGACCGCGCAAAACATTTTGTTTTTGAAAATTTTTAAGAAAGCGACAAATCGCTCGCGCTGAAGATAGTGTGAAACCAGCTTGGATCAAGCCAGGGTCCTTCTTAGTACTCACGCTAATAAGCATGATTTCATTCATTAAGGGCTTAGCATGCCTCTCTTTCTCTCAATTGATCAAATTTTTGCAAAACTCGAGGAATTCCTTCCTCTTTGTTTTCATCGCAGTGTTCAAAAGGTTTTGAAAAACTTAGGTCAATGCAATAATTTTCAAAGCACAGAAAAGCAGGTGAAAAGCACTGTCGTTTCGTTCAAGCTTCTAGCACATCCGGCACAAGGCAGAAGTAAGTACAAAAGCACGGCAACCACAGCTGTTTTATTCAGATCCTCTGGTGTAACTGGCTCCACGGCAGAAACAGACTCAAGAGGAAGCAAAAAGACAAACACAAAACAAAACAGTGATGCCCAAGGGAACACCCTTGGAATCACCCGACTCTAACAAAACATGATTGACTCGATACAACGAGACAGACTCAATAGGATTGACTCGATACAACGAGACAGACTCAACAGGACTGACTTAATACAACAAGACAGACTCAACAAGACTGACTCGATACAACAAGACAAACTGAACAGGTTTGACTCGATACAACAAGACAGACTCAATACCCAAGTCAGAAAGTACAAAAACCAGCATTCACAAATGCTCAAAAGCGATCGTGCCATCATACATCTGAGTAAATCGAAGGCCTTGCAGGTGGTTCATCCCCTGATCACATAACAACACAGGTCCAGAGTACCTGAGGGATATTAGACCCTTCTGAAGCTATGGTTCCAAGACTACTTGGCCAAAAGAGAAAATAGACAGCATCTCAGCCTGATTTCACCAAAACCAGATACGAGTGTAGTAGGATGACTGTGCCCTCTACTAAATTTCGTCAGAATCGACACCCTCGTAAATCGAATCCCAAAATATCTTCGGGTGCCCGCAGTTCGATGCCCAAACTTGTAAACCGACATGCATTCTCGAGAGACGCACTCTAAAAGCACATAACAGATAAGTGAGAGCCAAAACACCCCTATGTTGGGGTAGGGTTTTCCTGTCCTATTTTGTCAGGAGCTAGGGTTTCACTACGCACGCAGCGGTTTCAAACAACCTATCGGGTAAGCAACCTGTCCTAGTTTGGAATGGTCACTATGGATCCGAATATGCACTAGGTCGAATGGTCAAAAAGGGTGCCCCGGTAAAACCGGGGTTTGTGTTCCCATACTGGCAGAGCCCACAACCGGTCAGCCTTATGGTCATGCCTTGACAAGACAAGCCTCTGGCAAACCGTTCAGGAATAGCAGATGGCAAACACGGTGTCCTAGGCGCACCAATGCAAATGCAATGCAAAAAAACACATAAGTGTAGTCAAAACAAGATATCATGAGTTCGAGTCAAGTTCTCTAAGTCCCCAGCAGAGTCGCCAAAAACTGTAACAAGCCCGCAGGGGACCTCGCTACAGTTCAGACTCGATTTGTCACGGTTCTCAATCTGAACCAAAGAGTCCAAATCTGGCAAATCGTTTTGAGAAAACAGATTTTTGAAAGAAGTGCCAAACATGGACTGCTTTGCCAGATACAGAGTCGCCACCTAAATATTTTATTTTGGGTAAATTTAGGAAACCCTGACTCGTTGCCTAAGGCCACGTGTCCGTCATCACCAAAGTTGCCTCAGCTCGGGAACTTGGGTACGATTAGGGAAGGTCACTTTGTGAGCACCCCCGCTCGCCCGATCAAAGATCGGCCTCTACTAACCATGATATCTAGTTTTGAAAACATTATGCGTTCTTATTCCGGTTATTAGCCTAGATTTACTATGTGATGCGCATAGCATACAAGTATAGACTGGATCGCCTGAATTGGAACAAAACATTTCATGTTTGTTTTTGAAAGATGGTTTGCTACTCGCAAGTAGGCTTAAGATGCAGATTTTGCCACCCTTGGGTGGGCTTAGAAAAGATGGTTTTGCCACTATCTAGTGGGCTTAAGACTCACAATCAATGATTTGTTCCAATCCAAATAACCCAACCTTCACCCAAAGGCATTCAGGCAGTTATATCACATAAGCACATAGCCTCATGGTAAGCATGCTATCATGGCAATCACTCACACGCATGTAAGGATGCTAAAGCATAAAAACTTACCGAGTACTCCAAGCCAAAATAGAAGCTAATTAGAAATCCATGCATGATCCTAACTATACAGAAATGCCTAATGCAACACATGCAAAGATGCAACTATAGCAGGCTCGACTATTCTAAACATGGCATATGAGATGCAACAGTTAACAAGTATTCAATTTGGAATTGAAATATAGATGCAGTTAGTATGATGCGTCGAGCCCGGTGCATGCAAGACGAATGAATGAATGCAAACATGCTATCATACTGTATGCTAATTGAAACATGCCCTAATCTAACCATCATAAGCTGGTAAATAAATGGGAGAAAGACGTGGGGTTGAAAGACATACATCACACGCACGCACACTTATTACAACATTGCTCTCGCGTAGAGGGTCCGAATAAAATAATATACAGTTCCAAATAAATAGTACAGTCCAAATAAATAATACAATCCAAATATGTACAAAATCCAAATTAAATAACAAATTTAACTAGGAAAGCATTAAATTGGCATGCAAGCCAGGGACTGCCTCGACTCTGCTTCGGATGATGAATGATGCATGTCTGGGTTGCCTTGCGCGGAAATCCATGGCGATGTCCCAATTAGCCTCTGTTTGTAATTATTCTTGGAATGCGTGCCAAGCTCCGGAAGGCTGCTGATTCTTGATTTGCTGTAACAGAGAGCAACAAAGGGGCATGGCAATGTATTTTCACATATGTACGCATGCCTCGATCCTCGTGCCACCAATCACGCATCTCGATGCATGATGGCCGAGGAGTCGAATTGCACAACTTAATATGGAATGAATGCACAGGAAAACACAACAAGACCAAGACTCCATCATGGTTAATCCGGAGTGTCGGCGACTGGGAATTGAGACACGTTCCGTCACTCGGAGTACGAAACGTATCTCGTTTCTCATGCTCGGGCTAACTCCTATCCCAAACACAATGCAATATGCATGACATGCATGAATGCAACTAAGATACAACCTAACATGCACAATGCTATGAAATGGCATACACGATGTACAAGGTAACATGGCATACACAATGCGCTAACATACAACCTAGCATACACAATGCTATGAAATGAAACGGCATACACAACGCATAATGGACTTACACCAACACAAGTGGACCTCAGCCACACTCACATAGGAGGCCATAAGATGAAAATGAGACTCTCGAGATGCGTGCACACAAGTAAGCTTAAAATACAGTGCACAAGAGAGATAAAAGGATGACTATTTATAGTTTATAGAAAAGTCCAAAACAGTGCACAAGTAAGCTTAAAATACTATGCAAAAATAGGCCTAAAAGATGGTTTAAACACAAGGAGTAAAAAGGGAGCCTCAAACAGCAAAAGACCCTTGATCAAACATGAAGAGGGGGTCAAAACATGACTATTTACAGTTTGGCTCAGAGCCCAAAAATGCTCAAAAACAAGGCTAATATATCATGCAAGATTAGGCCCTAAAAGAGAGATAAAAGGAAAGGGATAGTAGATGACCTTAAACAGAGAAAGGTCCTTAATAAAACATGAAGATAAGCTCAAAATAAGACCATTTTCAGTTTGGGTCGGAGCCCATAAATGCTTGTAATATGGCTTAAAAATGAAGCAAAAAAAAGCAAGTTTGAGGGAAATGAGTGCTTACCCTTGTAGAGCAGTTGAACCAGCAGCTTTTGACCAAATTTCTGAGCTTCCAACCTCTGAAAATCAGCCTCAAAGTATGGGAATGGAGGATGGAGGTGTGGTGTTATGGGTTGTAATGTAAATGGTGCAAGAAGCTTAGGGTTTTGGAGCTTGGAAGAGAGAGAGAGGGAGCTTTAATGCAAGACTCCCAAACAAAACTTTGTAACCCTCTAAAAATGCAGCTGGAGCTGTTGGTTTTATAGAGGAGAGGAGTGGAGAAAAAGGGGGGAAAATCAAATTCAAATTTCCCTCAAAAAATAGGCCTAAAAGAGAGATAAAGAAGCAAGTGGTAGCTGGTGGCCTCAAACTGAAGAGAGCCCTCAAAAAAGTTGAAGAGGGGCTCAAAAAAAGACACTTTACAGTTTACATCAAGCCACGAAAACAATCACAAGTAGGGCTAAACAAGCATGCAAGAAAAGGGCCTAAGAGAGGGATAAAGAGGCAAGTGATAGTAGGAGATCTCAAACAATAAAAGGTCCTTAATCAAAAATGAAAAGGAGCTCAAAATATAACTTTTTACAGTTTGGGTCGGAGCCCAAAAATTCTTGCAAGCAAGGCTTAGATATAGAGCAAGATAGGAACAAAAAAGAGGGAAAAGAAGCTTACCCTTGAAGACCAATGGACTAGCAGCTCTTGGTCTGAGAAATGGTGCCCCTAAGCTCTAAAAAAATAGCTCCAAGTTGTTGGAATGGATGGTGGTGGGGTTTATACCAAAAACCGGGGCAAACGGAGGTGGTTAAGCGGTCCCGAACCGAGGCACACGGCCGTCGGCTCCGAAAAATCGGAAACCTGGCTCCAAATGGGAAAAATGGCCTACGACCATGAAACGTAGCCTACGGCCACTGAGAGATGATCTACGAGACCTCTCCCTCCCTTCGGGAACAGAGAAAACAGAGTCTGGTTCGTAAACCAAGGCAAGACACGAAAGAGCCCAGAAGTCCGGAGGCAAGGCTCGCAGCCGAGACTCTGAAACTTTTGAACGAGCACAATATGCAACATCACCAAGCGCTCAATCGGTGACGTCTGAGTCTTAAGGTCAATCAAAAATGGGGTGTCTACAATATCTCGCCGTCAAAGCTGTACAACATGACTTCACCATGGCCTTTTTCAGTATGAGGAATTGATGTCATCGGCGCAGTTACGCCAAAAGGGTGGAATGGGCATGAATACATTTTGGTGGCAATTGATTACTTTATAAAGTGGGTGGAAGCTCAGTCCTACGCAGTGTTAAAAGCAGTACATGTGGCTAAGTTCATCCGAAACAACATCATTTGCCGATATGGAGTCCCAAACGAGATCATTTCAGATAATGGTTCCCATTTCAAGAAAGAAGTGATAGACTTGTTGGAGAAATACAATATGGCTTTCCATAAGTCATCTACATACAGGCCGTAAACCAATGAAGCTGTTGAGGCGGCCAACAAGAATATCAAGCATATTCTGTAGAAAATGGTTGAGACCTACAAGGTTATGAGTATCAGTGCTTCAGTGAGAATGATGTGCATAACAATATGGAAAATGCTGAAATGCTGGCAGAAAATAGGAGAGAATACTTGGATGCCTTGGAGACTGAGCAGTGCCTCCCTCCTCAATGTCATGCCCTCGAACGAAGCCAGTAGCTCGAGCAGTCCCTTAGTGTACTCCGGGGGTGCCTGCAAATGAATTGGGAATGATCAGTATCCGGAAGAAACAAATATCAGAAAGAAAATGAAAAGCTAGTGAAAATGTGGTACATACTTGGGGTGAGTCGCGAGCTCTGACGTATCTATGCCCGGCCTCCGCTAGCTCGATCAAAATCTGGTAGGCCGTCCTAGTCAGCCTCCAGCATGTCAGCATGGTTGGGATCTCTAGCTAACCAGTAACCTGTCCAACGGGAGGAGCCTCTCCAGTCCTGGCCCTCGTCGCTCGAGTCCTACCTGTCATTGGGGCACCTGCTGTTTTGCCTGTACGAGCACCCATCAAGGAAGGCATGAGAGGTGTCTGGATAAATGTCAAGTAGTCTCCCTCCCCGCGGAAGTAGTCAGCGTCCAAGCCCACAGTGAACTGGATCATCTCTTGGAAGGAGAGGCTCTCTCTAGGACTCATAGATGCTGAGGGCAGCATGGGAACTACTGGCTTAGGCAAACCCATAGTCTGGCACATGAACCGCTCGCCCATAAACGAGACTTGGCAAACTGGGCCCTCTAACAGAAGCCGAAAATGAGAGGCCCCCCAGGCTCCAACGTATTGGTCTCGAACTCCAGCCGGCATCGCCGCCCAAGACTGCCAGGTGATCTGCAAACAGGAAATATATAGATTGTTAGTCTTCGTTAGTTGTTGGTAAAGCAAAAATAACTATGAGTTTTGGGTTACCTCCTCTACAGTCACTGTGTCAAAGTACCAGCGGAAGAATGAGAAGGTCTCCCGGGTTCTACGCAGGCATCCACCATCATACCAATGAGAGTACGGCACAACAGGGGAAATCTCCTTCGCCGGCTCCGAAGCAAGGGTCGAGAAATATGCATATACCCAGAGCTGCAAGGAAAAGGCAACAGTGAGTATACAGTGTATAGATCTAGAGAATGCATAATGCAGAAAGCAGAATGTATAGTACAGTGTACAGAAAGTATACGTACAAAGAATGCAGAGTGCATAATACAGAAATATAGTGTATAGATATAGAGAATGCAGAATGTGCGATGCAGAAAGCGCAGTGTATAGATGTAAAGAATGCAGTATAAGTGTACAGAAAGTACAAAGTAGAAAGCATAGAAATAGAAGATAGAAAATGTAAAACAGAATTGTAAAGTATACCTCCTAGGCTCGTGTAACACGCCCGCGGGGGGGACCTCGCGGGTTACAGTTCGGACTCCCCTGTTTTGTTTTTGTTTGTTGCGGTTCTAAATCTGAACCAAAGAGTCCAACTCTGGCAAATCGTTTTGAAGAAAAACAGATTTTTGAAAAAGTAGTGCCAAACATGGACTGCTTTGCCAGATTACAGAGTCGCCACCTAAATATTTAAAATGGGAAATTTAGGAAACCCTGACTCGGTGTCGAAGGCCACATGTCCGTCATCACCAAAGTGGTCTTGGCTCGGGAGCTTGGGTATGATCAGGGAAGGTCAGCTATGAGCACCCCCTTTCGCTCGGTCCGAAGACCGGCCTCTACTAACCGTGATATCCGTTTTTGAAAACATTACATGCTCTTATTCCAATTATTAGCCTAGAATTACTATGTTATGCGCGCAGCAAACAAGTATAGACTAGATTGCCTAATTCGGAAATAAACATTGCATATCCGTTCGTTTTGAAAACAGTTTTGAAATTACTACTCGCGAGTAGGCTAAAATACGGATTTCAACGAGTTTTTCCAACTCAAGCAATCCAACCTCCACCCACAGGCATTCAAGCAGTTTATCTCACATAAGCATTTAGCCACATGGTAATCATGCCGTTATGTTAACATTCACACGCATGCGATATGCTAAAGCGTAAATACTTACATCGTACTCCGTGCCAAAACAATAAACTAGTTAGCAAACATGCATGTCCCTAGTTCATGTTAAGTGGCTAATGCAACACATGCAAGATGCAACTTAGAGTAGGCTCGGCTAACCCTAAAATGGCATGTGAAATGCGATCATTCGGTGCACGTATTCAAGTTAGCTTTGAAAATACAATGCGGTTTGTATGATGTACCGAGCCCGGTGCATGTAAACAAATGTATGGATACACGCATGCATTGCATAAGGTATGCTAAAGTAAACATGCCCTAATCTACCATCATAAGCAGGTAAATAAAAGGGAGAAAGAAGTGGGGGTTGGAAGACATACACACACCCACACACACTTATTACAGATTTGCCCTCGCTCGGAGGGACCGAAAGAATATACAAATAATTAACTACGCAAGCTAATTAAATATTACAAATAGCCTAATTAGTTGACAAACTAACTAAACTAAGAAAAACAGTAAACTGCCTCGGGAGGAGAGCCAAATGCAGCACGTGCTCGGGCCTTGCTCGGAATTGCACTGCCATGCCTAGATTGCCTTTGTTTTCCCTGCTTTGCATCTCAGAAGACTGCCAAAGTCTCAGGAGTATGCTCACTGGATGTTGGGGATCACTGCCGGCTGGGTAGAATGGCCACCGGCCGCAAGAGATGTTCATCGGCACAAAATAGATCCATCGGCCATCTATGGATTGCCGGTCGACACTGAACACTGCCGGTCGGCAAAGAATGCCTGCAGAACCTGCAATTGACAGCAACAGAGGGCAAGGCATAGCATGGCAATGCAATTCAAGCAATGTATGCACCAACCCTATCCTTTATCATGTGTATGACTCAAAGGGACATGGTCCTTGGTTCTCGGACCATCAATCGCGCATTTCAATGCGTGATGGCCCAAGAGACCAAGTTGTGCATTTTCAATCTCAAATGCATGCAAAACAAACAAACCAAAATCCCAATCCCTATTACCAAATCAAGGGACAAGGAATGCATGTTGATGCAATGCAACCTAGTCATGTTAGCTATCATGCAATATGAACAATGCCATGTACTTATGCAAAGCATACAAGCCAACATGAGGTAAGCATGCAAGCAAGCAAATGATGGTCTTAAACATGATCTAGGCAACCCCAAATAGGCCTAAAATCAGTGGCCAAAATGCCCAAAAATGGAGGCTAAATACACATGCACACATATACATATGTTAAGGTACCAACTTAAGCATAAACAAGCAATTCTCGAGCGCACTCAAAAGAGGCTAAGTGTGGACAACTAACATGCATTGTAAGCTTTAAAATCAAGCTATAGAATGATGTCAAATCATGTTAAACAAGACAAGCAAATGCATGCAAAAAGGGGCCAAGTATTCAAGGCTCATCAAGGAGGTAATGGACTACACTTAACACAACCATACATGGCATGCAATAGGTAACCAAAAACAGAGTTTTAACACATAAAACTAAGTCCAAAGGACCACTTAGATGGCACCTAAGGGTCTCAAATTCAAAGGCATGCATAATGGTCGAAACAAGAGGCATACAACATATGCTTTCAAAGCAATAAAGAGGTGACTTAGGCAAGCATATGAGCATGCCAAAGGGACTGAAATTACTTGTTAGGTGGTTCCAAACCACCGGAATGATGCAAGAAACACAAGCTATACATTCACATACTTGAGGCGTACAAGCCCGGCAAGCCACAAATGCAAAGGAGCTATGTTAAACATGCCAAAATCAATCCAAACGACCATGGACAGACCTAAAGCATGGCAAAATAAGCACAAAACATTCATAAGTCTAAGCCTAAATCATGCTCAAATAAAGGCTAACAACCTAAGACATGTTAAAGGCATTATAAGGCATTACATGGCAACTATGCTAAGCATGCATAAGGGACCAAAACCAACTTAAAATCATGTTATATCATGGTAATATGAGCATGAAAAATATTCATGGCATGCTCAACACACACTTGAACATAGGCTTCCTCAAGGGGCCAAAACTTGTCCTTTTCAAGGACAACAAGGAGAGGGGGTGGCCCTCTCCTTCTTGGGACTTCAAGGCATCATCTTCATCACTGAAATCCCTCAAGATTTCAGTGGTGAAGAGACCCCAACACCAAAATCCCGGAGCTCTCACAAAATAGCACAAAATGAGGCCTTTTCAAGGCCTAAGAGGGGTCAAACCTCCCCAAAGCACAAAACACTCTTAACAAACAATCAAGAGGACTAAAAAATAGAACTTTTTTGTATTAAACACCAAGCACAAAAACAGTTCAAAGATAGGTAAAAATGGAGTGCAGGAATGGGGTAAAAAGAGGACTAGTGTCTCACCCTTGTAGACCTCTTCACCAAAGATGATGTTCTTGCTTCCTTGAGCTCAAATCCAACCAAAAACTCTAAGAACCAGCCCTTAGAACCTCAGTAACCAAAGGAAGGTGAAATACTAGGTGCTTGTGTGCAATAATGTGGACTAAAGCACCTAGTGTACAAACAAGAGAGAAAAAGAGAGATAGGATAGATATAGAACTCAAATCCTAAAACCAGAGCTTCTTCTCTGTCTTTTCTCTCTAAAAATGTCTAATTTTGCTAACCCTTGAGCCAAGAGAAGGAAGGGTTCTCTTATAGGCAACAAAGTTTACAAGCTAAGAAAAACAAAGGCTCATCCCTCCATACACGTGTATGGAGGGGAAACAAATGCTATACAGCTGCTTCAAAATATCTCAAAAAGCAACTGCACAGTAGTCGGCAGGGCAAAATTGTCATTTTGACAAAATTGGCTGCCGACCGGCACAAAAGAGTGCCGACCGGCACAATATAGTGCCGATGGCAACACCAACCAGCTAGTGGCCTCTAGCCACTGCCGGTGGTGTGTGGGGATGCCTCACAAGGCATTCCCTGCCCCTCCAAGGCAAAGCACAAGTGTTTGGTGCAAAACCAGACACAAAACAGTCAAGTTCGGTGGTCCTAAGGCAAGGCGCGTAGCCGAGAACTCCGGGAACTCCAAACGAACACGAACATGGATAATCACCGAGTGTTCAAATGGTGACGTCCAAGTCTTGAGGACGGTAAAAAATGGGGTGTCTACAGCTCGCTAATAGCCTCCAACCCTGTCTCCTTTCCTACGGCATGTTGAGCTCATGTAGCCATATAGTGTGGCGAGGCTAGCTCCTCCCCAGTAATAGAGTCAGACCTGAGGCAGGGTCACCAGAGCGCTCAGTAGATACAGTCCTACAGTGTTCCACCTGTTTGCAAACAAGGAAGTACTAAAAAGGAACATCAAAAAGCCCCAGGCATAAAGCTCAATCTCCTCTAGGGTCTGTGGCTCTCTCCCACGGAAGTGCTCAGCGAACCAGCTGTATCGGACCATGGCTAGTCTGAAGAGAGGTGGGCATGCTCCTAGCAAGTGTAGCCAAGCAGCCTCTCACTCGCCCATATCCATGTCATAAGGGATCGGATCACCCCCTACTCCTACGCCCGTGAGCATGGAGAAGTCATAGGGAGTCATCATCATTTCCTCGGCAGTAGAAGGAGTTGGTGGTATCCCACCACCGCTCCACTAGTACGTCAAGGAGTGGTCAGCTCGCGATGTGGCGTGATAGCCCAGTGCAGAACAGGTCGAAGCCAGCCTCATTGATGATATCGTGTATGCTGACGGGGAGCTCTAGATACCATTCCCTCACTGTCATGGCTCCATAGCCCCTGATGGAACGAGAGTCCTTCTGTGATCAAAATAGTGATATACAGTGATATGAGAATAGGTAGATGAAAGGCAGTGTGAGAAAGACAGTGCAAGAGTGTGATTAAGACAGGAAATGCAGCAAGAGGCAAGAAATGCAGTGTAACCATACAGTTGAAGCAATGAATACAGTTAAAGCAAGAAATGCAATGTAAAGTGAAGAAAGCATGAGAATACAGTGTTTACCTCGGTGGCGCCATGGGACAAATGAGAGTCTGGCTCCCGCAGCAACAGGTCCTCCAGCGCGCGTTGCATGAACTCTCCGAAATGCCTAATACCCCCAGGTGGCAGTACATGTATCCGGGGATGGTATCTCTCTGGATCAAAGGGTCGTACCCTCAATGGTGGTGGCTCCGGCTTTATCTCTGGCTCATCTGCCTCGGGAACGAGTGGCAACACATGTGGAACCTCGAGAGGGGCCCCGTCATGTGGAATACCATCCGCCATCTGGAAAGAAGATGAGAAAGTGGTTAAAAAATGAAAAAAAAGAAGGAAAAAGGGCAAACTTGGAAAAAGTCAACCCTAGGAGAGAGAAAATGAAAGGAAAAGTCAAAGCTAGAGAGAAACTCGAGGGGAACAAGCCTCAAGTGGTGAAACTCCAAGAAAATCACCGAAATAAAATTTCAATCGGTTCAAAATGGAGGAAACAAAGAGGTTTAGCGAATAAACTTCGCGTGGGGCGTTGGAAAACGCGTAGAAAGCCTGGATCTAGAGAGAAAAAGCACCTAGAGAGAGAGGGGGAGGAATTTTGGATGTGTAATTGTGTGGAAATGAGTCCCCAAGCTCTATACTTAAAGACCCCTGGCAAAATGTCCAAAAAGCCCTCAATCTGCCACGGGTGGCAGGCAATAGTAATTTAAGGCTAGCAGGTGGCCGACAACCCCCCTCCAGTGGCCGACAAGTCACTGGTGGCCCTCTCTATTGTCCTGATGCTATTTTTTGCCTCTTTTTTCATATTGGTATATGAGAGGTTCTTGATTTGGAAGCTTACAATCGCGTTCCAGCGCATGACTATGTCCCATTTGCTGCTGTGAACGAAGTGTATCTTTTTGTTGTTTCTAAGTCTTCGAGAGGTAAATTGAAGGTTGCATCATGTATTGCTTTTGCTTAGTTTAATCGAAATAGCATCTTTGTCATCTTTTTTTTTCTTATGTACGTATGTTGCATGTGTGCCTTGCATCCTTTTTTGAGTTGTGCATAGATCAAGACGCGTGAAATGAGGCCCTTGGCGGGTTTCATTTCGGGACGCGTGAAATGCGATCCTGAGCAGTTTTTCTCTTATCTCAGGATGTGTGAAGCACGGCCCCGAGCGGTTGGTTTTTAGGATGCATGCAACGTGGCCCTGGGCGGGTTTCATCTCGGGATGCGTGAAACGTGACCCCAAGCGATTTTCTCTTATCTCAGGATGCGTGAAATGCGAGCCCTAGCAGTTTTCTCTTATCTTGGGATGGGTGAAACGCGAGCCCGAGCGGTTTTTCTCTCATCTCGAGATGCGTGAAATGCGACCTTGAGCGGTTTTCGTTGTTTAGTTTCTCGAGATGCGTAAAACGCAACCCCGATCGTTTTTTCGTTCTTCTGTTTCTCAGGGTGTGTGAAACACGACCTTGAGCAATTTTGTTCTACCTTCTCACGCTTTGGCGTGATTGTTTGTGTTTTTTTACTTATTCATGTGTTTAGCATGTTGATTTCGTTGCGTATCGCATCTCTTATTGCTTATTGCATCATCGTGCATGATCATGAGTTTTCAAAATCGCCGGCTATGCAAGGCGTGTAAGTCCAACCTTCAAATGACTTTGCATACATATCATTTGCATCGCCCCAAGACTATGCTGGTTTGATTCCTTGCAAAAGGATATGTAGGCAGCTTGTGGGCGCAATCGTTTTTTGTCTTGTTTGATTGTCCAAGTCTTTCGGCCTTGTCAAAATGGGTCATCTTTGGGCTTTGCTATTCACTTACGTCATTTCATGACTTCCGATTTTTGTCAAAGAGGGGCAACTGTAGACCCCTCATTTTTGACCATCCTCAAGACTTGGACATCATCGTTTGTGCACTCGATGATTATGACTGCATGTGCTCGTTCTAATACCCGAAGTCCTCGGTGGAATGCCCTGTCTTTGAGCCTTTAAACCCTGTTCATTCTATGCCTTGTTTTGGACCAAAACCTTTAAGCACACCAACCACGGTATCAGATGACCTTTGTAAACACCGACCACCAATTGTGCTTTGACGGCCATCCAAGTGGCCTGCCGGCCAATGGTGTCTTTTTTCAGATATTTTGTTGAGAGTTGTGCTAGCTATTAGCACAATTGGCTGCATCTCCCTACACGTGTATGGAGGGATATATCTTAGCCAAATGCATGTTTTTCTATATATAGGGGGTCTCTTCCCCCATTTTTGAGGGTTAGATTTTTTGGAGCAAAAATTATATATCTCTCTCTCTCTTGCAAGTTTGTGCACATTAGCCTACATACACTACACTTTTGCCTACACCTCCTTAATCAAAGTTGATCACCTTTGGACTGAGGTTCCTTGACTCCTTTTTGGAGCTCTTGAAGTTGATTTTGGCTTGAATTGTTGCCTAGAATTAATCTTTGCTTCAAGAGGTGCAAGACTTGCCCTTTTACCTTGCTTTGCATACTTGTTTTTCTATCTTTTTTCCACTATTTTTGGGCTGTAAAACCTCGGTTTTTGTGGGCTGAAATTTATGGTTTTAGGCCATTTAAGGTTAGGGGGTGGTTCACCCTTCTTTATTCCTTGCTTGCAAGGCCTTTCTTCTTGTGTTTCCCACTTTTAAACCATCTTTTTTTGGACTTTTTACCATTGAATTTCAAAGCTTTTTCAGTGGAAAAAATCATGTTTTGAGGTCCAAATTGGAGGGGTTAGCCTCCCCTCCTTGTGTCTTGTTTGCTAGCCTAGATAGCTTTATGTGCTAGCTTATTTTTCTAGCCATTTGTAGCTTAGTTCTAGCATGTTTTAGGCTCTGATTTGGACTATTTTAACTCTGTTTTGGGATGGTTAAGTCATTTGAGTCTTGTATTGCATGCTTGTAGTGTAAGTGTCCTCACAAGCTTGGTGTTTTAGGCCTTTAGAGATCACTTGTTGAGTTGATTGCATGTTTTAGTGCTTTTCTCACTTAATTTCAGCACTCATAATCTCTGCAATGTCCCTCACTTCTTGACTTTTTATTTGCTTTAAGGGTTGGTTCAACCTTAGGATTGTTTAAGCTTGAGATTGAGGTCCATGCTTAATGGTTTAATCCTCTTTTGGGGGTTCATTATCAACGGCATGACACTTCTCTCTTGCCTTAAACCACCCATTGTTTGACACTTCCTTCTCTTTTAGAGGATTTACTCACCAATGGACTTAATTTGTTAAAGAATAGTTGGTAATCTAAAATGTGCAAATAAAAGTTGAAAGTAAAATTGTGCAAGATAAGAATTTGGTTGTGTTTTGGTGTGTTCAATCGGACGTTAATTGAACATGAGGAAAAGTGGAGCATTTCATACTCAAAGTGATGAAATGTGCCAATTTTTCTAAGGTCTCCATTGCCCTTGATCATGCATGATAGGGTGATGGTTTTTGGTTTTGTTTGTGCATTTATTAAACTTGTACATCTTGGTTTCTTAGCCATCGTGCAATGAAATTGCTTGAATTGATGGTTTGAGGACCAAGTGTATCACTCCTTTGAGATGTTTTGATGATAAGGAGGGATACATAGTACAAACAACCTATGAGAATACCATCTCGTTGCCCTATTTGCTCTTTGTTGCAACAAGGAATGGTGCATCATCAGTGGCTGTTCGGCCACTATTACTAGCCTGCAGGCTATCAGTGTTGGACGGCAACCCCCCATTGGTGGCCGACCGGCCACCACTTCTGGCTTGCTGGCCACCAGTGAATTTTGAGTAAAATGTTTATGAAACAAAGCAGAGTTGAACTAGAAGAGGAAAAACCAGTGCAAGGGTTGTGCAACAAAGGCTTTCAGGAGCAAACAATGGATGTTTTTCGGGTGGAAACCGAGCATGCATGGGCCTCCCTCGCTTCCCGGGACTAGTTAATTAGTTTAATTAGCAATTAGTCATTTATTTGTTGTACTTAATTAGTTATAGCTAATTAGTAAAGTGTTGTACTTAGTTAATTAATCCATGTTGTAATTAATTAGTTATAGCTAATTAGTTTGTTTTGTACTTATTTAATTGGTTTAGATTGATTAATTAAATTAGTTTGTGTTGTAAATATTTAATTAGCTTTGCCTAGTTAAATTATTTAATTGTTGTACGTAATTAATTAGCTTAGGGTAGTTAATTATTCAAGTTTTGTAATAATTAGTTAAGTAGTTTAGTTAGCTAGTTAGTTTATTCATTCGGACCCTCCTGCGCAAGGACATCAATGTTGCAATAATGTGTATGTCTTCTAACCCCACGTCTTTCTCCGTTTTATTTATCCGCTTTTGATGGTTAGATTAGGAGCATCACGTTTCAATTAGCATATTGCATGTTTGCATTCATTCATTTGTTTTGCATACACCGAGGCTCGGTTCATCATTCAAACTTGCATTGTCATTTATTACCTCGTTGAATACGTGTTTAAACGCTTGTTATGAAATTGTTTCAAATAACCTGTTAAGTAGCTGAGCCTATTTTAGTTGCATTATTGCATGTGTTGTATTAGCCATCTTGTATAGGTAGGCATCATGTATATTTTTCTAACTCTTTTGTTTTATCTTAGCTTGGAGTACTAGGTGAGTTTTTAGTGCTTTAGCATACTTGCATGAGTGTGAGTGACTGTCTTGACTAGTATGCTTCCCATGAGGCTAAATGCTTACTTGTTAAACTGTTTGAGTGCCTGTGGATGAAGGCTTGTTGCTTGAATTGGAATTATTCAATGAGTGTATGTTTAAGCCTACTTTGTCAAGTGGCAAATTCACAAAACTTTAAGCCCACTTTGTTAAGTGGCAAAATCAAATCCTTTTTCGAAAAACAACCATGAAATTGAAATTGTTCTAATTCGGGCAAACTAGTCTATACCTTGTGTGCGCACATCACATAGTAAATGCAAGCCTAATGAACCGGAAGAAGAGCATATAATGTTGATAAAAATCATATCATGATTAGTAGAGGCTGATCTTTGATCGGGTGAGCGGGGCTGCTCAATTCATAACCTTCCTCTCTCGTACTTAAGTTCCCGAGCCGAGACAATCTTGGTGATGACGAACACGTGGCCTTTAGCACGGGTCATGGGTTTCCTAAATTTTCCCAAAATAAAATATTTAGGTGGCGACTCTGTATCTGGCAAAGCAGTCCAATTTTGGCATTTTTGATTCAAAATCAATTTTTCAAACGATTTGCTGGATTTGGACTCTTTGGTGTTTATCAATTTCACATTGCACTTGTGAGATTCGATTCAGAACCACGAGCGTCTGAACTGTAGGGCTTCTTTTAAACTTCTGAAAGGGGGCGCGGAAAAGCCGAGCTATAGATTGTTACCGGTAGAGGGTTACTGTATGTACCTTGAGCGGTGATTGTTTTTATTTCTTGGGGGACCGGATTGATAAAGCCTTATCATTGGTGTATGATTTTGTGTGGGTGGAGTAAACTTAATTGCCTTCTTGCCAACTTCTTGAGTACTGAGTGTGACGAAGTCCGAGTTGAGTTGCCAAGGGTAGTTTGTGAATACTTGGACATTTTTCTCGAGGATCTTACTAGTGCCTGGTACGACACTGATTTCTATGGCACTGTATAGGTTTGCACCAGCTGAGTTGAGTGAGTTAAAGATTCAACTCCAGGAATTGTTGGATAAGGGTTTTATCCACCCTAGTACTTCACCTTGGAGAGCACCGACTCTTTTTGCCAAGAAGAAAGATGGTGCATTGCGACTTTTTATAGATTACCGAAAGTTGAATTGAGTAACTGTTAAGAACAAGTACCCAATGCCTCGTGTAGATGATTTGTTTGATCAATTGAAGGGGTCTTGTTGCTTCTCTAAGATAGACCTGAGATCGGGTTATCACCAGTTGAGAGTGAGGGAGGAGGATATCCCAAAGATGGTATTCCGTACATGGTATGGCCATTACGAGTTTCTAGTGATGCCCTTTGGGCTAACTAATGCACCAGCTGTGTTTATGGATTTGATGAACCGGATCTTCCGTGAGTTTCTAGACCATTTTGTGGTTGTCTTTGTGGACGACATCTTGATTTACTCACCCTCTGAGGAGGAGCACAAGGAACACTTGCGAGTGGTGCTTGAGTTATTTAGAGCCCACAAACTTTATGCTAAGTTTGGGAAATGCGAATTCTGGTTGAGAGAGGTTAAGTTCTTAGGCCATGTAGTATCCAGGGAAGAGGAGACTGTAAATTCATCCAAGATAGAGGTAGTGCAAGATTGGGAATAACCTAAGAATACATTCGAGATCTGTAGTTTTTTGGGGTTGACTGGGTATTATTGTAGATTTGTGAAGGATTTTTCTAGGCTAGTCTCACTATTGACTAAATTGACGAGGAAAGAGATCAAGTTTGTGTGGAATGAGACTTGTGAGAAGTCTTTTCAAGAGCTTAAGGTTAGACTTACCATTGCTCCGGTATTGATTATTTTGGAGAGAGGTTTGGGCTATTCTGTATATTGTGATGCCTCACAGGGAGGTTTGGGTTGTGTTTTGATGGAAGAGGGAAATGTAGTAGCCTATGGCTTGTGACAGTTGAAAACACATGAGATGAACTACCCTACTCATGACTTAGAGTTAACGGCGGTGATCTTTGCCTTGAAGATTTGGAGGCATTATTTGTATGATGAGAAGTTTGAAGTGTTTTCTGATCATAAGAGTCTGAAATATCTGTTTACCTAGAAAGACTTGAATTCGAGGCAGAGGAAGTGGATGGAGTTTATAGAAGATTATGATTTTGAGTTACATTACCATTCGGGAAAGGCCAATATTGTGGCCGATGCTTTGAGTAGGAAATCTATTGGTAGTGTGGCTAGTGTTGCCATCTGGGAATGGGAAATGTTGGGTGTTATTGGGGAGTTTGACTTGCATCTTGGCGAGTTTGTTGAGTCTACAGCCTTGTTTTCGGTAGTTGCACAACCTACACTTGTAAACCAAGTGATAGAAGCACAGAAGGGTGACCTTCAGGTAGAATCCCTCCGGGAGAAGATTTCCAGTGGGAAGGTAGAAAGAGGCTTAAACGTGTACACCGAATTGAGTGTTAGATACCTTGACCATCTCTTCGTGCTGGTGTCTTGCCGAGAGGAAGCACTCTGAGAGTTTCACCATTCACGCCTTGCTGTGCATCCGGGAGGCACAAAGATGTATTACGATCTTAGTTGCCAGTTTTGATGGAGGGGTATTGTGGTGAAATGGATTTAGAAATACTCTCTCGTTCAAACAGAACTCTCCCCTCATCTCTTCTCTCTCACCCTTTTTATATAGCTCCCCATGGACCTTCTCAGGGCCCACTACCCCCTCTTGGGCTTTGACCTTGTTCCTGGGCCTTTTACACAGCCCACGGGTTACACGACTCTCACGGCCCTCTACTGGACCTGGCATGGGCCGACTTATATGCGGCCAACTAATGGGCTTAGTATGGGCCCTGTGGCATGGGCCAACTTATATGCGGCCAGCTGATGGGCTTGGCATGGGCCGACTTGTACTCGGCCAGTTCATGAAACTTAGGACCGTATTTATTCAGCCACCACAATTGCCCCTCGATTAATATCTGTTATTTGGTGTGGTCGGCTTCCGTGTGTACTTTTTGGTTGATAGATTTCTCAGGCCTCAAAAGTCAGAAATACGGCGCACGCACACCTTTTAGTACTGATACGTCAGATCAGACGCAATATGGCTATTTCCCACTTCTTCATAATTTGACTCTCATTTAATGCGATTTGAAATTTGTATGTGTTGAACCTTGGTTCTTTGGCATTCTTTGCACCGTTCTTCTTTCTCATAAGATTCCTATGTTTTTAACTTTGCTCCATATCACTTCTTCGCTTTGCTCCCTCGTTCTGACCTGTAAGTCCCTCCATCTCTTCCTCTTTTGTTTGCATTCTAGTCCATTTGTGTGTTTTTATTTGCATTTCTTCTATTTCGTCTAGAATGGCGACTCATTTGAAAGCTCTCCTTTCTATAGAGTAAGTCACCACTTTTCATCATTACTTCTCGATCCCAGACGATGTCCACCTGTCTCTTGTTGCAGACAGTGTGGTTGATATGAATAGGAATGATGCAAATACCATCGTCTTCCCTCTCCTGTCAATTTTTTTAGGGTGGGGTCCGTTTCCCCTTACACCCTTTCCGTAGGACTGTTCTGCGTTACTGGGGTCTTATTCCCTCTCAACCCAATGTGAATTTTTACCATATAATCATGAGTTTAGTGAAACTGAACCGTCGACTTGGGCTCAACCTGCGAATCCCAACCATTCGGCACGGCTACATCATGGCGAAATCGACTGGTCGGCAAGGCCATTATTTTCTTAGAGCTAAGGACATAGATCACCACTTGGTGACTATGTTTGCCGGCTTTAGAAAAAGAGTCGATGATGTAATGGATGCCGTTGGAGGTAATTGGGAATTCGGCGAGGGAGAAAATCTCCAAGACCCTATGCTGAGACGGAAGGGCGAGCCAGGTGGCTGAACATAATTCTAAGTTTAGCATTCTATTCGGCTCTAAGAGATTACTGACCAATTTTGTTGCGTGTAGGTAATGACTTAAAGAGAGTCCTTCTGTCGACAGATAAGGCCGTTCTTAATCAGATGCAGATGATCCTTAAGTACAAAGGTCGTGCCAATCTACAAGGGTTGGGGCGTGCAGCGTACTTGTTGTTAAGATACGACCCAACCTACTCAACATTTTTAACAGCTAACCATATCCCTGTGCCAAGGGGGGAATAACAACTTATGGCACTCATATTCCCTAACTTCAGGAGCCTAAGGAGCATTGGCCTTGGAGATTCAGATGGAGAAATTTGGACTCGAAGGTTTGGGAGAAAGAAAGTTCGTTAATCAAGACGGGGGGAGAGGGCTATTCGGAGGAACAAGAATTAAACAGGGAAATTGAGTTGGCCTTTGAGCAACTCAACCCTGAGGGCAACGACCAACCCTTTACTTCTGGCTGAGTAGCGATTGCTTCTCCAGAGGACGACATATTTACCGAATTAAGAGATTTGCCTAGGGCTGAGTCTGGGGAGATGGGCAAAGAGTTACTTGCCCAGTTTGCCAGACGAAAAAATGCTGAGAAGATGGTGGCAAGGAGGAGAGCCAGTCATACTGGGGGGGATCTAGAAACTCTCCCTCCAGCGGCCATCCCAGAAACAATTAAGGAATTGGTTGTGGCTGATGAAGTCCCTGATCGGCAACCAATAGAAACATCTGCCTCTGATCAAACTGATCAAAGGGGTGAAAAGCGCCCCACCGAATATATTGCCAAATCACCTGAAGAACCAATTGATAAACGGCAAAGGTTGGAGGCGTTTTCCCCGGATTCGGCTGAGCCATTCGCCATTTAGGCAAGGATGAAAAGCGCGCCGGTTCTCTCTAGTGGATCGACGATTAGGGATCCGGTCATGGCTGTAAGTGTAGCGTCAGCGCTTTCACTTTCGTTGGACAAAGCCGTGTTCCGTGCCGAACTAGACATCGTTTCTATTGCCCATCGGCTTAGTCATCTATATTGGTAAGCAGCATGTACTTTGATCTTTTTGTGCCATTTTGTTATTGACTAATGTGACTGCTATATCATGCTTGTTAGGCAGTAGGCAAGATAGCAGAAATCGGCCGTCGTCACTATGACGTTATGGAGAGAGTTGGCGTGATAGAAGGCCAACTTAAGGACAAAAGAAATAAGGCTACGACCGCAAAGGCCGAATTGACGGTGGCGATGGCAAAGGTGGAGGCTGAAGCCAAGAGGGCAGAAGATGAGTGGGCGAAGGTTGCTGCCAAAGAGGAGAAAGCAAGGCATATCGATTTGCTTTGGCGAGTTGCCGAAGAGAGGGCTACCTTGATAGACAGCGAGTTAAAGTTGGCCAAAGAAGAGAATGCCAAATTAATGGCCGAATTGGAGGAGTCAAAGAGAGCCCAGGAGTGCGCGGAGGCAGATGCAGCTAAGGCATTTGATGCCGGTGAGCTTAAAGCCAAGGTGTTATATGCAGACAAATCATTGAAGTTTGAAAACCGAGGCTTCAAGCATGGCTGGCTCAAGGCTTTGGTGGCTGCCAAAGTGACTCTTGACCTGCTGATTCCATACGAGCAGCTGGAAGTTGAACCTCTAGAGTCAGACCTAGAGGACTTTGAGGATGTTTGAAGATAGTCTGCTTATAGTTTGTTTATTTATCTAGTCGTTTTAGTATTAGTAAAGTTTTTGTATTAGGGCGGTTTTCATTGATAAAGTGATACTTGTTCGTATATAGTTTATGAATGAAAAATGCCTATTTTGAGAAATAACTTATGTATGTCAATGAAACCAGTTTTGAGAAATAACTTATGTATGTCAATGAAAGTTGCAATGAAAGTTGTGTATGTCAATGAAATTATTAAAGTTTTGTACATTGTCTAAAGCACCAAACTAAGCACAAAGCAAGAAACGAGCTTTAGAAAATGGTCAAGTGGGGCAATGGAGTAATTCGGCCAAAGATGGATAAGCCGACTAGATTCACATATTTGTCATTGCCCCATTTGAGCATGAGTCCACTGCCGAATACACAAAATAACCTCAATGGTCAAGTGGGGTAGTGGAGTAATTTGGCCAAAGATAAAATGCCGAATAGATTCACATATCCGCCCTTGCTCCATTTGAGCATGAGTCAGCTGCCAAATACAGGTAGTAATGGCGGTAGCGGCGGGTGCATCGTTAGTGGTGCACTTCGTAATTAATGAAGGGGGCGTCGTTAAATAGCCCTTGTGCAGCCCACGAAGGGGCTTATCTAGCCATAGTGGGTAGTGAACAAAGTGGAAGAGGTGAAAGCATTTGTGCAGTAATCAGTGTGAGCGTATGTCTAGCAGATTATTTTTCAATAGTAGAGGCGAAGGAAAAAGTTTGGCAGAATTGGACGACGAAATGAATAGTGGAGCAGGTGGTGCAGCTTCCCAAGCGAACACTTTAGTGTTGGAGGAACGGGAAAGACGACGTTTACCCCGTTGACGAAGTAGGTCCCTAAGGAGGACTGAGATGGAGAGATCACCCAGAGGCGGGTGGCAGCAAAACGGTAGCGTCAGGGCTGCAACCACACAGGGGTCCGTGCAACATGAGTCGAGTAGACCGCCATGCCCTCTAAGTTTTGCTATCTTTATTGGCAACAGGCTCGTGACTAAGGCAGACTCAATTATTCATGATCCGAATAAGGCGGTGGACTTTACTCGACAAATATTTCCACCCGAATCGATGATCGAGCAGGGCAACTATGAAATTTTCAAAGATGGTGTGCACAGGTCAATCAAAGGACTCTACTATGCATACGAGATCGGCATGTGGCTTCGGGTCGCTGAGAAGAAATCGCTCAAAAAGATGGGCGAATTCGAGATTTGGAATGCTGCGTAGAGAAGGCAGAGAGCGAACTGCGCAGAACTAGGGCCGCAGAGAAGCAGCCTGTGGGGTTAAGGAATACAGCCATTACTGATAGAGTAAACCAACGGCTGATCGACCATGCTATAGCCGATCGGGATATGGTTGTCGTATTTGCCAAAGAGGCCATAAGATCTCGAGCTTATGAGTAAGGCTTCTTTGACATGTGAAAAGTTAGTATCGAGAAGACCAAGGAGAAACTGGCTAATGATGTTTGCCGATGCAAGAATCATGGTTTCAAACACAGATGGTTTAAGGCTCTTCAGGCTGCAGGCATTGACTCGGCGTGGCCCATGTACCAAAATTATAAATTTCCATTCAAAGCCTATGACGCCGAGAAAACGGACGATAAAGAGGAGCTAAAGTAGATTTGTAATTTAATAATTTGTAAATGTTGCCGTTAGCTGTAATAAACCCTGCAGTTTACTTTAATGCCTATTGTGCTTGTTTCTTTTATGCAAAATGATGTATGCCATTGGCAGGAATTTTAGACTTAATTTGGAAAAGTCCATTATGTAAGTAGAGGGCACTCCTATAGCTGCTTGTGCCAAATGCAAAGGGCGCTCCAAATTCGGAGTCTTCTGTAATGGCCAATTGTGTGAAGCACAAAGAGCGCTCTGAATCTGGAGTCTTATTCGGCCGATCATGACTAGCACGAAGGGCGCTCTAATTTTGGATTCTTTTGTAATGGCCCATTGTGCCAAGCACAAAGGGCGCTCCGAATCCGGAGGCTTAATCGGCCGATCGTGGATAGCACGAAGGGTGTTTCGAATTCGGAGTCTTTTTTAATGGCCAATTGTGCCAAAACACAAAGGGCGCTTTGAATCCGGAAGCTTATTCGGCCGATCGTGACTAGCACGAAGGGCACTCCGAATTCAGAGTCTTTTGTAATGGCCCATTGTGCCAAGCACAAAGGGCGCTCCAAATTAGGAGGCTTATTTGTTGATCATCAAAATAAAATCCAAGCAAATATGAGCCATGAAGATTCATTAATGAACTGTGTAAATACATTCACGGAAAGAAAACTGGATCATTACATAACAAAAAACTAATTCACATGTCGTATAATGGTAAAATTTGCACAAGTGAGTCACATTCCATGGTTGGGGAAGTTTCTTGCCGGCCATGTCTGAGAGCTGATATGCTCCTGCCCTAGCAATTGAGTCAACCTTGTAAGGGTCGTTCCAGTTCGAGCCTAGTTTGTTGGATTTTTGGTGCTAGATAGCACCCTTTTGAGAACTAATTCCCCTGGGGTGTAACGGTGTTACTATATACGTTGATTATACGACATGGCGAGCTGCTGCTGATAACGTGCTATGGGCAGGAGAGCTTGATCACGACGTTCTTCAATCAAATTGAGATCTAAGGCCAACATTATATCATTTTGCTTAGTGTTAAAGGCTTTTGATCTTAGAGTAGGCAAGCCGATTTTGAGAGGGATAATAGCTTCTGTACCAAAGCACAAGGAGAATGGTGTTTCGCCAGTAGGTCACCTTGGCGTGGTATGATGGGCCTATAGTACACTGGGCAGTTCTTCGACCCACTTCCCTTAGCCTTTTCCAACCGCTTCTTGATTCCATCCAGGATCACTTTATTGGAGGCCTTAGCTTGGCCGTTGCTCTGTGGATAAGCTGGTAAGGAGAAATACGGCCGTATACCATATGTGTCGCACAGTTCGCGATAGACACTGCAATCGAATTGGGTGTCGTTGTCGGAGATAAGTGCTCGCGGTATGCCAAATCGCGTTATAATGTTTCTCCATACAAAGCGTTTGACGTCTAGGTCTTGGATGTGTGCCAACGGTTCCGCCTCGACCCACTTCGTGAAGTAATCCGTGGTGACAATCAAGAACCGTTTACTTCTTGGAGCTCTTAGAATTGGTTCGACGATGTCCAGTCCCCATTGGGAAAAAGACCAGGGACTGGTGACGACATTCAATTCTTTCGCGGGCAAATGAGTTAAGGGGGAGAATTTTTGGCATTGTTCACGCTTTTTTACGTAATTCTCTGTATCAGTTTGCATGGTGGGCCAATAATACCCCTGGGTTACGGCTTGATGGGCCAGTGAACGTCCTCTAGAATTGGCGCCGCAACTGCCCTCATGTATTTCAGCCAAAAAATCCTCCACTAGGTCTGGATGGACACATTCCAAATACGGCTCTGAAAGAGACTTTTTGTAGATCATTTCATGGGGATCCAAATAGTAGCGTAGGGCTTTGTTCCATAGTTTATGAGCCTCTTTTTTATCTGTTGACAACTATTTTGAGGATAAAAATGCGGCGATGGAATCCACCCAATTCGGCCCTAGATCAATGATATTGACACTAGCGGATTCCGATTGGCTAATACTCGGCTCGGGGACGCTGATACTCGGCTTGGGGATGAATCCTATCTCGATAGTTTGTTTAACTTCCAAGTTGATGGCAGAAGCCAAGCAGGTAAGAGCATCAGCATGGGTATTTTGGTCACGGGTAATCTGATTCAACTCGTGGTGATCGAACTGTATGAGTAGTGAGTTTGCCGTCTTCATATAAGCTGCCATTTGGCCATTCTTAGCTACATACTCTCCCTTCAGTTGATTGATGACCATCTTTGAATCGCAGAAGACCTGTAATCATTGGTACCAAGGTGAAGCGCATTACAGAGGCTGATTAACAAAGCCTCATACTTCGCTTCGTTATTAGATGCGTCGAAACCAAGTTTGACTGCTTGATTGATTATTGCACCTTCAGGGGTTATAATCACTACTCCTGCCCCGCTACCACATTGGTTAGATGAACCATCGCAGTACATCTACCAAACATCCCCAACATACATTCCCCACTCCTGTTGGGGTCGGACGGCTGGCTCTGACTCAAACTCAGCGTGACAGCCTGTGAACTCGGCAACAAAGTCTACCAAAACCTGGCCTTTGATAGACATCCTAGGAGAGAATTGGATGTCATACTAGCTGAGTTTTAAAGCCCATTTTGATACGCGCCCTGATGATTCTGCACTGCGAAGTACTGTTCGGAGAGGGTAGTCCATCAGGATTGTTATTGTATGGGCTTAGAAATAGTGTATTAATTTCCTAGCAGCCACCACAAGGGCCAAAATCAGCTTTTCCAACGGTAAGTACCGAGTCTCGGCGTCGACCATTGCCTTGCTAACATAGAAGATAGGCCTTTGCTCGCCTAACTCCTCTTTTAACAACACGGCGCTGACCGTGCGATCCGATACCGCAAGATACAGGATGAGTGGGTCGTTCAGTAATGGAGTTATTAAAAATGGTATTAAACGGAGATAAGCTTGCAGTCTATCTAAGGCAGACTGGCACTCGGGGGTCCAATGAAATGCCTTTCCCTACAGAAAGGTGTGAAAAAACGATCGACAATGATTCGAAGAACGGCTGATGAATTTATTGAGAGTTGCGGCCATCCCCATTAACTTTTGCACTTCTTTGGCTGATTGAAGTGAGTCGAGTTCTTGGATTGCCGTAATTTGCTTCGGGTTGGCTTCTATTCCATGATGGCTCACAATAGAGCCAATGAATGTGCCAAATTCGATGTCAAACACGCATTTTGAGGCGTTAAGTTTCATCTTGTACTTTCGGAGAATGTCGAAGGGTTTGGACAAGTCGGCCAGGTGGATATGCTTCTCTTTGGATTTTACCACCATGTCATTGATATACACTTCCATGGCCGAGTTGCTCCTTAAACATTGTAGTGACCAGCCTTTGGTAAGTTGCTCCAGCATTCTTTAGGCCAAAAGGCATGACTTTATAACAATAAGTGCCCCTTAGGATGAGGAATGCTATTTTGTCTTGGTCGTTAGAATGCATGGCGATTTGATGATAGCCCCTGTATGCATCCAAGAAGCTTATACGTTGATGGTGCGCAGTTGCATCAACTAGTTGATCGATTCTGGGGAGAGGGAAACAATCTTTGGGACAGGCCTTATTCAGGTCCATGAAGTCCATGTAGATACGCCAGGGCCTATTTTTCTTCTTAACCACAATAGTGTTCGACAGCTAGGTGGGGTAATTCACTTCGCGAATTGCTCTGGCCTCCAGAAGTTTATGGACTTCGGCGACAACGGCCGAAGTATGTTTGGTTGTAGATCAACAACTCTTCTGAATGATAGGTTTGGCCTTTGGGTCAATATTCAAACAGTGTTGTGCCACGTTGGGGTCCATTCCTGGTATCTCATAAGGCATCCAGGCGAATACATCAATGTTGTCGAGAAGGAAGAAAATTAGCTCTTGGCGGTCATCGGCAATGAGTGAAGTGCCGATCAGGAAGAATTTATTTGGTTCATTCGCAAGTCCAATCCACTCGAGATCCTTAGTCGCCTTATCAGTGGGGAGTTTCCCAACAGCCTCGAGGCTTTCTCAGTCTGAAATTTCAATGGAGTTTACTTCCATCTTCCTTGGCTTTTTTGCTGATGCAATAAGGTAGCATTCCTTTGCTGACTTCTGAGAGTCGTGAATCTGCTCAATGTTTTGTTGCGTTACGTTGGGAAACGGAGTAGCTGATGATAAGTACTTGGTGTGGCCTACATCGCGTGCAACCAGGTTCTACCCATGATTAAGTTGTGTGGCGATGGAAGCTTTACGGCCAGAAACTCCACGTCGAATGTCTTAGTGGGTATTCGGGATTGGTGTTGAAGCCGAACAAGGGGTGTTCTGCTAGCAGAAGGTCTGACTCTCTGAAGTCGAGCTTAAGAAATGTCTTTTAATACATTATCTCTGATGTGTTCCCTTGATCAATCAAAATGCGTTCAACAACATACTTGTTCACGTGTAGCTCGATGACGAGAGGGTCATTGTAGGAAAGGATCAGTCCCTCAAGATCTGTGTCGTCGAAGCTAATCTTGCCGGTCTAATGAGGTCGTTTGGTTGGTGTGGATAGCTTGGATGGGCATGGTTGAGACCCTTGAGATTGAATCGCATGGATACTATTTGCCCACATCAGACTATATATCATATGAATTACATCTAGTGAAGGTGAGTCCGGGCGCAGAGCCTTCGCATTAGGTGTGTTATCTTTATGGGAGAGGTATTGAACCAGTCAGCCATCCTATACTAGCTCCTCAAGATGGTCCTTTAAGGCGTAGCACCTGTCAGTTTCATGCCCATGGTCCTTATGGTATTCACATTGTCGATCCCTTTGTCTTGTGTCGAGGGGCCCAATAATCTTGGCCAGCCACTTAGAGAACGGTAGATGCTGGACTTTTGGGAGTATCTTGCTAATCGGCTCAGTCAACTCAGTATATTTCTTGTCAGATCGCCTGGGGCGTCTGCTTTCCACTTGGTATTGCTTGCTCGATCGACATGAATGCTAATCCCTCGATCGGTGTTGGTGTTGGCGACTTTCTCATTTTGGCTTGCTTTGTGGCTCGGGGCTCCTTTTTGGCGGGGCTACACTTATCGGCTGTACCAGGGTAGGTGCTGCCGTTTCCATGATGTTCTGACTTGCTTTGACGTAGAGGGCGTCATCCTCCACTTTGCAATACTCTTTAACCTTCTTCATTAGGGCCCACACAATTTTTGGAGGTCGCCTTGTCAACGATCTCCGGAGTGGACTATCAAGATGCAAGCCCATATTAAAGGCAGTGATGGCCATGGAGTCATTGCAAGTATCGTCAACCAGGTTGAAACATTCCCAATAGCGCGCCGAATACTCACGGAGGGTCTCTTTCGGCTTGATTTGCATTGCCCAGAGTGAGTTAGCTTGCTTAGGTTGAACCTCATTGGTGATAAATCTTGCCTGGAAAGACTTTTGGAGCTGATGAAAACTCTTCACCGAGACTGGTTCGAGTTTATAATACCACCAGATTGCCAACGGACCTAAGCTGCTTGGAAATATGTGACACATAAGCGCCTTGTCATTAGTGTGCAACGTCATTGCTTGCTTATAATGGCGAATATGATCCGTAGGATCTGATTTACCATCATACAGCGTGAACGTCGGTGCCTTGAATTTTTTAGGTAGGACGGCTCTTGCAATTCGTCGTGCGAAAGGATTATGTCTGTCTTTCCTGTCTGAACCATTACCTTTTCCTTGTTTGCGTTGCACATATTTAATCCCCTTAGATAAACTGGTCGTGCCAACACACTTATTTTTTTGGGTTCTTGAGATGACGAGCTGGAAGTGGTATTACTATCATGTCTCTGATGCCGCGCATCGTGGATTATCCTTCCTTTATTCTGGCAACCGATCCCGCTCGTGATGCGGTGCGGTCTGCTGAGATTTGGCTAACTCTAGAGCCAACTCATTACGTAAACATTTGTCGTTCGCCACCATCTCTTCCAGTCATTGTTCATTTTGTTTTGCTTGGTCCATTATCGTCTACATGGTTTCTTGCACTGAAGTCAAAGATGAAGACTAAGTGACTGGATCGAAATTCAAACCTCTTTGTGTGGTGATATTCTTCGGACCAACTAGGGTTCTTGGTGTAACATCGTCAGGAACGAACGGGAGATCATTTGTTAAGTCTGCCACGAATACGCTAGAGTATTCCTACAGAGGGCGCCAATTATGGTGAAATGGATTTAGAAATACTCTTTCATTCAAATAGAACTCTCCCCTCATCTCTTCTCTCTCACCCATTTTATATTGTTCCCCATGGACCCTCTCAGGGCCTACTAACCACTCATGGGCTTTGACCTCATTCCTGGGCCTTTTACATAGCCCATGGGTTACACAGCTCTCACAGCCCTTCAACTCAGTTGTACTTGACCACGGTCCTTTACTAGACCTGGCATGGGCTGACTTATATGTGGCCAGCTAATAGGCCTGGCATGGGCCGACTTTTACCAAGCCAGTTCATGAACCTCAGGACCGTATTTATTCGGCCACCACAGGTATGAAGAAGGATGTGGCCGTGTTTGTATCGAAGTGCCTTTCTTGTCAACAAGTAAATGCCGAGCATCAGAGGCCAGCGGGTTTGTTACAACCCTTGCCTATTGCCGAGCGGAAATGAGAGCACGTCATGATGGATTTTGTTGGGGCCTTCTGAGGACTCAATGGGGGTAGTGATGCCATTTGGGTAGTAGTTGACCAGTTGACTAAGTCAGCGCACTTTATTCCTATGCGCGTAAGTTACTCGATAGATTATCTTGCCGACCTTTACATTAGGGACATAGTGAGGTTGCACGGGGTCCCAATACTGATTTTTTTGGATAGAGATCCGCGTTTCATGACTCGGTTGTGGTAGAGCCTACAGAGTGCCTTGGGTATGAGATTGACCTTTAGCACTGCGTATCATCCTCAGACTGACGGGCAGTCAGAGCACATCATTTAGATTTTAGAGGATATGCTCTGGGGTTGTGTCTTTGACTTTAAGGGTTCATAGGAGAGGCATTTGCCCTTAGTGGAGTATGCCTATAATAATAGTTTCCAATCGAGTATTGGCATGACACCATTTGAGGCCTTGTATGGCCGACTGTGTAGATCCCCTGTGTGTTGGGCCGAGATGGGTGATACACCTATGTTAGGTCCAGAGTTAGTCTGGGAAACAACAGAGAAAGTTACACTTATCTGTAAGAGGTTAGTTAGAGCTCAGAGTCGCCTGAAAAGTTATACTGACCGTAGGAGGAGACCCTTGTCTTTTGAGGTGGGAGACCATGTGTTCTTGAAGATATCACCTAGGAGAGGTTTGATGAGGTTTGGAAAGGGTAGGAAGTTATCCCCTCGATTCATTGGGCCTTTTGAGATCCTTGAACGGATTGGAGAGGCAGTTTATCGTTTGGCCTTGCCGCCACAGCTTTCTGGGGTTCATGATGTGTTTCATATTAGCATGTTCTGAAAGTACGAGCTGGATCCATCGAATGTGTTTGATTAGACCGACTTAGAGGCAGATGAGGATGCCTTGTATGAGGAGAGATCGGTGAGAGTCTTGCATACCCGGGACCAAGTCTTGCGAGGTAAGACAATTCCCTTGGTTAAGGTATTGTGGAAACATCATGGGGTTGAGGAAACAACTTGGGAACATGAGTTGGAAATCTGTGAGAAATATATGAATTTATTTGTTGATGCTTGATCATGTTGAAGTTTTGTTATGTTAATGAAATATGAAAACATTGTATATGTTTTGAGAATATGGGTAGATTGTATATGTTGTATATGTTTTGGAAACATGAATTTAATGTTAACATTGCATATGCTTTGGAAAAGTGTAAATCATACTTTTAATGTTGGAACTTGTGTAGCAAGTTGATGAGAATGGATGACTGGAGAATGGGTCATCGTAATGGAATTGGTTAATTATCGTTATTGTGTTTGGCTCAAGCATAACTTTAAATCTTGATTTGAAATTTCGAGGATGAAATTCCTTAAGAGGAGGGGAGGGGGAGATTATAGCGATTCCGGTTTTGACCTGACCCTTGTTGAATTTTGGACTCGGGTTTTATGGTTTCGTATTGTTGTTCATATCTTTCTTCCCCTATATTTCTTTAAATTTGGCTATTGGGTTGTTGTGGTTGTGTTTGAGACAGGTTGGTTGCTTAGTTTCCAAACTTTTGTTGTCCAGAATTTTGCCTCTGTACTTGAGTGACACTTCTTGCGCTCGAGCGGGCTTTGTGAACCCTTAGTACACTGCAAAAGTACTGGGAGAGTGTATTCTACGCTCTAGCGGTTCCTTCTGCACTCAAGCAGCTCTTCTTGCACTCAAGCATTGGTTTGTCGTTTGCAAAACTAGTAGGAGTATGCATTCTGCGCTTGAGCGGAACAACTTATTGTGTTTAACGCTCGAGCGTTAACTCTTGCGCTCGAGCAGACTGTGCGTATATCAGTTCGTAATAGCCACTTTTTATATCACTTTTTCATCTCTTTCTCTCTCTAAAACATTTCAAAACCCTAGATCTTGAGCTTCTCTCTCTAGAACTCACATTCTCTCTATATTTTCACCTAGATTCGTTGGTTTCTCTGCCCTAGTGTCTTTGGGACAAACGTAGAGCATCTCCAAAGCTCCATTTTGATCCGAATGAAATTTAGTTTCGGCTTCTTTGAAGTCTTTTCCTTGCATTGCTCGTCTTCTAACTTTGAGGTAGGGACTTTCTACACTCTCCTATGACTTTTAACTTAGTTATTTGTTGATTATGTAAATAATGTTGGGATTGGAGGATTTTAGACAAACCTAGGGTTTTGGTTTAAAATCTAAAGAGGGGTTTTCAAATGAAGGTATTCAAAATGGTTATGGGTGTAGATATGAGGATGTGTTGTGTTAAATTTGTTGATTTTGACACATGGGTTGGATTTGGAAGAAAATGAAGTTTTGCTCTAAAATGTTTCAAATAATTATTTTGTGTAAATAATGAAATTAGTATTGGGAATGTGAAATTAGATGAATGTTTATATAGATGGTGGAGTTGGATGTGTATTATCTCCCACCTATAGAAATTTGGATAATTTATCTATCTTGGAGATTGTATATCTGTTTAGAAATATCTGTTTTGGGCTATCGGTGGAGGATAGCTATGATTATTGTAGAAATTGCATGAGGATTTGGTGAACTGGAACTAATCTCGTAGTTGTTGTCTTGAATATGACTGTGTTTTAAATACATTGTATATGTATGATGTTGGGAGAAGAAATGAGATGTACTCTATATTTGAGAGAAGAAAGGGGATGGACTCTATTGAATTAAGTTGGCCTGTGTGTCCAAGGTGAAAGTCCCGAAAACCGCGTGTATACATGGGTGCCGACCCCGTGGATGAAATTTTCGTAAAATGGCAAATTTGAAGTGTAATGATTGTATTGGTTAGAGAACCACTGAGTTGTAGCTTCAGTTGGGTTGTCTGGATAACAATGGACTTGACTTATAGACTGAGGTGAAATGAATTGTCATGAAATGGCTTGAAATATGAAACTTGACATATCATGATCTTGTAAGAATACAAATGATTTTATCATGGGCATTGTATATGGATATCATACTTATATCTTTGTTAAGAATCATATATTGTGTTAGATTGTTTCTACTGGGCTTTGACTCACCCTACTTGGGAAAAAAATTCTTAGGTGCTAGTGATATGTCTCCGTCAAGGACTTAGCTTGGGAAGATTGTGAAGTTGAAGGCTTACTTTTATTTATTTTTTATTTATCTTTTGTACAAGCCTAGGGCTTTATTAATTGAGCTTATGACTCATTTTTGTTGTAACCAAGCACGGTCTTGGAAAGACATAACCCTTTAAGGCATATGAAGATCTGTTTAGCTTTCATACCTTATTTCTTCTTGTAACACATGTTGTAGATTCAGGATGAATGATTTCTGAATATATATCGCATGTGTCACCTTTTGTATATTAACTCGGATTAACGAAAACTTCTTATTTTATTTATATCACTTTGCACTGGTGTTTGGAGTTGGATTCTTGTATTTATTTTGGGGGCATTACAATCAAGATAATTTAGTCAAAAAAAAAAAAAATTACTGTGTTTTAAAATTGTCAATTGAATGTGGGTTGAACCCCATCGTATGATGTCAAAGTTACTATGTTCATATTTGATTGTACATCATATATGTTGCATGCCTTATTTTTTTTGTTTGGTTGCGGAATGTAGTGACACGGTTATTGTTTCATTTATTTAGTTGCTCAGGATATGGACATTATGCTATTGTGCATGTTCGGTTCATCTATTGTCATTGTCAGGGGTGTTAATGGATTGACATTCACACGGTTGATAATTTATGTGAGAGGTGGGCAGATGTGACACCATTATCGATTTCCGTATCTTACAAATTACCATGTCACAAGAACCAATTCATGATGAGTACTGATGTGGACATGGAAAACATGTTTTTCCTTGCAAGATCCTTTGGCGTTAACCATATCTATGTTGCGGTTGGGTCACAAAATGGGGTGGATGATCTAATTCGAGGTAAGCAATATGGTGGGACTATCTCTGCAAGTCAAATGGATCATAACACGAAACAATTTTCGGAGGCAAAAATGGACGTAGATTTGTTGCCCAATTATTGTTGCCACAGTGAGAAAATGTTGATGATAGTTGATTGGTCACATGGCATTAGTCACGTGGGCTAATGTTTCGAAAGGGTTTTGCTGCATTTCTTTTGGTTCTGTCTGAATATGCTATTGAGTGTGGGTTTGACTTCAAATTCGTGAAAAACAATTCAATGCGGGTCATCGCTGTGTGCACATTGCGAGAGCAAAAAGGGTGTACATGATTGATTCATGGAAGGGTTCAAACATGCAATGAATACTTTTACTTGAAGAGGTTGAACAATTTGCATAATTGCGGTATTGTTGTTCGTACTGAGAAGAATAGTAGAATCAACTATGAATTGGTTTGTAATGTTGTTGGTGATCGGGTGTGTGACAATCCGCTTACACGTCCCACTGACGTCGTGTTTGACCTAAAAAGTGAGTATGGATTGACTGTTAGTTACCACATAGCCTAGTTAGGTATGGAGAAGGCAAGAGCTGACGTGTATGGTGACTATCATGTTTCATTCGATCAACTTAGGTGGTACGCTGATGCAGTTATGCAGTACAATCCTGGGAGTTATGTGAACTTGGATTTCGAGCAGTCAACCGGCCGATTTAAGCGGTTCTTCATATCATTCAAAGCTTGCATTGACGGATTCAGCCATATCTGCCCATTATTGTTCCTTGACGGCACATTTTTAAAGGGAGATTTAAAGGCAATTTGCTTGTAGCGACGGGGAAGGATGGCAACAAAGGTACGTGTCTTATGATAATTACTGTAGTATTCCATATACTAACGCAGCATATGGCCACTAAACACTTTATTAGTAGTCCACTGCAGCAGTGGGGGATCCCCCCATGGAAAATATGTTTCCAATTTAATGTTATTTTTATACCATTATCCATGTTGTTGTGAAGTGTGAACAATTCTTAATGTGAACGTACACATTGTTAAACCTACCTTTACACATCTAACGTAACACTTGTCACAACTCTTAGGTTTATTCCCATTAGCTTTCGCTATCGTTGACTTTGAAATGACTGCAAATTGGACTTGGTTTTTACAGCAACTCGCTAATGTTGTCAATAGTGCTCGAACATTAACTTTCGTATCTGATAGGAATGCTGGGTTACTTGAATCTTTGCCTACTGTATTCCCATATGCACATCATGCATACTGTTTGCAACATTTCCAAGCAAATTTGAGGGACAAATTACGGTGGGTTGACAATCGTGTCTGTTTTGGTTTAATGGCCAAGTTGCGTGCATGTGTATACACTCCAACTGAGGCTTCGTTTCAACACCATTTGCCTAAGCTAAAAGGATCAGGATGATCTAGGGTAAATAATTTTTTGGAAGATATGCTACCAAACCATTGGGCCAACGCATATTTCAGGTTTGTACGATACTTACATGTACTACATGCATTTGCTTGTTAGTACATATTTGACATTGTAAACCCAATTTCCATTTAAAAATACCCAATATTTGATAACATTGTCATGATGTTTTCAAAATGTCAACAGGGGCAAATGCTATGGGGAAATAACCTCGAACGCTGCAGAATCGTTCAATAAATGGATTCTTGATGCCCGAAATTACCTAATCACTAGGTTGGTTGATACAATTAGAAATCAGATAACGACAATGAGGGCAGAGCGTAAATTATTGGCTACTACTTGGAATGGCTTACTTTGTCCAAAAATGGAAAGCCGTGTATGGGAGGCGTACTCCAGTGGTTGCATATGGATTGTTAGCCAGGCAAATGAAGACATATACGTGGTCCATTCATTTCTAATAGTGTTGGTAGACATTGGCAAGTGTTCATGTTCATGTTTTCAGGCAATTGAATGGATTCCCATGTGCACATGCAGTGGTTGCAATACAGAATAGTGGTAGGGATTTTAGTACATGTATTGAACCATTTTTCACCGTCGATCAGTAAAAAGCAGCTTATTCCGGATACATTTAGCTAATACCAACAGTTGACAAATAGTCATTTTTGAAGATGATTTCATCATATCTCTACTGGCAGTTAAACGTCCTCCAGGGCAACCGAAGAAGAATCGGATACCATCTCGGAGAGAGAAGCTAAGTCAAATCAGGTGCGAGCGATGTGGTCGTATGGGGAGCCACAACTGAAAGACATGTAAAGAACCAATATAGTAATGGACACTTAGCGGTGAAGTTTTATAATCACTTTTGAATAGTAGCATTGTATTATCATAGTAGAATGTAGTGAAACAAAATGATGACAAATTTTAATAAGACAACACATTGTTGACATGTGATAGTTTAGCTGGTTTTGTTCTTCATACCACTTTCATTCATATATTAATGTTTCATGTTTATGTTATGCTTCATGAAATTGTATTTTTCAAACCAGCAATACACGTTTGCGTAGTACGTTGCACTTGGGCTTCTATGTGAGAAGCCATAGCTTTTGAAGCCATGTCACATTGGTGTTGTTATGTCGGTGTGACATAAGTGATCCCGTAATCAATTCATCAAACTTAATTTACAAGACTTCCTTGAAAGATTAAAGTAACGAAGCACACCTACCATTTGAAAAGTATATGTTCTGCCAATGTGACATATGTCATTTGACACAGGAACCAAATCTACACAAACACAAACCGCCACCCAAAGTCACACTATTCGTCACGCATAAGACAATTGACGTTGCAATGGAAATTACATGACCACATATTTCACAAAACAATCACATAACAGCATACCCACATTCCCAAAGATGTTTACATATGTGACACCAAAGTGTTCAACGTAAACGTAAATAATGTGACACATGCCACTACAGACACCCCATTTTTGACCGCCTTTAAGACTTAAGCGCCTCAGGGTGAACATTCGATGATGAATTTATACGTTGTACAATTGTTCAATTTCTTCAACAAGGAGCCTTGGTTTTGAGTTTTAGAAGCCTAGAACCTTGCACCTTCTTCGGACCAAAACCAAATATTTTAAAGCTTGATCACCCAAAGGCCTGCTGGCCAACAAGTGGCCGGCCGTCCCCTTACATGGCCGATCGGCCAAGTTTCCTGACAGGAAGATATTTACTGCTAGTTGTCCCCCCATGTGCATGCATTGCACCAGCTAGCTCAATACAGATATTTCCTAGATAGTAACCTAATTTCCTATATATACTTGACCATCCTTTATGGTTTTAGGTTAGAAAAATTTGCCAAAGCTCAAAATCTTGCCAAACACTCTCCCTTCCTATCTTGCAACATACATACACTTCCTAAACCAAAAATTTGAGGATCTTTGCTGAGGTTCTTGAACTGAAATCTTAGCCCTTGAGAGTGGATATCTTGTGGTTTGTGAACAAAAGAGTAATTCCTTTTCAAGAGGTATAACTTTAGCCATCTTCACACTACTTCTTACTTCTCTTTTCTTGCTATTTTCATACTATTTTTGGACTATTTTGGTGGGCTGAAACTTGTGATTTAAAGCTACCAAAGGTGGAGGGGTTAATCACCCTTTTTTGAACCTTGTTCTATAAGCTTTTATCTGTGTGTTTCCCACTTGTTTCTCAACTTTTAGCCACTATTTTCCAGAGTTTTAAGAGGCTAAGATATGTGATTTTAAGGTCCAAAAAATGGAGGGGTTAGCCATCCTTCCTTAGGCTTGCTTACTAGCTTCAATTCTCTTCCATTTTGCTTACTTTTTCTAGCTTTTTCAAACCAATTCCAGCACTATTTTTGGTGTTCTTGGGGTTGTTTTAGTTGTTTAGATAGCTTATGCTTTGAATATCATGCTTATATTGTTGTAGATCCTCATATGTTAGGTGGTTTAGGCCTTAGACACTAACCTATTTGAGTTGATAGCTTTGATTTCATAGTTTTCATACATGTGCTCGCACTTGTAATAATCATCTCTGCAAACTCCCTCATTTTTTGGTTTTGTTTCTTTTGTTTAAGAGTTGTTTCAAACAATTGATTGTTGTTTAAGGCATGAGAAAGAGACCTTCCATGCTTAATGGTTTAATCTCTTCGGAGGTTCATTACCAAGGCATTACATCTCTCTCATCCTAAGAACAACTTCTTGTTTGACACCCCTCTTCATTAGTGGACGTAACGATCACTTTTGGACAAAAATGATTAAAGAATGGAAAGGTAATAAAAAGGCCAAATAAAATGGGATTAAAAGTGGTGAAAGATGTAATAAAATCAAGTCCGGTTCAATCGGACGTTAATTGAACCTATTGCATCTTGAATCATTACATACTCTTTAGTGATGTTAATGGTTCAAGAAGCAATGTCAACTACTTCCCTTGAGGTACTCCAAGATAGGGAGGAGGTTTTGTTAGTATTTTATTTCCATTTATTGAGCCTTTGTCCCATCAGTTCATAAATCATCACGCAACAACTTTGCAATGATTGATGGCTTATGAATCAATTCTGCTCCACCCATGATTAGTTTCATGATAGGGAGAGACAGAGAGGACAAACATCCCCTGGAAACACTCTGTTGTTGTTCTGTTTCCATTATGTCGCAGTAGGGTAGCCCTAAAAAATAGTGGCTGGCTGGCCACCCTTGTATCCGGCTGACCACTTTCTATGGCCGACTGGCCATCTCTTGTTGCACAGGCAGTGGTATTTTTCTTGCAGAATAGAGCAGAAGCTGAGGCAAAAATAGAAATATTTTTTGACTGCAAATAGAACAGAATCTGACAGCAAAATAGAGACGTTTCCGAGAGGATATTCTCGGTTGCACGCGTGGTTCTTCGACTCGTTCGAATTAATTAGCTTAAACAACTCTTAGATTAATTAGTGCATTGTAATTAATTAGTTAAATTCCTTTGAATTTGTAATAGCTAGTTAAGTTAGTTAATATTTGGTGTTGTAATAATTAGTTAATTAGGACATTAATTCGGATCCTCTTGTGCGAGGGCCAATTTGTAACACTTGTAAATATTGTGTATGTCTTCCAACCCCCATTTCTTTCTCCCTTTTATTTACTCGCTTACGATGGTTGCACGTAGTACTATATTTTGATTTCATATCATTACCATGTGTAAATATCCATTTTTGCATGCATCGGGTTCGGTTCATCATTCTAACAAATATTGTCATTTCTTACTTGAATACGTGTGCTACTATATGTTTTAAGATTGATCCACATGACATATTAAAAACCTAACCTTGTAGCTGCATTTTGTATGTGTTGCATTAGTCACTTGCATAGTAGAGCATGCATTGTTCTAATGATTTTATTTCTTTTGACTTGCCTTGGTTGAGTACTAGGTGAACATTTCTTACTTTAGCATATTGCATGTCTGTCTGTGTTGCCATATCAAACATGTTTACCATGAGGCTAAGTGTTTAATTGATATACCTCTTAAATGCTGGTGGATGAAGGCTTTTTCGCTTAAATTGGGATGCTTTGATTAATGTACATGTGAGCTCACTTTTTCAAGTAGCACATATTCACAACTCTTTTCAAAACAAGCATGAAATCAAAACATTTCAAAATGAGTGAATTAGTCTATACTTGTGTGCATCATATAGTCAAGATAGAATAATAATCGGAACAAGAGCATATATTGTACATAAGAATCACATCATGATTAGTAGAGGCCGATCATTGATCGGGTGAGTGGGGTGTTCAACTCATGACCTTCCTCTCTCATACCTAAGTTCTCGAGCTGAGACACTTTGGTTATGATGGACAAATGCCCTTCGGCATGAGTCACGGATTTTCTAAATTTTTCAAAAATATTTAGGTGGCGACTGTGAAATTTGGCAATGCAGTTCATTTTTTGGCATTTTTGATTGTAAATCGATTTTCCAAAAGATATGTCAGATTTGAACTCTTTTGTGTTTTCACTATAACCACAGAAGTCTAAACTGTAGGGCTATTGTATCCGAGGAGACTAAACCCTTACAAGGAGCAACGAAAAACCAGCTACAATTTCTGGCGACTCTACTGGGGAATTACAGAACTTGACTTGAACTTTATGATGTGACATTATATTCACATATATATATATATATATATATTCTTTGCATTTGCATCTGCATTTGCATTGTTATTCTAAGTCACTGCGTTTTCCATCTGTTATTCCTGGATTGCTTGCCGGAGGCTTGCCTAAAAAGCTTGTTAAAAGGTTGGCCGGTCGTGAGCTCTGCCATTTTGGAAACATAACCCTTGGATCTGGACTACCGCTGTACCACTTGATCCTTCTTTCACCTCTCGATGTTAGGTTTGAGATGTATATTAGGCAGTTTTGTTGAGGCACCTTTTTTGACCATTTGGCCTACTGCATATAGTAAAGCCATATTGACTATTCCAAACTAAGACAGGATGCTCACTCGTATGTAGGATTGTGTGAAACTACTTGCTTGAAGTAGTGAAACCCTAGTTCATGACAAAACTAGGACAGGGTAACCCTACCCCCTCATAGGGGTGTTTTGGCTCTCTTTAACTGGTATGTGCTTTACAGTGAAATTATACAGGAATGTTCATATCAGTGGCACAGTTAGTATCTGTTTTGGGGCAGAATTTAGTGGGGAGTACAGTTCTATAGCTTTGATCATATCTGTTTTGATGACATCTTAGCTGAGGTGTTGTCCGATTTTTTATTTTGTTTTGCTTTTTCTTTATTTCTTTTGCTAGGTAGTATAAAACCATAGTTTCAGAAGGTTCTGATATCCCCCAAGTACTCTGGACCCGCATTGGAAGACTTTGCAAGGCCGAAGATCTTGTTTAGGGACATCTTGTGTTTGCCTCATTGTCACTAGTTATAAAGCGAAGAAGGATCAGACAAAATTCACCACTACAATTCTTATAGCAATCACCTCTCAACTTACCCGCACTTAGTCCATCTCAAGAACAACCACCTACTCTAGGAATGGCACAATACCTGTCATTAGATTTGAAGGACTTGCTAATCCATCTATAATAATCAATTGACTCACTCCAACCTGATATGGCCTGCCAAGCCGAGGTCACAGCTAGGTTATAGCAACAGCAACAACTATTGGTTGTGACTTCTGCATCCATATACCTACCGTGGCTATTCTTGTTCTTGGTACCACAGCCAATGCTGCCACTGCTCAAGATCCACAAACTAAGGGCGTGCTGGTTTTTCCTATCTAGACAGAACCCATTTCAGCACAGGCTTCTGGAGCCCCAGTTTATCAAACAGAGGCAACGTTTGAATTCGAAGTTGACTCGACCACGCTCTAAATTAACAAACTGGAAAAGCTATTGAAAAAGGCACAGGGGGTTAACTCCATTCTAGATATAGAGGATGGGTACACCGAATCTGCAATTACATTACCAGAGTAGTTCAAAATGCTGTATATTGACCGCTTTGATGGCTCTGGAGACCCAATGGTGTATTTACGATTGTTTTCAGATATCCTACGACCAATGGGTTTGACTAGACTGTAGAAGTTATCCCTCTTCGGTTGAACTATGTCGGGTATAGCTGCCATCTGTTACGCCAAGTTCGAAGATTCTTTGAAGTAGAACTATGAGGAATTAGCATAGTCATTCATTGCTCAATACTTCTACAACACGCAGATTGAGGTCACAACTCGTGATCTTAAAGCCACACGTCAAGAGCCAAAGGAATGTTTCTTTGAGTTTGTAACTAGATGGAGGGCCAAAGCGTCAATGATGACCACTCGATCTTCAGAGAAAGACTAGATCAGAATGGTTCTCTGGAACCTGCATGGCAAGCTACTACAAAAAATGATTGTTCCCCCCTTATTTACATTCAAAGAACTTCATGAAATGGGGGTTCAAATTGAAGATGCCATGAAGCAAGGGATCATCACTAATGACAAAGAGCCGGCCAAGAGGCCGTTTGTTCACAATTCCAATGCTGTCGGGGGTAGCACAGCTGAGAGACCGTCACCATAACCACAACTGCAGACCCCTTTGCCAACATGGGCCCACAAACATCATCTAACCTTATCTGACCTCTGGGTAGAACTTTTAACTAGCTCTACATGACTATCCCGAGCCATGCATGTACTGATAAAAAAAGGGCACCTAAAACCCTTAGAACCTCGACCACTCCTAGACCCTCTTCCACCCAAGCACGATCCCACCAAATATCGTGCTTTTCATCAACAGCATGGCTATGAAACTGACCGATGCTTTCGCTTGCGTCATAAGATTCAAGATCTCATCAACAACAAGATCATAGCTCCATCCAAAAAATCAAATATGACCACTAACCCACTCCCTACCCATAACCAAGTCCCCCCACCCATAAACATCCACATTGTCCATACACTACCCACCTCATATAACCCCAGCATCTATATCACCCCCTCCCACCTGCCAAAGTCGATGTTGTTCATTCCTGAAAACACAGACTTGTGCATGATGGACACATCTAATCCATAACTTGAGCCTCACAAATCAGTGGTGACAACGCCTATAGAAGAAGAGGTTTTGACCTCGGAAGGAGGCGTTGGTCAGGGGGAGTATGAACCAGAGCCATTACATTGTTCACACTACTTAACTCAGGCCTAAGGTAGTGCTGCCAACCTCAGTGGACATTAATGTGGTTAGGGAGGATGGCCCAAACCAGGGGTTGGATGATCTTGCGGAGCTTGAAGAAGATTTGGACAACCTACAATTCTTTGACGAACAAGATCAAGGCAATGTCCAGATCGGTTGGTTTGATCTAAACAAGTCGACTGATAATGCTAGTTGGCTAAGTGATGAGTCAGACAAGGAAGAAAAAATTGGAGTTAAACTAGAGGGAAAGCGAGTTGGGATAGCTGCGGTAGCCGAGAGGGCTGAAGAAAAAGGGAAACTACCAGAGGGTACTTGTGCGGGAAAACAAACCTAAGAGTTAGGTGTTGTGGAAGCTACAGACACTAAATAGGAAGTTGCACTGAGGCAGTTTGAGAGAGAGAGAGAATTGAAGATAGCTAGAAGGCCACGACATCTTGTCGCCTAGCGGAGGCTACTTGTCCTGTAAGAGTAATCCGAATTGAGCCGGACAACAGTTTGTCGGCAGTTGATGGTGAGTGGTGGGAAGATAACATCTTGCCCAAACTGACAAAGATTAGGAAGATCACATGGTGGATAGTACATGGTATTCTGAAGAAATAGACTATCTCACCAGAAGTGGATGGTATTTTAAACCTCCACACTTGGATCAAGCAGAGCCATCAGGAAAGGATTGGGAGGTTGAGAAGGAGAAAGAGAAGAAGCTAAAAGAGGAGCTGGTTCTGAAGCAACTCAAACAGATCCAAGCTCCTTATGGCTTCATAGGTACACCGACAAGCAGTATTGTCAGCAATGGATAAGGCTAAATTGTCCATTGACACTACGCCAGAGCAGCTTGTGGGCTTGATTTTCCTAAGTAGTACCAAGCTAATGTTCACTTTCTCTAATAAAGAGCTACCGTCAGAAGTATCGGCTCACAACAAGCTATTGTACATATCCGTTGAGTGTAGAAAGAAATGGGCGCTAGTGGTTTTAATGGACACCGGCTCTACTATCAATGTCTGTCCTTCTCGCACTGCCTATGCGATAGGCCTCAAACCGGCAGATTTCGTTCCCACAACCCAGGTGATTTGGGCATATGACAACATAAGCAGAGAAGTCATATGGAGAGTGAAGGTGCAAGTCCAAGTGTGTCCTTCTGAGCATGAGATTGAGTTCCATGTACTTGATGTGCTAGCTACCTTTAACCTACTTCTAGGAAGGCCCTGGTTATATCACATGAAGGTTGTGTCCTCCACCCTCCATCAAATGCTGAAATATCCTCACAAGGGACTAGTGGCAACTGGTTTTGGGAACTCATCCATTCATCCATCGCCAAAGGTAACTACACCATTGCTAGAAATCAATCATGGTGATGAGGATGTATTTCTCTCGGGGTTCACTACGGCGGAAGCCCGAGTGGTGCGGACAATCTTAGCCGCGAACGAAGGCATGTACATTAGTGCTCAGTCCATCTATTTCATGAACAAGTTGTGGCATGCTCCAGGAATGGAGCTCGAAAGGAGCGGGAGAAAAGGTGTTGCAGCACTAGCTGAGGTGCCACACAACCCACATACCTTTGGATTGGACTATGTACCCACCAAAGAGGACTGGAGAAGAAAGAGAGAAGAAATGAGAGACAGAGCCAAGGCCAAAAGAGCCTGGGAAGCACTATGAGCTGGTCCACAGGCCAATCCGGGGAACATTGAATGGACGTTTTGTTAAAGAAGGAGAGGATTTCCCCCTTTGTGGCTTTCTTGAGCCTTGGGTGGATTCCTTGACGAAGAAGCGTTTTTCGGATTTGAGATCTTCTTTGACCATCAACTGTAAGACGGTGATGAAGAAAATGCTAAACTAAGCGTCAACGTTGGCCAAAGCAAAGAGGATGATTCAGATAATAGTGAGGCTAGAGTAGGGGTAGCACTGGCCGATCTCCTGATAGATCTTCGACCAACATGGAGAACTTGGGGGATACCTTTACTAGCTCTATGATCAGAGAGGAACCAGGTGTGGACTCCACCAGTGATATTCTAGATGCATTGAGGGCACCATGCCTCACATGGCAATTGGAGAAAGGCCTTCTTTCTAGTTCTGAATCAGATGATGAGCCGGAATCTGATTCCACTTTTTTTTTTTTATTGAGTCGGGATGAGATTCAAGTCAGTCCAGGGAGTTTGAGTCTGGCACTTCCGAGGGTGGTAACCCGGATACCAAGGTCCTGTCTAGGTCCTCTTTTGCTTTCTCTTTCGAGTCTATTGTAACCAAAGAGCCGGAACTTATGAATGATAATGTTGCAGATTCCATTTACTTCTCTATGCCACTGATTTATTGCATTGACCAAGATTTTCAAAATTTTAATGAAAACGAAGAGGAAGAAATTCCTCAGGCTTTGAAAAACTTGATTGATAGAGAGAAGGAGAGGCGTGCTAAGCCCTGTATTGATGAAATCATTGTAATTAATGTGGGTACTGAGAAGGATCTTCGCTTAGTCCAGATCGGGTCCACGTTGTTTTCAGAGGAACGCGAGGTTTTAATTGCTTTATTAAAAGATTTCAAAGATGTTTTTGTGGTCCTACGAGACATGCCTGGAATCGATCCTGAGATTGTATAGCACCGGATCCCTTTTGACCCTGAGGCCCGACCAGTCAAATAGAAACTGTGCAGAGTTCGTTCGGATTGGGCACTGAAAATCAAGAAAGAGGTCACCAAGCAGATTGATGAAGGATTCTTGATGGTGTCTGAGTATCCGACTTGGTTGGCCAATATCGTTCCAGTTCCAAAGAAGGACAGCCGAATCAGGGTTTGTGTCGACTTCCGGGATTTGAACAAAGCTAGTCTGAAAGATAATTTTCCATTGCCGCACATCGATGAGTTGGTAGATTTGACTGCTGACTGAGCATTGCTATCATTCATGGATAGGTTTTTTGGGTATAATTTGATTCTGATGGCACCGGAGGACAAAGAAAAGACTGCATTCACCACATCGTGGGGTACCTACTGCTACAGAGTCATGCGTTTTGGGTTAAAGAACGTCGGCGCTACATATCAGAGGTTTGCAACCATGATCTTTCATGACATGATCCATAAGGAAGTAGAGTTGTATGTGGATGATATTATTATCAAGTCTAAAGAGCGAGAAGGCCACTACACCACGCTAGAAAAATTCTTTGAACAGATCAGGGAGTACAGATTGAGGTTGAACCCACAGAAATGCACTTTTGGGGTGACCATAGGGAAAATGCTGGGATTTCTGATCACATAGAGGGAAATTGAAGTAGATCCATCCAAGATCAAGGCCATCTTAGAAATGCCACTACCAAGGACTAAAAAAGAGGTGCGTAACTTTCTGGGGAAAGTGCAATTCATAAGACTGTTTATCTCAAAATTAACCTTGACTTGTGAGCCACTGTTTGGTCTCTTGAAAAAAGGGAAGAAGTTTCGATGGGATGATCGATGTCAGTTTGCTTTCGAACAGATTAAGTAGTACTTGCAGAATCCACCTATATTGTCGCTGCTAGAGCCGGGAAAGCCACTGATCCTGTATTTATATGTAACAGATTCAACCATGGGGTGCATGTTGGTGCAAGAATCTGAAGATAAGGTGGAGAAAGCCATCTATTATTTGAGCAACAAGATACTGGATTCTGAGACCCGTTACACTCGCTTAGAGAAAGCTTGCTTAGCTTTAGTATGGGTGACAAGGAAGTTGAGATACTACCTGTTAGCTCACTCCATAATTCTAGTTTCGAGATTAGATCCCATCAAATATCTCTTTGAGAAACCGGCACTTACGGGCCGGTAGGCTAGCTCGTTGGTTGCTTCTTCTCTCCGAGTTCGACCTCTAGTATGTCATGTGCAAATCAGTCAAAGAGAGAGTCGTAGCGAAATTTTTGGCTGACCATCCAGTGGAGGGAGATAAAGCAGTAGAGTACCTGTTCCCGGATGAAGACATTTTGCAGGTAGAAGAGGAAACATGGACAATGTACTTTAACGGAGCATCTAATCAATATGGTTATGGGATAGGTATGTTGCTCATAGCACTCAATGATTCCCATATACGAGGCGTGTAATGTTGGTTTGGAAGCTGCCCTAAAACAAATGGCAGTAAGGTTGGATGTCATCGGAGACTCGAACTTGGTTGTTTCTCAAGCTAACAGAGACTGGAAGGTCAAAGAAGAGAAAATGAAGGTTTATCATCAAACCTCGGATATTCTAAATCCAAGGTTTGAAAAACTGACGTTCACACATTTGTTAAGAGAGAACAACCGGTTTGCTGATGTATTGGCAACTCTATCTTCCATGGTAGACATACCACTTAGAGTGAAGATCTATCCACCATGATGGTTTGGACTAACCAAGCCTCTACTGGAGAGAAGCTAGAAAGGAGCACGTCCTCCTCTCTATGTATGATTTCCAATAATGGCGCGGTAGTTCCCTAGGGAGGATGGATTGCAGAATTGCCGTACATAGAACCAATCTTGTCTTTGAAGGGATACTTTACCAACTGATGGACCGTTGATGACATCGCTTTCATCTGATGTAGCCAAGGCCTTCCCAGTAGTAGATTGATCGTGGCCGGTATATCCATTACATGGAATTCCACCTCGTGTTCGAACGAGCTGATTAGGATATGGCTCTTGAACGTTTCCATAACATCCCGACTTGTATTATCATAAGCCTTGATGACCTGAGTCGTAGGTGTAAAGTCAGCCGGTCTCAAATCGATGGCGCAGGTAGTCCTCACTGGACATACATTGATCGCCGATCCGGTATCTACTAGCACCACCGGAATCCACTTTTTCTGACTTTTCAGGGTTACATATAAGGGTCGGTTGTGGTTGGCACTCTCTGGTGGCAATTCCTTGTCTGTAAAAGATATCACCGGCTTAACATCCCCAGTTGAAACCAACGATACCAATTGGTCAGCAATGGTGTCGATAGGCAGCTTGGTCCGGTTCATTACCTCTAACAATGCTTGCTTATGCTCCCGAGAAGCCATTATCAGCCCCCAGATTGATATGTTCGCCTGAATCTTCTTGAGCTATTTCAAGACCAGGTTTTCTTCAACATCCTTTTCTTTTGATCTCTCAACCTCTTTGTTGGAAGATTCCGACTGATCTAAGGCCGCGGGTTTGAAGTACTGACCACTCCGGGTCATGTGATTAATCTCATCAGTATACCAAATGGCATAAGGGGTATTATTCTTCAACCATTCGTCAGTGTATGCATGACTTAAGTCATTGTCTTCCCACCACTCTCCTATAGCCATGGTCGAGCCATTATTTGGTTTTATCCGAAGCATGTTTACATCATGGACCCCCGTCATCATACAATTCCTCCTCCACCACAACTTTGGTTTTTGTATCCCGATATTTTCGGAGCTTCCTTAACATCCTTTTCTAGTCACTAGGTTGCCATTCGACCTTTTTGGTAGCTTAGACATCACCTACCGTTGTCTTAGGTTCTTCTTTCCCTTTTCCTTTTCTCTGCTCCAGAGCTATCTCTGTCTGGATCTCTTCTATTCTTTCCCTTTGAAATTGTTCCAGTGCCTGTTCTTTCTCAGCCAGAAGTACAACCTCCACCTTGTCGCTAGCACTAATTCCCTATTTTTTCCCAGTCTCTCCTATCTGTCTCTCCACATCTGACTCCTTCTCACTCAGCCACCCATTGCTTGTTTTCGGCTGGCTTAGATCCCACCATCTAGATTCTCTTCCAGCTCGGCCAGGTCTTTTTCCAGTTCAGCCAAGTCATTGAGGCCTCGTTCCGGCCAATCATTCTAATTCTGCCCTAACTGGTCCTCCCCAATAGCATTAATACTGATGAAATCCGACAATATGACTACTGGCTTTGGCTGATTGACGGCCACGATATATAAACTAGGGTCATACTTCTCTGTGAGTGAGGCCCCTTTCTCTTTAACTTGGGCATCAGGAAAACCCTTCTCTAGTGCACTCTCTTTCTTCTCCATTTCTACTACCACAGGTTCAGGCTGGGTTCGTGGTGTTAAATCCATCATGCACATGTCCATGCCTTCTGGAATAATCACCTTTGGCTTCAGTAGATGAGATGGGGTCATGTATATGCTGGGGTAAAAAGAAGGCGGTAGTGTATGTGTAATGTTTCTGGGTATGGGGGACTTGGTTGTGTAGAGGAAGTGGGTTGGTGGTTACGTTCGATTTGGCAAGTGGAGCAATGACTTTGTTGTCAATGAGATCCTGGATCTATGACGTAAGCAATAGCATAGGTCCGTAGGATGGCCGCGTTGTTGGTGGAAGAGACAGTACTGGGTCGGGTCATGTCTAGGCGGTAGTAGGTCAGGGAGGGGTCGCGGATCAAGCGGCGTGAGATGTCCCATTTCTATTAACATTTTGAGGGTGTGGGTTGGGTTCATATGGAGATGGGTAAAGATTCTTTGATTTCGGAGTGGGCCGGTATTTTGTGAAGGTTGTGAGGTTGTGGCAGTAGCAAAGGGATCAACTATCTTGGCCGTTGTGACAATAGTACTAACATCTGTAGGCTATGGAATAGTGCTACTGCTAGCATTGGTACTCCAGGAGAATGGCCTTCTGGCAGGTTCACTAGTTCTGTGGATGATACCCATCTTGAATGCACTCTTAATCTAGACCCCTAACTCGTGTAAGGAAGCAAGTATGGACAGCGGTGCCACTATCATTCTCTACAGCATATTTGGCTCAAGGTTCTGGACCACCAGGCGGACTTGCTTTCTTTCAGAAGGTCTATTTGTCATTCTTGCTACTTTTGCCCTCCATCTGGAAACAAATTCAATGAATGATTCTTTGGGGTTCTGGGTAGTAGCCTCCAACTCACTAATGGTTACCTCTATCTGAGCATTATAAGAGTACTAGTTGACAAACGCCTCGGATAACTCCTCCTAATTTTGCTTCGTAGAGTCCTCCAACTTAGCATACCAGATGGCCGCCACATCAAACAAGGTTCTTCCAAATAGTAATAGTTTCTGAGCCCTAGACAGGCCAATTGGCCTTAGCACATTTGAAAACAAGAAGACGTGCACAATCGGATTCCCACTTCCATTGAATCTGTCAATGTGGGGCATCTTAAATTTTTTTTGGTAATCTGACCGAAGCCTTAGTGTACCCGTCTTCAATATCCGGAATCGAATTGAAGCCCTAGGATTTTTTCAATGCTTTCTTCAATCTAGCAATCTTAACTAAGGTCGAATCGATTTCATTGATATCAAAAGGAAAAGTTCCTGCAGGGGGTTGAACCGGAGGCCGATAAGCTAGAGCCGGGGGAAACATTTCCTGAGGATCTGAGATTTGGGGATTTTCTACTGGTGGAGGTGGATTTGGGTTTGGCTATGTGTAGACACCCCATTTTTGACCGTCCTCAAGACTTGGACGTCACCGCTTGAACACTCGGTGATTACCCATGTTCGTGTTCGTCTTGAGTTCCCGGAGGTCTCGGCTATGCGCCTTGCCTCAGAATCTCTCGACTCGACTGTTCTATGTCTGGTTTTGCACCAAACACTTGTGCTTTGCCTTGGAGGGGCAGGGAATGGCTTGTGGGCCATCCCCACACTCCACCGGCCATGGCTTGAGGCCACCGGCTGTGTTTTGTTGCCACTGGCCAAATGTTTGGCCGGCCGACACTATAGATGGCCGGCCGGCTATCTTTTTTTGGTCAATTGCATCTTTGGCTGGCCGACTACTGTACATATGCTTTTGCAGATATTTTGGCACAGCTGGCATGCACTTAGCTCCCCTCCATACACGTGTATAGAGGGATCTCCCTCTTTAGAAGCTTGTCTTGTAAGCTTTACAAGACTAAAGCTCTATAAAAGAGGGGCTCTTCTCTCTTGTCAAGGGTTAGACATTTTTAGACAGCATTTCCAGAGCTTTGAGTTCTAGGGTTAGGGTTTGCATATATCCTATCTCTATATTTCTCTCTCTTTGTGTATTTTGTGTGTGTTTTGCCTTGGTTTTGCACACAAACACCCACCATCACACCTTTTCTTGGAGCTGAGGCCCTTGAGGGTTATTTTTGGAGTTTTGGAGCTAGTTTGAGCTTGAGGAACCAACTGGTCCACCATTGGTGAAGAGGGTCTTCAAGGGTAAGAAGCTTGTCCCTTTATTCCCCATTTTTGCATTATATTTTTGCCTACCTTACAACTGTTTTTGAGCTTTGTGTATAACATATAAAAGTTCTGTTTTTTAGTGCTCCAAATAGTTTGTTAAGGGTGCTTTAAGCTTTGGGTTTGTTTGACCCCTCTTAAGCCTTGTAAGGCTTCATTTTGTGCCATTTTGAGTGGACTCCAGGACCATTGTATTTGGGCCTCCTCACCACTGAAATCTTGAGGGATTTCAGAGGTGAGGATGGTGCCTTAAGGTCCTAGGAAGGAGAGGGCCACCCCCTCTCCTTGTTGTCCTTAAAAAGGACCATCTTTGCCTCTTGAGGAAGCACCATGTTTAAGTGTATGTTGACCATGCCTTAGCTGTTTTTCATGCTTATTATGTCATAATATAGCATTGTTGTATGTTGGTTTTGGTACACCATGCTTGCTTAGCATACATGCCTTGTAATGCCTTGTCTTAGCCTTAACATGTCTCATGCTTTGAGTCCTTATTCAAGCATGTTTAGGCCTAGCTTTGTGAAGCCTTTATGTTTATTTTGCCATGTTTAAGGTCTGTCCTTGGTTGTTTTGGTCGATCAAGACATGTATCGCATAGCTCCTTTGCATTTTGGCTTGTTAGCCTTAAGTGTGTGAGTGTGTAGCATGCATTGCTTGCATCATTTCAGTAGTTTGGAACCATTTAACATGCCATTTCTGTCCATTTAACATGCTTTTTCTGTCCATTTAACATGCTTGTATGCTTGCCTTTAATGCCTCTTTGATGCTTTGGAAGCTTGTGTTGTATGCTCCATGTTTTGGGCAATTATGCATGCTTTTAGATTTGAGTCACTTAGATGCCATCTAGGTGTTCCTTTGGTATTGTCTAGGTCTGCCTTGAACCTATTTTAAGTCCTCTTGGCCTTGTAAGGCTTGGTTGACTTAGTCATGGTTTAAGTCTTCTTGGCTTGCCTCAAGTATTTGGACCTTAATTGCATGCCACGCTTGTCTTGTTCATTTGGTTTGGCACCATTTTAGCATGATTTCAGAGCTTTCCATTGCATGCTAATTGTTCGTGTTTGCATCTTCTTAAGTGTGCTTAGAAGTTGCTCTTTATGCTTGAATGTTGGTCCATGTTTTCATGCATGTTTGTGTGTTGGACCTCACTTCTATAGCATCTTGGCCACTGTTTTAGGCTTGTTTGAGAGTTGCCTAAATTAGTTTAAGTCCATCCCTTTGTTTGTTGCATGCACTCCTTGTATGTTGTAGCATATTGGTGAGTTGTTGCATGATTGAAATTGCATGATTGAATGAAGTCACATGTTGGCTTGCATGCTTGAATACCCACATTATGCCTTGCATACTTGTTGGTTGCATTGTCTCATGCCTTGCATGCCTTATATGCTTGTTTACATTTTCGTGTTGCATACTAGTCAACATGCTTAGGAATGCATTCCATGAGCATGCGTGCTTGACCTCTTGAAATGAGTATGATGGAGGTTGGGCCTCCTTGTGTGTTTATTTGGTTTGCATTTCATTTGAAATTGAAGTTGCATGCTTGGTCTCTTGGGCCATCACGCATTGAAATGCGCAATTGGTGGTCCGAGAACTAAGGTTCATGTCCCTTTGAGTCATAAATATGATAAGGGATGTGTTGGTGCACATATTTGCTTGAAATGCATTGCCATGCCAAGTTTTGCCCTCTGCTGCTGTCAAACATAGATTCTGCAGAAAGATTTGGCCGGTCGGCCATCTTCAGTGCCGACCGGCCACCATTTTTGGCCGATGGATCAAATTTATGGCCGATGACCATTCTCTATGGTCGGTGGTGTTCTCCTTGAGCCGGTGGTGTTCCACAGCATTCAGAGAAGCAACCCTGAGACTTTGGCAGTCATCAGAGGAGCAGAGCAGGGAAAATAGAGGCATCTTGAGCATGGCAGTGGACTTCCGAGCGGAACCGAGCGCGCATGCATTGGACCCTCTTCTCGAGGCTACTATTTAATGCTTAATTAGATTAATTAATTTATTTAATTAATTAATTAGGTGGTTTGTAATATTAATTAGCTTGCTAGTTGGTTAATCTGTATTATTCTTTCGATCCATCCGAGTGAGGGCTAATTTGTAATAAGTGTGGGTGCGTGTGTGCATGTCTTCCAACCCCCACTTCTTTCTTCCCTTTTACTTACCTGCTTTGATGGTTAGTATTAGGGCATATTTACTTAGCATACCTTATGCTATGCATGCGTGCATCATTCATCAGTATTGCATGCACCGGGCTCGGCACATCATGCTAACTGCGTAAGTATTTCAATTCCAAATTGAATACGTGCTATATGTGCATTTTCACATGTCATCCTTAGATTAGCCGAGCTTATTCTAGTGACATTTTGTATGCGATGCATTAGCCACTTAACATGAACTAGGATCACGCGCATGATTACTAATATGTTCTTGTTTTAGCACAGAGTACTTTGTAAGTATTTTATGCTTTAGCATCTCGCACAAGTGTGAATGTTAACATGACAGCATGCTTACCATGTGGCTAGATGCTTATGTGATATAACTGCCTGAATGCCTGTGGGTGAAGGCTGGATTGTTTGAGTTGGAACAACTCATTGAAATCCGTGTTTTAGCCTACTTGCGAGTAGCAAATCTCAAAGCGTTTTCCAAACAAATGGATATGCAATGCTTCGTTCCAAATTAGGCAATCTAGTCTATACTTGTTTGCTGCGCGCATAACATAGTAATTCTAGGCTAATAACCGGAATAAGAACGCATAATGTTTTCAAAACAAGATATCACGGTTAGTAGAGGCCGATCTTTGGATCGGGCGAGAGGGGGTGCTCATAGCTGACCTTCCCCAATTGTACCCAAGCTCCCGAGCCGAGGCAACTTTGGTGATGACGGACACGTGGCCTTTGGCACCGAGTCAGGGTTTCCTAAATTCCCCCATTAAAAATATTTAGGTGGCGACTCTGTATCTGGCAAAGCAGTCCATGTTTGGCACTTCTTTTCAAAAATCTGTTTTCTCAAAACGATTTGCCGGATTTGGACTCTTTGGTTCAAGATTAAGAACCGTGACACGAATTGAGTCCGAACTGTAGCACTGAGGCCCACAGGCGCGTCTACACTATGCTGTCGAGATCAGATGCATGGTTGATGCGGATGCCCAGATGTACGTCGTAGATTAGCGATAATTTCATCCTGTGTGGCCATCCTTTGGTTTATGGTATCCATGGTCCTCTGGAATGTTGCCATCATGGTAGTAAATTCTTCTGTGTTCTGTGCCATTGCTGGTTTAGATGGGTTAGATGTTGGTGAATTGCTTAAGTGAGAACGGATAGGTGTTTGCTGAATGCTTTGTACCGGTGTTGCTGACTATCTATTCCTTCTTCGTCGAGTAACTGGCAGAAGTGAGAATAACATAGGCTGGCCACCAACAAGGTCTTAAGCTTTACAAAGCCTTCCAAAGTGAGTCTACACAACTTGGGGAACATCGGGTTTTTCTGAAGCTATGATGGTAAACTACCTAGAAAAAGAAAAGAAAAACCATCGATCAAAATCGAACGGCACCTCAGCCCAAGTCACAGCAGGTAAAACATAACTGAAGAACCCCAATTCCCACTAAACTCTGTTATCAAACTCATACTGATATGAACCATCCTATACAGTCAAAAGCACATACCAAGTAAAAGAACTAAAACACACCTACGAGGGTGGTAAGGTTACCCTGTCCTTGATTTTTGACATGGTCTAGGCTGCATTACTTCAATCAATGAGTCTCACAACATTCTGCATATGTGTCGCATCATGTCCTAATTTGGAATAGTCACTATAGCTTCACTATATGTAACTAGGTCAAATGGTCGAAAGGTTACCTTGGCAAGATTACCTAATATACCTCTCACACCTAACACTGAGAAGTGAAAGGAGGATCAGGCGGTACAGCGATAATCCAGATCCAAGGGTTGTGTTTCCAACATGGCAGAGCCCATGATTGTTCAGCCTTTTGGGCAAGCCTTTTAGGCAAGCCTCCAGCAAACCATCCAGGAATAACAAATGGAAAACACAGTGACTTAAAGTAAACATGCAAATGCAATGCAAAAGAACATATAAATGTAGATAAAATTTCACATCATGAATTTCAAGTCTAGTTTTCTAAATCCCCAGCAAAGTCGCTAGAAACTGTAGCATGCTTTTCGTCCTTTCAGATACGACTAGCCCTATAGTTCGGACTCCCGTGGTTCTGAATCTGATTTCACAAGTGCAATGTGAAACAGTGAAAACACAAAAGAGTCCAAATTCGGCAATTCTTTTGGAAAATCGATTTGAATAAAAAATGTCAAAAATGGACTACTTTGCTAGATTTTAGAGTCGCCACCTAAATGTTTTTGGGAAAATTTAGGAAACCTATGACTTGTGCCAAAGGCCACTTGTCTATCAATCACCAAAGTGTCTCGGCTCGGGAACTTAGGTACAAGAGGGGAAGGTCATGAATTGAGCACCCCACTCACCCGATCAAAGATCAGCCTCTACTAATCATGATGTGAGTCTTATTTACATCATATGCTCTTGTTCCGATTATTAGACTAATATTACTATGTGTTGCACACAAATATAGACTAATTTGCAAAAGTTGGAAAACTTTGATTTCATATTTGTTTGAAAATTGTTTTGAATATGCATCACTTGAAAAAAAACGAGTTTGTATGTACATTAATCAATTTGTCCCAATTTTAGCAATTACCCTTCATCCACAGGCATTCAAACAAGTATATCAATTAAGCACTTAGCCTCATGGAAAGCATGCTCGATATGGCAACACAAATATACTATGTGATATGCTAAAACAATAAGTGCTCACCTAGTGCTCCAAGGCAAGCCAAATAGAGAAGAATAATTAGAAAACATGCATGTTCCTAAACCATTCAACGTGACTAATGCAATGTATACATTTATGCCACTTTTAATAGGCTCGGCTATGAGCATGGTATATGATCTGATTCCAAGACATGTGATAAATCACTTATTCAAGCAATAAAAGTGAAATTGACATTGGTTAGTATGATGAGCCAAACCCAAATGCTTGAGACAAGTGTATGCGGACATGAGAAATGCTAAAAAAACATGATGCACTATGCGGATAAATAAAAGGGAGAAAGAAATGGGGGTTGGAAGACATACACGTTATTATGATTTTGCCCTCATGCAAGAGGGTCTGAATGAATTTCCAAGTGTCCAGATTAAACTAACTATTACAAAACCAAATGAATGAATAAACAACTAATTAGCTAAGCTATTACAACAAGACTAATAATAAGAAATAAGCTAGCTACTTAATTTATTACAACAAGGGCACACAATAAAACAAACTATCTAAGTTACTCAACAATAAACATTCATAAACATTACAATAATGCTAATTATATTTAATTACAATGATAATGAGAGCATTAATTTACAATATTTGATAGAATTAAAAAGCATAAGGATGGCATGCATGCGACGGTTTTCAGAAACAACTCTATCTGCCTTTCTTGGAATTTGCCCTGTTTCACCTTCAGCCACTGCCCCTTGTTTTCTACAAAACACTTTGTTTACCAAACATTGGTGCCTGACTGGCCCCCAATGAAGTTCGACCGGGCCCAAATAGAGCCGGTCGTGCCCTAATTTCATGCAAAACTCGGTTTTTGTGCTCTGAGGTGAAAACAGTGTAGACAGAATTTTTTGAGCTCTGTTTGTCTCTCTTACACTTCTCTGTCATGGAAAGCCTCAAGAAAATGATGGAGTCGTTTCTAAAACCATCAATGAGCAAGTTGCTTGCTTGATGATTTTGGCCACGATTTGGACAAAAATCAATGAATGCAATGAATCAACACCAACCCCTCCCCCCTATCATGGAGTGAGCTTAAAGAGGGAGGTAGAGACACTTCAAGGTTCATCAAAACATCATAAGTTGACGTATGATGACCCTTGACACAATGGACTCGGCATAACGTTCGACTGAACCCAAGCAATATAACTCATGTTCTTTTTGTTGGTTGGTTCATTTTAAGCCAAATTCATTAGTCTTTTCCATTCTTTAATCCATGTGTCCAAGGTGATGATTACGTCCCCTAAATGAGAAGCATGTCAAACGGGAAGTGATTTTTAACATGAAAGAGAGACCATGCCGTTGATTTATGAATCTCCGTAGAGATTAAGCCATTAAGCATAGATCTCTAGCTCATGTTTTGAATAACCATCAACCTGTTGAAACAACTCTCAAATGAAAGAAATGGATGGTAAGTTGCTCATTTTAACAAGGAAATCAATTAAAGAAAAGCTAAAAACAACATACAACAAGCTATAGATGAGAACTTATGATACAACAAACGAACTAATCAAAGCTTGAACTAATTAAATAACCTAGGACAGCCCTAAAACAGCCCCTAATAGGTAAAAAAATAGTGGCTCAAAGTGCATGAAAAGAGCCCAAAAAGCTAAACAACAAGCAAAGAAAATAAGGCTAGTAAGCAAGAACAAGGAGGGGTGGCTAACCCCTCCACCTTTGAAACCTGAAAGCATGATTTTTAGCCTCTTTAAACTCGAAAATCAATTTGGAAAGCAAAGAAAAGGGTGTAATACAAGGGTTTGAGCTATAGGTGAAGGTGCAAGAAAGAGTGTTAACTCTCTCTACCCTTTGGTAGCTATCCAAACCCAAGCTTAGACACTTGAATAGGCTCATGACAATATAAAAACACAAGAAATAGATAGCAAGAGATAGCAAAGAAAGCAAGAGAAGAAATAGCAAGCTTATACCTCTTAAAGAAGGTAAGCTCTTGTTTGTAACACAAACTTGGTTCAAGCACACTCTCAAGCTTGAATTGTGACTCACAAAGCTCAACCAAGGTTCTAAGGTTATGATTTAAGGTGATGTATGGTGTATGGATATTGATCAAGAGAGATAGGTTGGCTCAAAGATGACTTATATAGGAAGAAGGAGCTCTCTCTTGTGTGTATATATTCTTTTGAAAATTTTTAGCCCCTCAAAACAGAGATATAACCTCGTTTTTATAGAATTTGAGCAAAACAAGTCGAAAATATCTTCAAAAAATGATAGCTAGAGGGCTCTCGTCCAGAGCAGTGTGTATCGCCATCAAGACACGGTCGGACCCAAATAGACATGGCTGGCTCCCAATGGGGCATGGCCGGGCCCTAATGTGCTGCCTCACTCCCCTGTTTCAAACTCAGTATAAGGTGGTATAATGGTAAAAAATGAACCACTAAGGTAAGAACGAGACAAGTAGAAAATTTTTGGGATTATTTCGGGGCTCAACCTTGGATTCCCTCGTCGAGAACTCGAATCACACAATGCAATTTTCATCATCGAGTGCATTGAACCAAGCGCCTAAGTCTTACGGGTGGTCAAAAATAGGGTGTCTACATAGTCCTAACTAACCCATCATCACAAATCCAACAAAGGAGCCAAATTAACTAAGTACAATGGGTTTAAAGGAAAGTAGGTAATTAAATGACACCATATTGCTACTATAGCAATTAAACCAAGACTATGAACAAGCGATGGAATGCATGTGCATGAATTTAAATTTTTGTCCGAAAACCTCTATGTTTTGCTGCTAGAACCATTCTGTTTTGTAGTCAAAAGAAAAGATCTGTTTTGGCATGCAACCTTTGCTCTGTTCTGCCAAAAGAGAACACTACTGGTCTAAAGTAAGTGGTCAGTCGGCCAAAAGAAGATGGTCGGCCAACTGGTTGATGGATGGTCGTCCACTGTAGAAAAGAGACAGAGTACAAACATAGTGTTTTCAAGAGGTGTTTGCCCATTTTGCCTCCACTTAGGATTTAGGCAGGTTAAAGGAGGGACAGAATTGATTCACAAACCATCAATATGCAAAGTTATTGCGTGATGATCAATGAGTCGATAGGACAAAGTTGAATAAATGAAAAGCAAAGACCAACAAAAACCCCTGTCTATCATGATTTTGATCAAGGGAAATGGTTGACTATGAAACTTGAACCATTTCAGCACTAGCGAGTATGAAATGACTTAAGACTCAAGAGGTTCAATTAATGTCCGATTGAACCCAAGTTGATATTATTATCTTGTTCTATTTTAGCCCCAATTTTATTACTTCATTTCATCACATTTCCATTCCTTAGTCATTTTAGTCCAAAAATGATAGTTAAGTCCACTAAAAGGAGAACAATGTCAAACAAGAAGTAGTTTTGGGCATGAGAGAGAGGTAATGCCCTTGTAATGAACCTCCGAAGAGATTAAACCATTTAGCATTGTATGGCCCCTTTCTCAAGCTTAAACAACACTCAATTGAAACAATTGTCAAAGAAATAAAAGTCAAGAAAGGAGGGAGATTGCAGAGTTGATTACACATGAACACAAGTATGAAAAGCATGAAATAAATTCTATCAACTCCAATAGGTTGGTGGCTAAGGCCTAAACCACCAAACCTATGAGGACCATTACACCACAAGCATGCTATACAAAGCATAAATGAAATAAACAACCTAAAACAATCCTAAAACACTTAAAAATAGTGTTGAAATTAATGTACTAAAAGCTAAAAGTGTAAGCTAAAAGAATGGAGAAGTTGAGCTAGTAAACAAGTATAAGAAGGGGAGGCTAGCCCCTTCATTTTTTGGGAATTCAAAGCACCATTTTAAGCCACTGAAAATCTCTAAAATTAAGTGGTGAAAAGCTCAAAAAAAAAAAGTTGATGAAGAGATGGGAAATACAAGGGTAAAAGCTTAGAAAGTAAGGTTCAAAGAAGGGTGGTTAACCCCTTTACCTTTGATAGCTTTTAACCACAAGTTTCAGCCCATAAAAATAGTGTAAAACAATACAAAAATAGTAAGGAAAGAGTTAGAAGAAGTAGTGTAAGGATTGCACAAATTATACCTCTTGAAGAGGAGTAACTCCTTTGTTCATAAACCATAAAGTATTCACACTCAAGGGCTGAGATTTGAGCTCAAGAACCTCAGTAAGAAGAGTTAAAAATTTGGTTTAGGAAGTGTAGAGAGAGGGAGAGAGAGAGAGAGAGAGAGAGAGTGCTATGCAAGTCTTTGGCCTTTTGGAATTTTTTCTAACCTTTATTCCAAGAGAGGTGGTCATGTATATATAGGAAAACATGAACCTCAGTTGGAAATATCCGTATAGAGACAACTGGTGCAGTTCATGCACCTAGGGAGACAACTGGCAGCAGCTGGCAAGAGAATATTTGCCAGCTGGAAAACATGGCCGGCCGACCACTATATTTTGGCCTGCCGGCCATCTGTTTGCCTGCAGGCCTCTAGATAGTCAAGTATGGTTTAGGTATGAAACAAATAGGTTTTTAGAAACCAAGACAGGTTTGATCAAGTATGTGCACAATTCTAGGCTCTAAAGTTTGGAAAACGGAAGCTCTTGCTGAGAAACTTGAGCGTACAAAGTTTAACATTTCATCATTGAGTGATGAACCTGAGGTGCCGAAGTCTTAAGGGCGGTCAAAAATGGGGTGTCTACAGTTGCTCCTCTTTCACGTAGTACCATATTTTGATTCATATCATTACCATGTGTAAACATCCATTTCTGCGTGCATCGGGTTCGGTTCATCATTCTAACAAATATTGTCATTTTTTACTTGAATACATGTGCTACCATATGTTTTAAGATTGATTCACATGACATATTAAAAACCAAACCTTGTAGTTGCATTTTGTATGTGTTGCATTAGTCACTTGCATAGTAGAGCATGCATTTTTCTAATGATTTTTATTTCTTTTGGCTTGCCTTGGTTGAGTACTAGGTGAGCATTTCTTACTTTAAAATATTGCATGTATGTCTATGTTTCCATATCAAACATGTTTACCATGAGGCTAAGTGCTTAATTGATATACCTCTTGAATGCCGATGGATGAAGGCTTTTTCGCTTAAATTGTGATGCTTTGATTAATGTACATGTGAGCTCACTTTTTTAAGTATCACTTATTCACAACTCTTTTCAAAACAAACATGAAATCAAAACATTCCAAAGTGAGTGAATTAGTCTATACTTGTGTGCATCACATAATAAAGATAGAATAATAATCAGAACAAGAGCATATACTGTACATAAGAATCACATCATGGTTAGTAGAGGCTGATCATTGATCGAGTGAGCGGCGTGCTCAACTCATGACCTTCCCCTCTCATACCTAAGTTCCTGAGCTGAGACACTTTGATTGTGATAGACAAATGGCCTTCGGCATGGGTCACGGGTTTCCTAAATTTTCCAAAAATATTTAGGTGGCGATTTTGAAATCTGGCAATGCAGTCAATTTTTGGCATTTTTGATTGTAAATCGATTTTCTAAAAGATTTGCCGGATTTGGACTCTTTTTTGTTTTCACTATTTCACATTGCACTTGTGTAGACACTCCATTTTTTACCACCCGTAAGACTTGGGCGCCACAGGTTGATCACTTGAGAATGAAGGCTATGTTGTGCAAAGGTTCGATTTCTTCGGCAAGAGGAGCTTCAAATCCCAACCTTACACCCCATTTTTGGACCAAAGATATTTTTTTTGACCAAAATTATTTTAGACCTTAAAACCTTCTTTTTCAAAATATTTTTTCCAAATATCTCTATAATGTTCCAAGACTTGCATTTCGTTAAATATTGTGCTTTTCGGTAAACCGAGCAAGGACAAAGTGGAAATAAATGAAAGAGAGGTGAAATATTTGAAAAATCTTTCAAAACACCTTATTTAGAGGTTTGGAGTTGAAGAAAATAGGAGAGAAGGGAAGAAAATTGGCTGGTTGGAGTTAGGCATGAATCCAGTTAGGACCAAAACTGAGCATTCTTCACTAAAATATGCATATCTTTTTTTACACTTAAAATTTTGATGTGAGGCTGCCATCAATGGAAAGAAGACTTCCAGGGCTTCAATTTAGACTCAAGAATGACCTGCAAAGGAGTCCGGAGGAAGAAGATATTCCCATTTGAAGTTGGACCTGGAGAGCAAATTTTTTTAGCCTGCCACTGGTGGAGTTTGCTGGCCATGGATGGGCTTTGACGGCCATGTGCCGGCCATGAATGGCTTTTTTCAGCCATGTGCTATCCAAGGGTGGCTTTTTTCAGTCATTGGTGTCAAAAGGTAGTTTTTGTGCAGATATTTTTCCTCCAGCTATTCCACACTGCTCCAACTGTCCTATATGGATATTTTTTACCTGAGCTCACATTTTTCTATATATAGAGGACCTTCTCTATTGTTTTCAAGGTTAGAAAAATTTTGGGAGTCTCTCTCTCTACAATTCTCTCTCTCTAAATTTCTCTCTTTCTCTCTCTTGAACTTTTGTGCATACAAGTGCAGATACACTTTAAGTTTGCCTATCAACCCTTAACCAAAGTTGCTTATCTTTGGGCTGAGGTTACTTGGGACCCTCTTTGACTCTAGAAGGTGGTTGTGGCTTGCTTTGTTGCCTAATTGGTGCCTTAGCTTCAAGAGGTATAACTTTTGTTTAGTTAGCATGTTTTACTTACTTGCTTCACCATCTTTTTCTATTGTTTTTGGAATGTTCTTAGCCTGGTTTTGAACTATAAAAATCTTTGTTTTTATGACCTAAAAATGTTGTTTTGAGGCCCCAAAAATCGAGGGGTTGGCCAGCTCTCTTTATGCTTGTTTACTAGTTCAAAAGCTTTATGTTTTAGCTTATTGTCTTAGCTTCTTTTGTCATGTTTTCCAACTGAATTTGGGATATAAAAACTCTGTGTTTTTTGGGTTGAAGCTTGGGTCCTAAGGCCATTAAAGGTTGAGGGATTAATAGCCCTTCTTTGTACCTTGTTTTGGAGGCCTTTGCCGTTGTGTTTCCCACCATTGCATCATCTTTTTCAGAGCTTCTAACCACTGAATTTCAGAGGTTTTTCAGTGGCCAAAAATTTGTTTTGAGGTCCAAAATTGGAAGGGTCTCCTCATGTCTTGTTTGCATGCTTAGTTAGCATCACATGTTAGCATGTTTTTCTAGCTTAACTTAGCTCAAGTCCAACTTGTTTTAGCTTCTGAAATAACCTGTTTTAGCTTTGTTTTGAGCTGGTTAGTTTGTTTGAGTCTTGTTTTGCATAGTTGTAGTGTAAGTCCTTTCACTAGCTTGGTGTTTTAAGGCTTTAACCACCATTGGTTTGAGTTGATTCCATGTTTTAGTGCTTTTTCTCACCTAATTTCAGCACTTATAATCTCTTCAATCTCCCTCATTTCTTCACTTTTTCATTTGCTTTGAGGGTTGTTTCAACCTTAGGGTTGTTTAAGGTTGAGATTGAGGCCCATGCTTAATGGTTTAATCCTCCTTTGAGGGTTCACTACCAACGGCATGAAGCTTCTCTCATGCCTTAAACTACCCCCTATTTGACACTTCCTTCCCTTTAGAGGACTTCTCACTAGTGGACTTAATTGGTTAAAGAATGGATTGGTAAGTTAAAATGAGTAAACAAGTAGAAACTAAAAGTGTGCAAGATAAGGAATTGGTTTTGTTTTGATGTGTTCAATCCGACGTTAATTGAACACAAGGAGAATTGGGACACTCAAAAGTGATGAAATGTGTCAAGTTTCATAGGTCTCCATTTCCCTTGATCATGCATGATAGGGTGATGGTCATTTTGGTGTTGTTTGTGCATTTATTGAACTTGTACAAACTTGGTCCCTTAGCCATCATGCATGGAAATTGCTTGATTGATGGTTTGGGGGGCAAAGAGTTTTTCTTCTTTGAGCTTGTGTGATGATAAAGACGGTAAATAGTACAGATAATCTGTGAGAATACACTGTTTTGCTCTGTTTTGCTCTCTTGCAAAGATGGATGTGTGAACCAAAGAAGGGGCCATCGACCACCAATGGTAGCCGACCAACCCCTTGTCCCTCTTGTCGGCCATCAGTGATTTTTGCATAATGTGTTGGTAAGATGAAGCAGTGGTGTTCTGGAAGTAGGCATAATTTTCAGTGATCAAATGTGCAAACAGAGACATGTAGCAGCAAAACAGTGGCTTTTCGGGTGAAGGACCAAGCATGCATGCATTCCTCGCTTTCCTGGATTAGCTAGTTAGTTTAATTAGCATTAGATCAAGCATGTGTTTTAATTAATTAGTTGTAGCTAATTAAGTGTTGTAAATAATTAGCTAGTTTAACTAGTTATTTAATTTCGGTTTATAATAATTAGTTAACTAGAATTAGTTAATTAATTTCATGTTTTGTAATAGTTAGCTTATTTAGCGTAGCTAGTTGGTTAGTTTATTCATTCGGACCCTCCTTCGCGAGGGCATAATATTGTAATAAGTGTGCGTGCGTGTGTGTATGGCTTCCAACTTCACGTCTTTCTCTCTTTTATTTAATCACTTTTGATGGTTAGATTAGGGATCATGTTTCGATTAGTATATCGCATGCTTGCATCTATTCATTTGTCTTGCATGCACTGAGGCTCGGCACATCATTCAAATTGCATCGCCATTCAATATCTTCTTTGAATACGTGTTTAATCGCATGTTGTTTAAATGCTTCATATGCCATATTAGTAGCTGAGACTATTAATTGCATATTGCATGTGTTGGATTAGACATCTTGTATAGTTAGGATCATGCATCTTTCTAACTAGTTTCTGTTTTGGCTTGGAGTACTCGGTGAGTTTTTATACTTTAGCATACTTGCATGAGTGTGATTGCCATGATGCCATGATTAGCATGCTTGCCATGAGGCTATGTGCTTAAATGCTAAATTGCATGAATGCTTGTGGATGAAGGCTTGTTGTTTGAATTGGAACAATTCAATGAATGTGAGTTTTAAGCCCATTTTGTTATGGCAAAATCATGTTTTAAGCCCAATATGTTTGGTGGCAAATCCGTATTTCTAAGCCCACTTGAGGTGGCAAATTCAAACCATTTTCGCAAATAAACCTGAGTTGGATTGTTTCAAATTGAGCAAACTAGTTTGTACTTGATTGTGCGCGTCACGTAGTAAAGCTAGCTTAATAATCAAAATAATAACACATAATGTTTATAAAAATCATATCATGATTAGTAGAGGCCGATCTTTGATCGGGTGAGCGGGGGTGCTCATTTCAGGACCTTCCCCTCTCGTACCCAAGTTCCCGAGCCGAGGCAACTTTGGTGATGACGGACAAGTGGCCTTCGGCACGAGTCAGGGTTTCCTAAATTTTTCCAAAAACAAATTATTTAGGTGGCGACTCTATATCTGGCAAAGCAATCCAATTTTGGCATTATTTGAATTAAAATCGATTTTCCAAAAAAGTTTGCCGAATTTGGACTCTTTGGTGATTATCAGTTTCACATTGCACTTTGTGAGACTAGATTTAGAACCGCGGGAGTCCAAATTGTGAGGCCTTCTTTTCAAACCTTTCAAAAAGGCGGGGCGCAAAAAAAGGCGAGTCCACAACTTGTGAAATCAGATTAAGAACCACAGGAGTCCGAACTGTAGGGCTATTGTATCCGAGGAGACTAAACGCCTCCAAGGAGCAACGAAAAACTTGCTATAGCCACTCATTTTTTAGTTGGATCACCATTTACGTTTATAAAAATTGGGTTGACTATATACTTCAACAGTGGGAATAAATTTGAAATCGAATCAAATAATTTGGAATTCAAAGAATAATATTATTTATAAAGTTTAAATTTTTTTTAGAACTTCTAGTCTCGGAAATTGGTGGAATTGTAATTTGAAGCAAAAACACTAAAATCCATTTCAAACAAATGTGATTTTTACTCATATATTTTTTACCAAAAAAACTAAAAATTACTTGCCAAACGATCCTTAGTGTCATTGACCAATGTGACCACACGAACAAGAATGTGCTACATGAGGGGTGCCATATAACACACTACGAACACGAATGTGACACCATAAAATGGAGACAATACGCAAATTGAAATATACTAACAATGTCAAACAAAATATAACAACATATAAAATAACGGTACGCGTGCCGATTTATCGAATAATGTGACAACATAAATGAGAATGTGAGGTGCAAAAATTGATGTGTGACACACCCCCAACATTAATGTGACAACATATACAATGGGTATATGACACTTTGAAAATGTGACACATTGAAAGACAATGTGACATATGCCATTTGAAACATGAACCAAATCTGCCTAACAAAAACCACCACCCAAGTTGTGTTATTTGTATTTTTCAAGGCCCTATGACAAGTAACAAACACTCCCATAAATTCACATTCACAACTGGGTAGTAGAGATGGAAGTCAAATTTGGTCGAATAATCCACCATCGCCATGTAATGTGAATGTCAAAACCAACAATTTAAACAACCTAGATATTAGATTAACGAGTATAATGTGCATTACAAAAATGAAAGTCAAATCAGATAATACTATTCAAATGTCACTTATCATTCCCCAATCCTATTGACATTCCTACCGCATTAATGCGATACATACCGCCCTATTATAACAAACAAGTGCAAACAAAAGTTATGACTTAAACATTCTAACATATTCCCACGTAAAATGTACGAATCAAAAATCATATTGACAATGCTACCCAAAACATACAAAAACATGATGACAACAAAAAATTTTAAAGTCAAACGACAGCTATTCAAAAACTAACTATATGTGAATTTAGAGACAAAAAAAAAAAAAAAAAAAAAACACAATGCACCCATTTGGCATCATTGGAAGATTGTTCCAATTGTCAAATGTCATCAACAAATGACCTTATTGGGTCGTTCACAAATGACTTCACCATATCGGCTCACATTGTCTTGCAGCTCTCCCCTCCCATTGACTTGTCCACATCAAGGTGACACATGGTTACTTCATAATGAAGCATACTATAATTCCATAATCAATCCTGTCAGTAAAATTTTAGACATTAGTAAATACGTTAAAACGAACCACATGCAATGTATGGAAACATCAATGATATTAATTGCAAACAAACATAATTCTCACTTACGAGTCTGCTTTTTGTTGTAGACAATAATCAACTGCTAAAAGTTCCTTCACCAAATCTTGTGTTTCAACTGCGCCAACCTTCAGTCTATGCCTTATGTAATCCTCAAAGTATCCCTTATATGTTATTGTCAAATTTATACTACCAAGTAATTAGTATTGTTTGTCAAATATAAATTACAAATACCATGAAATTAACTAATTCACGCTTACTAACCAACAACCATGCTTCCCAAGAATGTTTGTCTTCCTCCCACGCCTTGGTTTCATAGAGTTGTAATGCATCCAAAATCCTCCTCAAAGGTCATAAACCATAAGTGTCCAATGGTTATTTAAGTGGATTGGGAATTGAATATATCCAAATTTTGAGGGCATGAGGGGCACAGACCGCCAAGTACCACACGCCGCATCTTTGCCCACATCTCTAATCGAGGCTTCACGATTCGATTTTGTGTTAGTTACCACAAACATAAAATGTTTACCAATAATTTATCAAACGTCATATCTTACTAAACACAAATTGTTGAAAATATATGATTTCTCCTCATCCGTGGATCCAGGTCACATGTTTGTCGCCATACATCAAGATTTCGCCGCATTTAATCAATTACCTATGTGCACAAGTAAAACATCTATGACTTTGCTTGACTCATATACATTTACGTTATTAAATTGCGTCCGCATGTTCATAATCATCAGACGTTGCAAGAATAATTAAGAATACCATACTTACATTGCCCGCCAATCCCTTAACGAGTGCCTGTATGTCATTGAAACACACATAATTGGAACCATTCTGCCAGTCCAGATTTGCACACTAATAATTCAACAAGACATTGTTCAACACTAAATTCATATACAAATAAAATTGGTAATACTAAGTTTGGAAATGTACCTATCCCTGCCTTTCTCGTAAGCTTTTTGCTTGTCTTTCTCTTGTGTTAATAACAACTTCCAAATTCGGCAAACGATTAGTCAAATCAAACCGAGAAAATGTTCTCTCTGGCTCTGCAAGGTCATCAACCTCTATAATATCATCATGCATGATCTGCTTATCGGTACACTCACCCACATCGACCACACCGCCCGGTGGTGGTTTTTCAACCTCCACAAAACCAAGAGGTAATCATACTCTGGTAGTTTGTGTTCCTTTTTGTTTTTATTTTTAATGTTTTGAGTTCTGCAACATAGCTACTATTCTAGTAGTTTGATTGATTACATGCATCATATCCATATCACATGCAATATGCCCAATTTGATAGGTGTGGGTCACATTGGTATCCACCCTTCGTAACTCTGCCTTCACATTCACATCAGACGGAGATGATGCCGACAATGGCATAATATCAAGTATGTTTGTCTCACAATGGTACATGGTCGGATGACTTTGCACCATATCATGTACACCAACAGCTGTTTAGGTGTATTCATGCACTACATACTCCTCTAACTGATCCACAAGCTTGGTGTTTTTGGTGTTAAGCTCAATCACTAGATGATTCAGCCTTTCTATCTCGCAATCTTTCTGGTTATTGCATAGTGTGTATTCATGTGCTAACTTCCTATATTTTTCTTTGTTTGATGCCTTTATTGTTGAAAGTTGTGTCTCCAAATCAACTATAACATCACATTTATATGAGTTCTACCTCAAGCACACCAATTTTACCCAATGCTTTATGGTATTCTTCAAACGAGATGCACATCGACCAAAATGACCGTTATAATCAAGACCACCTCTGTTGACACCCCTTTCATGTTGTACATTTTCTTTTACGTTGTTGAGTCCATGGACACAAATACCATCAGTCGAACCCAAAATGCTGCCATCTACAATTGTCCTACTACTTGAACTCGTGTTCCCACCAACCCCACTGCGATACGAACATTCGCCATTTGCTTCAATTTCCTTCACGTCATTCACCTTCGTGATGGTCCATACAATTAAACATGGGATGAATGATGTAGCCAAATGTTGCCGTTCAACATGACTCATGTGCAGCTCTCCTACCACAACCTGTAGAAAAAAAAATGCAAATATCACAAATAGTAATTGGCACATGTCATATTTATGCTAACACTAACACACATGGATACATCAATATCATGCAGCTGATCGATGTCCACAAATCTTATCTTTGTGACCAACTTGCTAATATTCCATTTCATGAACCTCGAAAATCCATCTCTACGATTGGTGTTGATCAAGTTAGTGTGCCCACATATCCAAAACTGTAGATCCATGGGTAAAAAAAATTAAGTTGTCAAATTTATTCGAAACGAATACACATACCAAAGCTACCAAAAAAAATATAATTAACTAAACGGGGAAAAAAAATAATACAGAGCACTTACAAACAGGGCAATTACATTTACAAAAATAATAATGTCCATGTCCTGACATCCTAATGAAGGCAACAAAAGAGATTAGAACATTTACAAATGTACCGAAGCTAACTTACTCGCATCCTAATGCGGTAGACAACAAAAATTCATTCCACATAAGCACGTAGTCACGTGAACACATACAAATTTCATTCCCGGATAATGATTGTTCCGCGGCGTTGTCAGAGTTCCAATTAGAAACAGTAGTGATCAAGTGCTCTTCTAATAGGACTTCTAGAAACCCATAGATCCAATAAATATCCTAGAAACAAAACCCCATACCCATATAATCATATAAGCATGTTATCATGTAAGCACATCGTACATACTAAAGTCTCTATCAAGCGAGACAAACCCATTGTGATAATAACAACTTCCTACATACCCAAAGTATTCAAACTCGGTATGCTCTGATACCAAATTGTAACGCCCCCAAAATAATTACAATCATTCAACTCCAAACACCAGTACAAAGTGATGTAGATACAATAAGAAGTTTTCATTAATCAAAGTTAATATACAAGAGGTGACACATGTGATATACATTCATAAATCATTCATCCTGAATCTACAGCATGTATTACAAGAAGTAATAAGGTATGAAAGCTAAATAGATATCCAAGTGCCCTAAAGGCTTACATCTTTCCAAGATCGTGCTTGGTTATAACAAAAATGAGTCATAAGCTCAATACAAATAAAGCCCTAGGCTTATACAAAAGATATATATAGATCAACAAAAGTGAGCTTTCAGCTCTACAATCCTCCCAAGCTAAGGCCTTGGCGGAGTCATATCACCAGCACCTGAAAATGTTATCCTAAGTAAGGTGAGCCAAGGCTCAGTAGAAACAATCTAGTACAATATATGAATCTTAACAAAGATATAAATATGATATGCATATACAATGCCCATGACAAAATCATTCGTATTCTTACAAGATCTTCATATACCAAGTTTCATAGTCCAAGCCATTTTATCTTAATTCATGTCATGATAAGTCATTTCACCTCAATCCATGAGTTAAGTACATTGTTATCCAGACAACACAACTGAGGCTACAACTCAGTGGTTCTCTAACCAATTCAATCATTTCACAAACACTTCAAATTTTCCATTTTATGAAAATTTCGTCCGCGGGATCAGCACCCATGTGTACGCGCGGTTTTCGAGACTTTTACCCTAGACACAGAGGCCAACTTAATTCAATGGAGTCCATCCCCTTTCTTCTCCTAAATATAGAGTGCATCTCCTTTCTTTTCGCAAATATCATACATATACAATGTATTAAAATACAGCCATATTCAATGATAATGCTTAAGAGATTAGTTTCAATTCACCTAATCCTCATGCAATTTATACAACAATCATAGTTATCCTTCACTGATAGCCCAAAACAAATATTTCTAAACAGATATACAATCTCCAAGATAGATAAATTAAATAATTTTCATAGGTAAAAGATATTACACATCCAACTTCACCATTTATATAAACATTCATCTAATTTCACATTCCCAATACCAATTTCACTATTTATACAAAATAATTATTTGAAACATTTTAGGGCAAACTTCATTTTCTTCCAAATCCAACCCATGTGTCAAAATTAACAAATTTAACACAACCCATCCTCATTTCTACACCCATAACCATTTTCAATACCTTCATTTGAAAATCCCTCTTTTGATTTTAAACCAAAACCCCTAGGTTTGTCTAAAATCCTCCAAATTTCAACATTATTTACACAATCAATGAATGACAAAGTTAAAAATCATAGGAGAGTGTAGAAAGTCCCTACCTCAAAGTTAGAAGATGAGCAAAGCACAAAGAAAACTTCAAAGACGCCGAAATCGACTTTTGTTCGAATCAAAATGGAGCCCTTGTGATGCTCTACATTTTTCCTAAAGACACTAGGGTAGCGAAACCAACGGATCTAGGTGAAAATATAGAGAGAATGTGAGTTTTAGAGAGAGAGGCTCTAGATCTAGGGTTTTGGAAAGAAAAGAGATGACAAAGTGATGTATAAGGAGGCTATTGGGAGTTAATATATGCACAGTTCGTTCGAGCGCAAGAAGTGACGCTCGAGCGTTAGACACAAAAAGTTGTTCCGCTCGAGTGCAAAAAGTGATGCTCGAGTGCAGAATGCACACTCCCAGTAGTTTTGCAAACAATAGACCAACGCTTGAGTGCAAGAAGGGCCGCTCGAGCTAAGCTTGCTCGAGCGCAAAAAGAACCGCTCGAGCATAGAATGCACTCTCCTAGTAGTTTTGCAAAACTACAAAAGTACTGAAAATTCACAAAGCCCGCTTGAGCGCAAGAAGTACCGCTCGAATGAAGAAACAAAATTCTGGACAACAAGAGTTTGGAAACAAAGCAACCAACCTGTCCCAAACGCAAACACAACAATCCTAAAGCCAAATTTAAGGAGATTCAATGGAAGCAAGATGTAAATAACAATATGAAACCATTAAACCCAAGTCATTCAACAAGTATCGGGTCAAAACCGGAATCGCTATAGATGAGAAGTTTATTTCGAATCAAACAATACCAATCATTTAATCTTTAATTAGGTCAATCTTTAGTTGATTTCAAATCAAACAAATTTAACCAATATATTTTAATAAAACTGCTAAAATCGTTGTTAAACCAACGAATTAGTCAAATCAAAAATGATTTAGCCTAATCGTTAGGTTAGAAGACCAACCAACTTATACAAAAATTAATTAAATAAAACTTTTAAATTTTATTTTAAAATTTAAACTGTCTTAAATTGAAAAATGCACAACACTAGAATATTAAAAATATTAAATGGGAGTACAAGATTCACTTTATATAAGTAAAACAACTCACTTTTTCTTTCTTTTCTCAATGTAGGATTATAAAATAAATCATATCATAGACTAATTAGAGTTTTTATTTTAAAATTTGAACTGTCTTAAACTGAACTATGCACAACACTACAATATTTAATGAGAGTATAAGATTTACTTTATATAAGTGAAACAACTCACTTTCTTTTTTCTCGAGATGTGAGACTATAAAATAAATTATAAACTAATTAGAATTTTATTTTTATATGGTTAAATGAAAGTTAGCCAATGGAAAATTTTTTAATTGTTTAAAATTAAGAAAATCAATATGAGAAATTGCTCTTAAACCAACTAATCAACCAAACTAAAAACATTTTAGCCTAATCGGTTAGGTCAAATGACCAATGAACTTATATAAAAATTAATTAATTAATTAAAACTTTTAAATGATATTTTAAATTTAAAATTTAAAATGGCTTGAATTGAAGCATGCACAATGCTACAATATTAAGGTTCACTTTATATAAGTAAAACAATCTATTTTTTCCTTCTTTTTTCGATATGGAATTATAAAATAAAAGTTTACAATTATTTGGACATGAAATTTATTTTTAATCAAGCAATCTCAATCGTTCAATCTTTAATCAGTTCATTTTTCAGTTTATTTTGAATCAAACAAATCTAATCGATATATTTTAATAAAACTGCTAAAATCGTGATTAAACCAACAAATTAGTCAAATAAAAAATGATTTAGCCTAATCGGTTAAGTTAAAAGACCAACTAACTTACACAAAAATTAATTAATAAAAACTTTTAAATTTTATTTTAACATTTAAATTATATTAAATTGAAACATGCACAATATTACAATATTAAATGAGAGTATAAGATTCACTTTATAAGAGTAAAACAATTTACTTTTTCCTTCTTCTCCGATGTGAGATTATCAAATAAATCATAGATTAATGAGTTAGCTTAATGGAGATTTTCTTAATTGTTTAAAATTAATAAAATCAAGAAAATTAATATGAGATATTAAAGCTCTCACAATGCTCTTCCCTGAAAATGATTCAGCCTAATCGGTTATGTCAAATGACCAACCAACTTATACAAAAATTAATTAATTAAAACTTTAAATGATATTTAATTTTTAAAATTTAAATTGGCTTGAATTAAAGCATGCACAATACTATAGTATTAATATTCACTTTATATAAGTAAAACAACTCACTTTTTCTTTCTTTTTTTGATGTGGGATTACAAAATAAAAGTTTACAATTATTTGGACAGGAAGTTTATTTCTAATCAAGCAATTTCAGTTGTTCAATCTTTAATCAAATCAATATTTAGTTTATTTCGAATCAGACAAATCTAATCAATATATTTTGATAAAACTACTAAAATCGCGGTTAAACCAACGAGTCAATCAAATAAAAAATGTAATTGGTTAGGTCAAAAGACCAACCAACTTACACAAAAGTTAATTAATTAAAAATCTTAAATTTTATTTTAAAATTTAAACTATATTAAATTGAAACATGTTCAATATTATAATATTAAATGAGAATATAGGATTGACTTTATATGAGTAAAACAATTCACTTTTTTTCTTTTTCTTCCGGTGTGGGATTATCAAATAAATCATGGACTAATTAGCTAGCTAATGGAGATTTTTTTAATTGTTTAAAATTAAGAAAATCAAGAGAATTAGTATGAGATATTGAAATTCTCACAATACTCCTCACTAAAAAACCCCTTTTCCTTATATAATATATAGATTTGATTACAAAATTAAATACAAAGATAAAATTAAGACATTTTATAAGACTCATTTCATATAAAATGATTAAGTATCCTTAAATTTTTTAAAAAATAAATAGACGCAACATTTTCTACCACTAATGTACGCCTAACTGCTATTATAACTCACATTGTGTTTTGTGATGTGAGAAGTTATTCACCGGTATCGGGATATAGTCGTTTTTAGAAATATTATGATTGATGGAAAGATAGGGCATATGACTTTATGTTAAGAGATGGGTAAATGATAAAGAGACTTGAGAAACTTGATCTCAAGATAAGGAATAACCAATTATGCAGAAAGATGTGGTCCATACATTTATTTGGAAATTTTCAACTTTTTGTGATCAAATTTCCATTGTAGACTTGATCAAGCCAACTGCTAGTGGCAAGCTGAATTTTTAAATTTATTACGTAATGTCATCCAATTTAATTAAAAGATATTGTAGACACCCCATTTTTCACCGCCCTTAAGACTTGGACGCTACTGATTGTTTACTTGCTGATGAAAGATGTGCAGTGCAAAGATTCGATTTTTTCGGCAAGAGGAGCTTCAAATCCCAACTTCATACCCCTTTTGGACCAAAATGATTTTGACCAAAAAGATTTTAGACCTTAGAACCCTCTCATTCAAAACATTTTTGAAAAAGTTTCTACGATGTTTTAAGGCTCGCATTTCGCTACATGTTGCGCTTTTCGGTAAACCGAGCAAGGACAAAGTGGAAATGAATGAAAGAGATGTGAAATCTCTGAAAAATACTTCAAAACACCTTGTTTAGAGGTTTGGAGTTGAAGAAAATAGGAGAGGAGAGAAGAAACTAGCTGAAGAGAAGTTAGGCATGAATCCAGGTAGGATCGAAACTGAGCAGCTTCACTAAAATGAGCATAACATTTTGTACACTTGGAATTTTGATGTGAGGCTAATACCATTGGAAAAATTACGGGGCTTCAATTTAGATACAAGAATGACCTTAAAAGGAGTCCAGATGAAGGAGTTATGTCTGCTTGAAGTTGGACCTAGAGAGTACATTTTCTCCGCCGGCCCATCGTGAAGGGGCCGCCATGAATGATGCAAAGGTGGCCATTGATGGTCCTTGTCGGGCAGAAATGATGTAGTGCCGGCCATCAATGATCCCCTGCCGGCCAACAATGGAAAAACTCATTTTGTTTTTGCAGATTTTTACCTCTAGCTGTCTCCACACTGCTCCAGCTATCTCTAGATTAGATATTTTCGACCAAGCTCTTGTTTTTGCTATATATGAAGGCCATATCAATCATTTTCCAAGGTTAGAAAGTTTGGAAGCCTCTCTCTCTACAGAATTTTGTGAGCAAAATTTCTGCCTCTCTCTCTAGAATCCTCTCTCTCTTCCAATTTTGTGCTTAGAAGTGAGAAATCTCTACATATTTGTACTGAGACCCTTAGCCAAATACCTTCACCTTGGAGCTGAGGTTCTTGGAGGTGCTATTTGAGGTCTAAAGCTTGGTTTTAGCTCAGAGATATACCTGCTTTACTGCTGTGCTTCAAAGGTAAGGACTTGTCCCTTTTAAGCTTTGTTTTGGTTAAGTGTTTGGCCACCTTTGTATGCTGTTTTTGGCCTAGTTATCAACTACAAAAACCTCTATTTTTAAGTGTTAAAAATGGTAGTTTGAGGCCCTTTTGGAGTTAGGGGTGGTCCACCCTCTTTTGTAGCTTATTTGCTAAGCTTTGTGCTACCTTTCAAGGCCTTTCAAACAATCTTTTCTTGGCCTTTTAACCACTGAAATCCAGAGGAATTTCAGTGATAGAAAGTTGGTTTTGAGGACCAAAATAGGAGGGGGTGGTCCCCCCTCCTCATATCCTCTTTGCAAGTGTAGATGGCCTAAGTTGTGAGCATATATTTATACCTTTTTGTAGCTTAGTTCAAGCATGTTTTAGGCTCTAATTTAACATGTTTTAACTCTTTTTTTGGCTGTTTTGGCCACTTGTTGCTTGATTCTTGCACTTGTAGTGTAATCTTGCTTACTAGCCTAGCATGCCTAATGAGTTAGCCCATCATTCTAGCATGCGTTAGCTTGACTCCAGCATGTTTTTTGCTACTAATTTAGCATGCTTTAGCTCTGTTTTGGATGGTCTTAATCATATGTGCTTTGTTTTGTATAGCTATAGTGTAAATAGCCTTTATCTTTGTGTTTTAAGGCCCCTAGCATGCTTTGCTTGAGGTATTTGCATGCCATAGCATCATTTTACATGTGATTTCAGAGCATATATCATTGTGACACTCTCACATATTACACTCTTTCATTGCTTTTGAGAGGTGTGCTTTGAGCCTTATTTGTGAGCCAACATGTGTGCATGTTTTTCTTGCCATCTATGCTTCCATCTCAGCATGTTTAGGCCTTTGTTTTGGCATGATTAAGCTCTGTTTTAAGTTGGTTTGATCACATGAGCTTTGCTTTGTACGCTTGTAGTGCAATTGTGCTTAATTGCCTAGCATGTACTATTGTTTTGACCTCTTAATATAGTTATTCTTAGCTTATTTCAAGCATGTTTTAGAACTCTATTTAGGGTGTTTTAGGATTGCTTTGGACTATTGGTCCCCTTTGAGCTTTGTGTTGCATGCCTCTAGTGTTGTGTCCTTCACTAGTTTCAATGCTTTGGCCCCTAACATGTTGTGCATGTGTTGCTTGCATGTTGTAGCATTATTTATCACGCCATTTCAGCACTAAAATATCTGCCATCTCCCTCATTTCTTCACTTTTGATTTGTTTTGAGGCTTGGTTAGTCTTAAAGTTGTGTTTAAGCTTGGGATTGAGGCTTGTGCTTAAATGGCTTTAACCCTCTTTTGAGGGTTCCTCCTAGTCAAAGGCATGGTTTCTCTCATGTCGTAAGTCATCTTTTGATTGACCTCTCTCTCTCATTAAAGGACTTCCAAATTGGACAAACCAACTAAAGAATGGCTTGGTAATGTAAAATGTGTAAACAAGAATTGAATCAAGTAAAACATGCCAAGATAAGCATGTTGTATTTGCATTGCATTGTGTTCAATCGGACGTTATATTGAACACAAGGTAGATTGGCCCATTCATACTCAAAGTGATGAAAATGAGCCAATCTCCTTTGTCTCCATTACCTTTGATCTTCCATGATAAGATAATGGTCCTAGAGTCTTGTTTGTCTTGCATTTATTGAATGAGTACAAGTTGGATCTTTGGCTATCATGCATTGTGAATGCTTGATTGATGGTTTTGGATCCAATAGTGTCTCTCCCTTGATGTTTTGAGATGATAAGGAGTAGCACAGTACATACATACCCTTGGGAGACCCTCCATTTTCCTCTGTTTTATACTCTATTGCAGTTTGTTGTTTCTACACACCAGTGGCCAGCAGTGCCTCACTGGTGGCCGGCAAGGCTTCATCCTTGGCCAGCAAAGGCCCACTCTTGGCCGGCAGCCACCATTCATGGCCAGCAAGCCACTGGTGTACTCCCCAGCATTGTTTTGGTAAGTTTGTGCACCAAGTTCTTGAAGACACCCTGCAAACAGAGCCTCTAAAGAGCAAACCGAAGAGCTTTTCGGGGCGAAAACCGAATACAAGCATGTCCAACTTCTTCAAACAGAGCTGAGGCAGTGGAGTTAGCATTTTACATGTTTAATTAATGTACATTTGTTTTCTAATTTAATTAATTTGTAATAATTAATCTAGTTAGTTTAATTAGATTAGTTTGATTAGCTTAGCTTATTCATTCGGATCCTCCTTTGCGAGGGCGCAATGTTGTAGGGTGCATGTGTGTGTGCATGTCTTCCAACCCCACGTCTTTCTCCCTTTTATTTAACCGCTTTCGATGGTCAGATTAGGGCACGTTTCGATTAGCATACCTTATATTATGCATGCATGCATCATTCATTTGTCTTGCATGCACTGGGCTTGACGCATCACTCAAACTGCATCGTATTTCAATACCTATTTGAATACGTGTTTCAAAGCATGTTATCAAGTGTTGCATTTATATGCCATCTTAGTTAGCCGAGCCTATCAGTTGCATTTTGCATGTGCTGCATTAGGCATCTAACATAGTTAGAATCATGCATCTTTTTAACTGGTTTTCTATTTTGGCTTGGAGTACACCATAGGTGTTTACGCTTTAGCATACTTGCATGAGTGTGAGTGTTGCCATGACAACATGCTTGCCATGAGGCTATTTGCTTAAGTGTTTAATTGTATGAATGCCTGTGGATGAAGGCTTTATCGCTTGAATTGGGACAATTCATCAAATGTGCGTTTTAAGCCCACTTTGCGAAGTGACGAAATCATGTTGTTTTAAAGTCCACCTTGAGGGTGGCAAATCCGCACTTTAGCCCACCGTGATGGTGGCATTTTCAAACCATTTTCAAAAACAAACATGAGTTGTTTTGTTCCAATTCTTGCAATTGAGTCTATACTTATATGCTATGCACATCACATAGTAAGTTAGCTAATAACCGGAACAAGAACACATGTGTTTATTAAATAACATATCATGTTTAGTAAAGGTCGATCTTTGATCGGACGAGCAGGGGTGCTCATTTCAAGACCTTCCCTTCTCGTACCTAAGTTCCCGAGCCAAGGTAACTTTGGTGATGACGGACACATGGCCTTTGGCACGAGTCGGGGTTTCCTAAATTTCCCAAAACAAAATATTTAAGTGGCAACTCTGTAATCTGGCAAAGTAGTCCATGTTTGGCGCTTTTTGATTAAAACGATTTTCCAAAACGATTTACCAGATTTAGACTCTTTGGTGATTTATCATTCTTACATTGCACTTTGTGAGATTAGATTCAAAACCGTGATGGGAGTCTGAACTGTAGTAGTAGGACGACCAATTTGTGCCCTCTCCGAAAGGGAGGGCGCACGAAGAGAGTTCGGGCGGTCTACAGATATAGAAAAAAATTTAAAAAAAATCTAAGATTTGACTCTATTAACAAACTAAATCATATACTTTTAATTATTTTAATTAAAATTCTCAACTTTTAAAATGTTATGAAAACAGTGGGCCGCATTATTGTTTTGATCAAAATTAGAAGCTTAACAAATGGTAATGGCAATGGTAATAATACCGTGTTAGTTAATGTAAATGAAATAAGTGTGCAACTCATTTATGTAATTTTGTAGTCTAATTACTACCATTTTGATATTTGAACTCATTAATTGATGACCTACAGCCTTCTGGAACACAAATCATTACAAGAAGAAAAATGCTAATGCAGCTATAGAGAATGAGGTGAATTTAGAGAAATTTGTGTGGTAATTATAGTTTCTTTTTTTTTTTTTTATCAAGAGAAATTTCCATTGAAATAAGTCAAACGACACATATAAAGGGATCTATATCAACAAGAGAGAAGTTTACACCAAACAAAATAAAAACACTCAAAAGAAAGCCCAAGGAGAAGCTATGAATAAATCAAGACATAAAACCCACTCTGCGAAGTAGACATCGATCATAAAAGTTTGACAGTAGGGCAAGTCTAAGATAAAAACATAGGCTACACTCACAGAAAGAGTAAGCTGCAATCACACCATTGATGGAACCCAAGCCACACTACCAAACACACAAAAATAAAAAAAGCAAAATCGAAAAAATCTTCAATCCCAAAGGCGGCGATGGAAAGAAGGTGGTGAAAACGACGGTCGAAGGCAGATTAGGTAGAGATGATGAAGAGCTAGAGAAGCGATGGTAGGGCCGTGGAGGCTTGGAAATGGCATGTCTAAAGGGTGGTGGCAGATCTAGTGGCGGTGAGGTACTGATGGCGCTGGAGTGAGGCGAAGGATGAGAGAGAAGATAAATCCGGTAAAGAACACCTCACAAAGAGGGAGATGGTTGGAAAGACAAAGTTTTCAAGGTTATTTAAGTAGAAAAGGGAAGAAGAAAATGGGAGTAGAATGAGGAAAGAGGGGGCCGGAGCTGGAGCCCCCTTTCTCGTGGTAACTATAGCTTGAAGACTAGAATCGACCGCTTTCAGAAAAAGTAATAGAGCCATGGGTACAAGAAACATTAGGTGAAGGAGTATTCACCGGAGGTGTAACGTATGTTGGCACAAGCATCTCAGGTGGGAGATTCGGCAATGGAGCTTCAAAATTAAGCATTTGAATTGCTTGCTTAATTGTAAGCCGGGAATTGTGATTGCGGTGAGCACACCAGAGCCCAACCATCATCAAACATTCCATTTCTTCTCGAACAAAATCTGCACATATCTTCGGATCTACTGCTTCAAGAAGCCTACCAGTAACATAGAGATCCCAAACCCACTCCACTAATGTCATTTGATTTTCTGGCACGTTCAAGTCGACAGGTTTTCTTCCACAAGCTATCTCCAATGCCACAACTCCAAAACTATAAACATCTGATTCTTTACTAGCTTTGTGTGTAACTCGGTATTCAGGTGCTATGTAACCCCAAGTCCCTGCACAACGTGTTGTGTGAAAAGCTTTGTCATGGTCAACAAGCCTAGCTAATCCAAAATCCCCAAGTTTGGCATTGAAATTTGAATCTAGCATGACATTACTTGATTTTATATCCCTGTGCAACACATATTGTTCACATTCTTCGTGTAGGTAAAACAATGCCGAGGCCAAGCCTTGAGCAATTCTGTACCTCATTGCCCATGTCAACAAGCTTTTTCCATTGAAGAGATGCCCATCTAAGCTTCCATTTTCCATGAAGTCATAAACAAGTAGGAATTCTCTTTTCTCGTGACACCAACCAAATAGTTCCACCAAATTTTTGTGCCTCAACCGACTAATGATCTTCACTTCAGACACATACTCCTTCATTCCTTGTTTTGATTTCCTTGATATCTTCTTCACAGCAACATTGGAGTTGGATTCCTTCAAGATACCTCTATAAACCTTACCAGATCCTCCCTCTCCAAGTATCTGTTTCTTCGCAAAGTTATTTGTAGCAAAACAGCTTCACCATATGAAAACTTCTTTGGCCCAATAAGCGCCTTGAAGTCATTATCCAACGTAACCTCCTCATCCGTCCTTTTCCTTTTCATCCACAAGACAAACACAAACAAAGCCAACCCACAAACCAAACCAAATGATCCTACAATCCCACTATTAGTCGCTTTTTGTTGATTAGACTTGGATTGAGATTGGGATTGGGGCTGAACTGGATCGGTTAGTGCATTCAATTGAATGACCACGATTTAATAATATGTTTCTCAGAATAACTTGCTGTTGCAGCTGAGAAGCCTATTCTAACCCATTCCGTTAGGTAGTCCCTCAAATCAACTAAGAAACTAAGGGAATTTGTAATTTTTTCATTATTTACATATCCAGTGAAAACAACACTCAAATTTTTCGAACTAGAATTGTAACTAATCCAAGCTTCATTTTCTTTCCCATATGTTATGTTAGGGTCCCATTTTGCAGTTTTATTAGATGTGAGAGAGTTGATATTGATACCTACGTGAGTTTTTGATGTATCCCAACGATTTTGACTGGTATCAAACTCCACAGCAACAAATGATGTCCATGTGGGGGGGTCTGTTTCCGTGATTGGAAGACCCATGCAGCCACCCAAGTTGTAACTGATTGGGTCATCGTGAGGAATAAGGAAGAATGTAAGCCCATCTGCAAAAATTGAGTTTCCTTCTGAATCAACGACAAACAAGAAATAGGTGTTGAAGTCCATTAGTGTTCCAAAAGCTTTGTCCCAGAGGTGAAAAGGATCCTTATATGTGGCTTGACCGGCCTTCGTCACTTTGTTTGGAGTGATTTGGATGCTGTCGTTGGAAAAACTAGCCGCTCCAATTGTGTTGACATCTGAAAACATTTGATTAATATTGGTTATGTTGAAGCTCAGTGCATTTGCATGGAGGGGGAAGTAGTAAAGGGCGATCACAAAGTAGGAGAAGAAAAAAGAACAAAGAAAAATATGTGATCGGAGGGTGGGATTGCAAGAGTTGCAGACTGCCATATCCATGGTTGGTTGTGAGGAAAATTAATTATTGATGAGTGAGTTTGGAAGTATATATGCAACTCTATATATAAATTAAATAATCATAGACTCATGGGAGATGTAACGTGTATTCCTAAAAAGGGGTACATATGGTATGCAATTAATAATAATTTTTTTTTACGAATTAATTTCATTTTTTACTTTTGAATTATTGTCAAATTATATACTTAATTCTTGAATTATCGATTGGACTATCGATTTAATTTATTATATTTTAAAAATATTTAATTCAAATTTATTTAGTCTTTAAAAATTTACAAAAATAAAATATAAATTTATATATAAATTAGTAAAAGATCTTACCTAATTAAATATTATAAATTAGTAAAAGACTCTACTTATAAATATATACTATTCACTTAACACATATCTTAATTACATTATTGAACTATTCACTCATTCTTTAAATTAACAAACACTTAATATACTTAATTCCATTATTGAACTATTCACTTTTTTATCATATAAAACACTTCAACATACTTTTTATTTTATTTATTTATTTATTTATTTTTTAAGTCCACTATTGAAGATGTCTAAATTAGAGACTCTATGTAAACTCTAGAGCAAGGATTTTTTTTTTATTTTTTATTCCACTATTGAAGATGTCTAAATTATAGACTCTATATAACTCTAACTCTAGAACAAGAATCCCTATTCTAAATCACTCATAATTATTAAATTATATAAAAATTTTAAGATATATCCCATAATTATAAATAACTTGAAACATGAAAACAGAGCTAATTAACTCTATCACTTTAATACAATTTTTTAATCCCACCATTAAAGATGCTCGAAAGTGCAAATTCTCTACAATTACCAAGAAAGACTTTGACTACATTCTTTAATTCTATCACTTTAATACAACTTTTTAATCCCACCATTAAAGATGTTCGAAAGTGCAAATTCTCTGTACAATTACCAAGAAAGACTTTGACTATATTCTTTTACCAATAGGGGGTTGGTTCAGTGGATAAGACCTTCGAATTCTTCGCTCAAAGCTTGGATTCGAGTCTCCATAGCCCTTTGTTGGGGTTAAACATATTCCTTAGCGCCTGGAGCACGCGGGAGGCCTAAGCTTCGGTCCCGACGTAGGTGTGGTGGGGTTCCCTGCAGATATGCTGTAGGTATTAAGGGGCAATATTCCCTGGCGGATATATTAGAGTAGCCTATCTGCATATCCATCTTTGTGAATCTAAAAAAAAAAACTCTATCACTTTAATATAAATTTTTAATCCCACCATTAAAGATGCTCGAAAGTGCAGATTCTCTGTACAATTACCAAAAAAGACTCTTTTCAAAAAAATAATTAAGAGCACTAAAAGTAGTGTTTTAATAGTATTATTAATGATGTGACAGTAAATTCGATTCACTTTTCATGTTTTTTTTTTTTTTGACATTTTCAATACATTAATATTATTAATATTTTTTTTTTAATGATATGAATTATTGTTGTTCTTTGTATAACTCTAACTCTATCATTTTAATATATTTTTTTAATCCCATCATTAGAGATTCTCTAAATTGCACATTCTTTCCACAACACTGATTTTACCATTACCAAGAAAGACTTTCACATACAATGAATACTAGCCTATTACCCGTGTTATGCACGGGATAATTATAAATATTTATATTTGTTTTAGATTTTTTTAATATATAAATTATGTTTTTTAAGATTTTTTTTCTTATCACTAACCATAGTGTATGGGGGAAGTTGAAAAGGATCTGCGAAGAATTATACGAATTGTATCTATAATTATTTGTATAAAGGGATTTTAAATGCTGATCAGGGGATTTTGACCAAATCAATAATTGCAAGCATGTGGAAAGATATGTGGATTGAAAAAAGTTAATAAATACTAATCAGAGGATTTTGACCAAATCAATAAATGCTGAGTTTTTTTTTTAAATAAAACATTTAAAAAATTCATATTAGGATATTAAAACTTCCATAGGCCTTGGGGGTTAAAAACCCGTTTGCTTAATATATAGTATAGATATAGATAGATAGATAGATATATCTTTTATTTTTATTTTTATTTTGTGTGGTTTCTATTCGAGTATTTTTTTTTTTTCCAATTTATTTAAGATGGAGTTGTGGGTATCTTTTTTTTTTAAATTTAATTTATCTGGTTTCCATTTGTTTTTAATTATTATTATTTAGGTAAATTATGATGTGAGTTAGATATGTGATAGACATGTGAGTTTTATTGATTTAAAGTTATCTATAATTATTTGTATAAGTGGATTTTAAATGCTGATCATGGAATTTTGACTAAATCAATAATTGCAAGCATGTGGAAAGATATGTGGATTGAAAAAAGTTAATAAATACTAATTAGGGAATTTTGACAAAATCAATAAATGTTGAATTTTTTTTTAAATAAAAAATTTTAAAAATTCAGATTGGGATATTGAAGCTTCCATAAGCCTTGGTGGTTAAAAACCCCATTTTGCTTAATATATAGTATAGATATAGATAGATAGATAGATAGATAGATAGATAGATATATCTTTTTATTTTTATTTTTATTTTTGTGTGGTTTCTATTCATATTTTTTTTCAATTTATTTAAGATGGAGTTGTGAGTATCTTTTTTTTAAATTTAATTTATCTGTGGTTTCCATTTGTTTTTAATTCTTATTATTTAGGTAAGTTATGATGTGAGTTAGATATGTGATAGACATATGAGTTTTATTGATTTAAAGTTTATTTTGATAAACTTTAAAGATTTTTTTAGTTTTTAGTTTTTTTGTTGTGTTATAATATAATATATAAAATATAGGTAGATATCTACAACTTTAATAGAAAATATAATCTGATTTTTTGGAGAAGAGAAAATAAATGCAAGTTTTAATATATTTTTTTGAAAATTTGTGAGAGAGATTAGGAGGGAGAGATTATGAAATATTTTTGTTATTAAATAAATAAATCAGTCAATAATTTTTTTTAATCTATTTTGTAAATTAAAAATCAATGATTTTGGAAAATTAATTAATTTGTCCCATTAAGTAATTTAAAATTTTGATAGATATACATAAAAAAAATACATAATTATATTATTAAATCACAATTCAAATTTAGGTGTTATATCTTTGTTAGAACTATAGCTAAATTCTTATCTTTTTTTTTATTTTTTTTTATTTTTGTGTGTAACCATAGTGTATGGGAGAAATTGAAAAGGGTGTTGCAATAATTACGAAAGAAGTGAAAAGGGATTGTGGGTTGGGAAAAGTCAATAAATGCTGAGGTTGGGTTGGGAGAAGTCAATAAATGCTGAGTTTTTTTTTTTTTTTAAATCAAAAAATTAGAAAATTAGGATTAGGAGATTGGAGCTCTTATCTGATTTTTTTGGGAAGAGAAAATGAATGCAAGTTTTAATATTTTTTTTTGAAAATTTGTGAGAGAGATTAGGAGAGAGAGATTATGAAATATTTTTGTTATTAAATAAATAAATCAGTCAATAGTTTTTTTTAATCTATTTTGTAAATTAAAAATCAATAATCTTGGAAAATTGATTAATTTGTCCCATTAAGTGATTTAAAATTTTGATAGATATACATAAAAAAAATACATAATTATATTATTAAATCATAATTCAAATTTAGATGTTATATCTTTTTGAGATCTATAGCTAAATTCTTATCTTTTTTATTTTTTATTTTTGTGTATAACCATAGTTTATGCGAGAAATTGAAAAGGATGTTGCAATAATTATGAGAGAAGTAAAAAGAGATTGTGGGTTGGAAAAAATCAATAAATGCTGAGGTTGGATTGGGAGAAGTCAATAAATGCTGAGAAATTTTTTTTTTAATCAAAAAATTAAAAAATTAAGATTATGAGATTTGAGCTCCCACAGGCCTTGGAGTTAAAAACCTTCTTTTACTTAATATATAGTATAGATTTTATGAGAGTTGGGATATTTACCTTGCCTAATGACACAAAAGGTAGCCGTGAGGTTTATTGAGAGTGTATTTCGAGTCTTTTTAATAATTTAAACGGTTGATATTATAATATTTGTTGAGTAGATCATTAATGTGAAAAATTAATTAAATTAAATATATATTTTAAAAAAAATAAAAATAAAATAAATTGTTAACATGATCTTAATAATTTTTTAAAATAATTAAGAGTTGATTATAACTTAATTTTTTATATAGATGATATAATCGACAAATCTTGCAATATGAATTATTCGAATTATTAAAATATACTCAGAAAATACTTCGACAGTTTCTCACAATAACAAGGTTGTTGTGTCTTATGACACAACAACAATCCTCAATCCTATTTTATATAATAAGTAGCGTATGTTCGTACCTAAATGTATGGTATAAATAAAATAATTGAATAGAAAAGGGAAAATAAAACAAAATAAGGAGAAAAATGAAGAAAATAAAAAGAAAAGAGGAGGAAAGTGGGTAGGAGAGAGAGAGAGAGAAAGTGCATGAATAACAACAGGGGAGAAAAGAAGGTGGTGAGTAGGAATTAAAAAAATCTTGATCCTAAAATGAATTTAAAAATTAATTCCAACCCTTAAAATAAAATATATCTCTGAAATATTTTTATATCTTTTCAAAACTCCTCATGCTTTATTTCATAGAAATTTTAGATAAGTATGACCCTTTCATTTACCAAGGAAAATCAGAGTTTTTAATCTAAAATAAAAAAACCAAGACTTTACCCCTTGTCAAATCAATCTCTCTCTCTGTCTCTCATTATAACATCTCTCTCTCTCATTATAACATTTTTTTAATTAAAAACTCTTCTATACTTTTAGAAAATACTCCCTCTTATCTCTTTATTATACGAAATCAACAATATTAGAAATTCTAACAAAATTATTAAATTTTTATCAAATATTCACATAAATGTGATATCCACAATCAAATAAATCCTACACTTATGTGAATTTTATTAGAATCTCAAACATTTTTCATACAAAATATCTTTCTTTATTTCATTATTGAGCTCTTCTCTCTCCACCCACTTATCCATGAGTCTCTTTATCCTCATTAAAGACAGAATGAGGAATACATATTAAAGTGTTTTACATGTAATTTCGTTTTCTTTACTGAGAATTCTGTGTCATGAATAAGTTTTCTTTTTCTAAAATTATATTTGAGTATAAAATTTTAAATTATACTTATTGATTAAAAATTCTCTAAATTACTATATTTTCTGTGAATTTATTTTGAAAAAATTACATGCAACTTTATTTTAAAAATCATATGTAATGTTTCTTTTACATACTTATATTACAAATTAAATAAATATTATGTAATTTTTCTTGAGATACTTTAAAATTATTGTAAATTAAGATTCCTTTTTCTTTATAAAATGTGGTGTTACTCGATAAATTAATGCTGCTAATAGCAACTTAAAATGCTGGTACATTCTAGATGAAGATAATGCTACTATATTTTGAAAGTTCTATTACTGAGAGTTTTAAATTATTTTATCTAATACTATGTAACTTTTATTTTATTTTTATTTTTTGTTTCTATTTTTGCTTTTTGTTCTTATTCTTGTTCTTATTCTTGTTTTTTATTTATTTATTTATATTTTTTGTTTTTTTGTGCTGTTATTTTTATTTATTATTATTTTTGTTCCTAAAATACTATTAACTTTTGTGATGTGAATAGGTTTTCTTTTGTTAAAAGTCTATTTGAAATTAAAATTTTAAATCATATTTATTGGTTGAAAATTTTTCAAATTAATAGATCTTTTCTGTGAATTCTGTCTTGGAATAATTACGTGTAATTTCATTTTTTAATATAATATACTATTGTGAGTCCTTTTTGTTTCTTAAAACTTTTGCTATGTGATATTTAGTTAATAGATAAATAAATCCCTAACATCTCACTAAATCACGTCCTTCTTCAATTAACTGATCTACACTTTTTCTCCTCTCATAAATTACTTTCTCTCTTCTCTTTTCCCATAAATTACTCTCTCTCTTCTCTTTCTTCATTTTTTTTTGTTTAAATTTTTTTTTGCCCTTTTCCAACCATTGTTAAAGTAAAAATACAAAGTGTTGGCACCATAAATAAATAATTTTATTAGTTATTATTTATATAATTGCAGGACATGTGACATTTTTTACTCGTGTAGAGGTTATGAGAAGTTATAAAGAACTAAACACATGTACAGAGATGATGAACTACAAAGTGGGGAACATGGAACATAAATTGCAGGTTAGAGGAAGTTATGGAGACATGGAGATGAAGTGGAAGATCATGGAGTGCGAAGTGTGGAAGATAGAAGAATATGGTAGTTATTAAGTAATTTTTTCCTACAAATATTTGCCTATAAATAATCATTCATGGCTATGTTGTAAAATATTCAGAACTCAAATTAAAGACAATTGAAATACGTCATGAACTCCGGACAACTATGGCAAAAAGCCAATTGGTAAGCAACCTAGCCAATCCTTTAAAGGATCTCAAAAGGGCCAATAAACCGAGGGGACAACTTCCCACTCTTCTCAAACCTCATCAAACCCTGTCTAGGTGATATCTTAAGAAAGACGTGATTACCAGCCTCAAATACTAAAGGTCTCCTCCTACGGTCGGCATAACATTTCTGACGACTCTGGGCTGTAACAAGCCTCCTACGGATAAGTTCAACTTTCTCCGCTGCTCCCTCACCAACTCCGGGCAACAAAGGTGTATCACCCACCTCGCCCAACAAATCGAGACCTACAAGGTCGGCCGCCTGAACCTCGAACGGTGCCATCTGGAGTACTCATCGAAACCGTTGTTGTAGGCAAACTCCACCAAGGGCAAGTACTTCTCCCACTACCCACTAAAGTCAAGAACACAACCTCAAAGCATATCCTCAAGGATCCCAGAATAATAGTACGCCGAATGCCCCGTCGATCCCGAAGATGAAATAAGCCGTGCTAAAGGTCAACCTAGTGCCCAAGGCACTCTACAAACTTCGCCACAATCTAGCAAGAAGCGTGGATCTCTATATGAGATGATCAACGCCGGGACCCCGTGCAACCTCACTATGTCCGAACATACAAGTCGGCAAGATGATCTATCGAATCTCTTCACGCGATAGGGATAAAGTCGCCCGACTTAGTCAACCGTCTACAACCACCCAACTAGCATCACTACCCGCCGAGTCCTCGAAGACCTACAACGAAATCCATAGTAACATGCTCCCACTTCCACTCGGCAATAGGCAAGGGTTACAACAAACCCGGCACGTGATGTTCGCCCTTCACTTGTCCGACAAGTAAGACACTTTGACACGAAACCGCCACATCTTTCTTTCACACCCCGCCACCAAAGCCGGGCAAGGCAACCCAAATCTCGATACATCTTAGTGCCTCTGGATGCACCTAAGGCGTAATGGTGAAACTCTCGAGTACCTCCTCTCGGCAGGACTCCGGCACAAACAAACGGTCTCAGTATCTCACACTCAAGTCGGGATACATAGTCAAACCCTTCTCAGCTTTCCCACTGGAGATCTTCTCTCAGAGGGATTCTACCTCAAGGTCACCTCTTTGTGCCTCTAACACTCGAGTCACAAGTGTAGGCTATAACAATGTGAAAACAAGGTCGCAGCCTCAACGGATTCACCCGGCTAAATCAACTCCCAAGTGCCCCCAACATCTCCCAATTCCTAGATGGCTATACAAGCCACATCACTAATGGTTTTCTCCGCTAAGGGCATCGCCACAAAATTGGTCTTTCCCCGGGTGATAGTGGCAACTCAAAGTCGTAGTCCTCAATGAACTTCATCCACCTCCTTTGCCTCAAATTCAAGTCCTCTCCGTAAACAAGATATTTCAGCACTCTTATGATTCAAGAATACTCCTCGAACCTCTCACCATAAAGGTAGTGTCTCCAAATCTTCGACAAAGATCACCACCGCTAACTCTAGGTCATGTAGGATAATTCTTCTCGTGTATTTTTC